>JAOVVF010000030.1:9819177-9833620 GCA_028565595.1 Duopalatinus emarginatus | reverse complement strand
TATATACACACACACACACACACCCAGGAAATTTGAAGAGCATGGTCATGACTCTTAGACTACCTGTATTATTAAGTCTAATGAAATAACTACAACATACACAAAAAAATTACCGATATACAAAATATATAACTTTTTTTTTCAGTAATGAGGCACATGCTGCACCTGGCCGTTTATTATTTTTTACCATGTGCTATACAAGTAGGTGGAAGGAAGTGTGATCTTAAACAAATTTTAGCAATTTTCCAAACCTAATTTAAAATTTAATACAACATTTATTCTCATTAGGAACAACCAGTACACCTGCTCATTAATGCAGTTCTCCAATCAGTCAGTTGTGGGTATAGTAGCAGTGCTCAGGTCAAGAGCCTCAGTTCACATCAAATGTCAGAATGGGGAGGAGGTGTGTGTACGCTAGAAAGTGTTTTTCTCCAAAAATCTAAAATTACCTAGAATTGAATTCTATGTAGTAAATATATAATTTACACAGAATGCTAAGAAACCAGGCTGACAGATAGTCAGTTGCAAAGTTGCAAGATGAGCAGAAAAGCATCTCAGAACACACAACACATCAAATCTTAAGGTGGTTGCGCTACAACAGCAGAAAACCATATCAGGTAGGTTACCCTCCTGTCTGCCAGGAACCCGAAATCTGAGATAATCACAGGCACAGAGTTATGCAAACCGGACATATATTTCAACGTATTTTCAAACTTTAAACCTTCTGGCATTAAGAAACTTAAAAAAAGAAAGAAATATAATTGTTGTAGTCAGTCACAACTGTTTTTTTAGATGAAGTAGAGGGGAAAAATATGGAATCACTCAATCTTGAGGAAAATATTATAAAATCACTCTGTAATTCGCAGTTCCAAAACAAACACCTAAAACACAGGAGATAATTATAAAACTTCTTCAAGAGGGTAAATCATTACAGAATGTTGCAAAAGATGTTGGTTGTTCCCAGTCATCTGGTCTAAAATCTAGACCAAGTCAGTTAGACCAAGCTAACTGACATCAAAACAGAAAATTTAAAGAAACAACAAAACAAATAAGTAACAGGTGGGTCTGTGACTGAATTGTAGGAAATCGCCTGAAAGTAATGGAATTTATATTCATAAAAGCCAAATGAAGAAAAGCAGTCATGGACTGTGGGTGACTGGATGAAAGTGATCTTGTGACTAAATGCAACACTTATATTTCTTTCTATTTTCCCCTTTTGTTTCTTAATGCCAGACGGTTGGAATTTTTTTTTTTTTAAGTTTTGCGTCATGTCTCTGATTTTTAAATTTTATAATTATAATATGTATTTTCTGATTTATCTAACTTAAATAACTGAAAGAACATCCTCCAAGAGAGGTGATTCCATAGTTTTTGCCAAGGTTTGTATTAAACTGGCACCAATAACCATACAGTGGTGACTGAAATTGAATTTTTCCCTTTATTCCGATAACTGAGGTAAACATTACCTGAAGCTTGTAAACTGCAGAATGTTATGAATTGTACTGCTGTCATATGATGAAATAATAGGATAACTGCATTGTAATAATAAATTGCTTTGAGAGTTTATTAGATTAGTTTACCGAATTAAGGTAAAATACTTAAACAGAGGTCTTATGAAAAAAAGACATATAAAAAAATATATATTGATAAGTTTCATTTTATTTCAGTAATTCCATTCAAAAAGTGAAACTTGCATATTATACTCATTCATTATACACAGACTGATATATTTCAAGTGTTTATTTTTTTTAATTTGATGATAATAACTGACAACTAATGAAAACCTAAAATTCAATATATCAGAAAATTAGAATATTAATTTAGACCATTAATAAAAGGATTTTTAGAAACGCTGGCCTTCTGAAATGTATGAAGTATGAACATGTACAACACTCAATACTTAGTTGGGGCTCCTTTTGCCTGAATTACTGCAGCAATGCGGTGTGGCATGGAGTCGATCATTCTGTGGCACTGCTCAAGTGTTATGAGAGCCCAGGTTGCTCTGATAGTAGCCTTCAGCTCTTTCTGCATTGTTGGGTCTGGAGTATCGCATCTTCTTCATAATACACCATAGATTTTTCATGGGGTTAATGTCAGGCGAGTTTCCTGGCCAATTAAAAACAGGGATACCATAATCCTTAAAAAAAGGTGCCAAGTCCTGTTGGAAAATGAAATCTGCATCTCCATGAAGTTGGTCAGCAGCAGGAAGCATGAACTTCCTGGTAGACAGCTGCGTTGACCTTGAACCTCAGAAAACACAGTGGACCAACACCAGCAGATGACATGGCTCCCCAAACCATCACTAACTGTGGAAACTTTACACTGGACCTCAAGCAACATGGATTCTGTGCCTCTCCTCTCTTCCTCCAGACTCTGGGACCTTGATTTCCAAAGGAAATGCAAATTTTACTTTCATCGGAGAGCATAACTTTGAACCACTCAGCAGCAGTCCAGTCCTTTTTGTCTTTAGCCCAAGCGAGACGCTTCTGACGCTGTCTCTTGTTCAAGAGTGGCTTGACACAAGGAATGTGACAGCTGAAACCCATGTCTTGCATATATCTGTGTGTGGTGGTTCTTGAAGCACTGAATCCAGCTGCAGTCCAGTTCGTGTGAATCTCTTCCACATTTTTTAATGGGTTTTGTTTCACAATCCTCTCTATTAATGTGCTTGGACACAGAGCTCTGTGAACAGTCAGCCTCTTTAGCAATGATCTTTTGTGTCTTGCCCTGCTTGTGCAAGGTGTCAATGGTCATCTTTTGGACAACTGTTAAAGCCAGCAGTCTTCCCCATGATTGTGTAGCCTACAGAACTAGACTGAGACCATTTAAAGGCCTTTGCAGGTGTTTTGAGTTAATTACCTGATTAGAGTGTAGCATCAGGTGTCTTCAATATTGAACAGTATTCTAATTTTCTGAGATACTGAGATTTGGAGTTTTCATCAGTTGTCAGATATAATCATCAAATTTAAAGAAATAAACACTTGAAATATATCAGTCTGTGTGTAATGAATGAGTATAGTATACAAGTTTCACTTTTTGAATGGAATTACTGAAAGAAATCAACATTTTCATGATATTCTAATGGAAAGGAATGGAAATAGTTTGAGCTACTGCCTAATAAAAATAATAGAAATCAAATATAGATCTAAGAATTAGGTAGTGGTGATTGTGAGATGAAGTGGCTTGCAGCACACTAAATCTGTGCTAAGGCTGTATGATTGATTGAAGTCATGGTGATGTGATGCTGTAATTAAAAGTGGGTATATTAAATGCTTATTAAAAAAATAAAAACTGAGTAGGATTTTATTGAAATGAAAATAATAAAAATCTATAAGATTTGCCTCATTGGTGTATGCTGCCTCTGTTTTAGTATACTGCACCATACACTGGCACCTGATAAAGAAATTTATGATAAAGTAATACTTTGTGTGTATGAGCCTTGCAATTCTGTGCAGCGACGAAAGGCAAAGTGTGGCAGTCTCCACAAATATAAAAAAAGACTGCTGCCTTTTCAAGTGCTGCTAAGACTAAAAGGAAGTAATGTCAATGAAACATCCATAAGGTGTGCACTGGCAGCATGAACCACTGATGAGCTTGTGAAGAAGCCAGAGACATACGCATTAAAACTGACCAGGAAAATAACTGGAAAATAAGCTCTGGGAATTGTCCAATTGGACAAGTTTGGTTATAAAGGGTGAACCTCTGAGGTGAACTTAAGAAGCATATGCATATAATGTGTGCCTAAATACATACAAACATCATTAAAATTAAATATTCACTTCTGCTGCCATTAAATAGACACTGACTGAATTGCAAACATTTTAGTGATAATACAGCATGTACATAGATTCCTGGGGTAAACTTAATTGCTGCCTAATGCTGAATTGACAGAGAGAGTCAATTGCTGTAAATTAGGTGCAGGCTATCCCCCCCCCACCCCCACTCTGAGACGTTCACTCAGGTTTGATGACAGTGGATTGGCTGGCCGCATTATGCCCCAGGGTGCCCAGTGTCACCTTCGGGTTCTCTCTTGTAGTTATGCTGTCTTAGCTAACTAGCTAGCTAGTCTGCTGGAATTTCTGCTTGCTCTCTGCACAACTTACATTTAATGTGACCATTACATAAAAGAGAATACCTAACTCTTTGTATTCTCCTCTCTTCACCTCCTATTTGGATGACTTGCACCTGATATGGCTGAGGCACTACGAGATACCAGTGACCCTGATTTCTGATTCCTCCTGCTCCCCAGACCTGCCTGATCCACTCTGACCCCCTCATCTGACCCAACATGGACATGGACTACTATAGAACACCATAATGAACAGATGTAGCAACCAGATTACAGACTTATAATTATATTATAGTATGAACCATACACTAACCATACAGATTCCTTTATATGGTTAAATGTCCTTTAAGTTAAAAGTATAAGAAGGTATAAAAGAAGAATGTAAAAAGGCAGAAGACTGAGGGATGCAAATAGCACAACAATTTGGTTAGAGAAGGAGCAAGAAGGTGGACTGGAGAAGGAACTCAACCTAAAAGAAAATGTCAAGAAGGGGCCTTCCAAGAGACAGCAGTAGAAAAAGACAAATTGTTAAGAGCGATGGAAAGGCTACAGGACCAGGAGATTTCCTATGTGAAAGGTGAACTTAGGCAAATGTCCCTGAATGAGGAAGAGGAAAGTGTGGTTACCAGGCAGATTGTTTTACATGGCTGGGTCATAAAAGGAATGATCCTGAGATAGCGCCACTGTTGGTTAATGGTGGATACATGAACCATATGCTATGAAGATGCAGGAATTCAGTTGGGCTAATACACTGATTACTCCAACACATTATGGTTTCGGGCCATGGATTACTTCCTTCAAAGATGAAACCATAGCCATAATGCACATGGAAAGGTAGGGTGTTCCAAAAAAGAGCTAAAAAAATTTAACTTGATCTCACCTGACCAAAAAATGTGCTCCAAATATTTATTAGGCTTCTTTTCATGTACTTTAACAAAGTTTAATCTTGTTTTGTGCTCATAAGGGGTCCAGCATGTTTCATGAACGTGGCATTAATCTGGCTAGGACTACCACAGTGAATTCATAATCCATAAACAACTAATCAGCACCCAATTCATTCCCAAACATGTTGCACACAGTGTTGTGCATGCTACTTGTAAAATGTAGTGAGCTAACCTATCAGTTACTCAACAATACATTAAGCTTCGCTACACAATAGCTACCACACATAGAAATATAGCAAGATAAGTTACATAAATATGGCAAAAGTACTTTAACTACTCAGAAGCTACTTCATGTTGTACCAACCTAATGCAGATCAGCGCAAAATGAGTCAGGTACCGTGGTTAAACCAGTTATTAAAGAACAGCCCATGGTCTAACAGTGTAGACACTGCATTATTTGAAGCATTGAGACAAATAAAGTCAAAGTAGCTTTCTGCGAAAAAAAAGTTTGAAGACCCCTGGCCTAGGACCTTGAAAATCACACTGAATAGACTGTCTTAATAACTGGAGTCTATTAACAAACACACACACACACACACACACACACACACACACACACACACACATATATATATATATATATATATATATGCTAATCTAATTTCACAATGATAAAAACTACATGTAAGCTTTGAAAACATTTTGACCAGAGACGGTGGATAAACAGTCTTAGACAGGCTCGTACCGCCATTTTTGTAGGCTAGTTTCCCTTCTGCTAGTCAGCATGAGTTAACATCCATTACCTGATGTTACTCCCTCGTTTTCACTCATTTCTAACACTTTAAGACAAACTGTAGGGTATTATTTTGCGCACACACATTTCATTATAGCCTACTGCAGTAGGGAAATGAACAAGTCACCTGAATGTGGGTCAGGTTGGTGTTGGATGTCTTAGATGTCAACAATAATTTTGGAATTGCAAAGCACACATTTGAATACACATTTTTTTCTCTGACGATTCAATAATTGTCTCATATATTTCTGCAGATAACGCCACGGCGTGATGTCAGTGGACTGCTCTTCTTGCATTCCTCGTGCCTCGTGCTATTTATCTGACTACCTCCTTCACTCTTATTTACATACTGTGACTGCACATATTCCAGTTTCTGTTGGAATATGCACTTTACCTCCATGAATACATTCCAGTTTGCCTAATATACAGTATTCTGCATATACTATATTTACACATAATCTTTTGCTAATTTCTTCTTCTCCCCCATTTATAGTTTTATGTTAGTTATATATTTTACTGTACAACTGTCTATTTGGACAACAAAAAAACATGAAACTGAATTAGTCAACATAAAAGTTGTGAATATACATTTCTATAAATTCATATAATTTGTATAATTATAAGAATGCTCTTATTCTAGAATATTTTTAGAAATTATAAAAAGGTATCATTTTTAAGAATGTTCTTATTGTAGAATATTCTCAGAAATATTAGACACATCTGAAGGTCACATCTGACTGATGTGTCCTGAGCCCTGTTAAAATTATACCAGTATAACTGCCAATTATATTCAGCCCTATTCATGTTATAAAGGCTATTAAAATGCATGGCCTGATCCTGGAATGCAAATCACAGAAGTTAATTAGAACAAACTTAAAACCCTGTTATGCAAGTGTGTAAACTTTGATGTGCAGGACTCACAAGGCGCTGATCATCTCCTCCTGCATCGTCTGTAGAGAATTGAGCAGCAGAGGGAGAGCGTTTTCATGATAGTGCTCGTGGTGCAGCTGTGCACTACGCACTGCCAGCACATACTGGTTGTGCAGATTGTGTAGCTTCATGGTGGTTTTGTCGTAGCGCTCGCGGGCCTTCTCTGGCTCCTTACCTAAAGAAAACACCATTCAAGTTAAGCACATTACAGGATTTTAGCCATAAACACAAGTATTGCGGCACCCTCCTGCCCCCTGCCTCCTTCATTTCCCGAGCATCAGGAGAGATCTACACTGGTGTCAAAACCCGGGATTTGAATGAAGAACATCCGCAATGGAGTCCTCACCCCTTGCCAAGCTCATCCAGAGCCTCGCCAGTATCCAGCAGTCCAACCAGCAGGCCCTGCTCGCACTCTACCACAAGCAGGAAGAATGCTTCTGAGTGCTGAAAATAAGCAGCCGCAGAACAGAGGAATGGTTCCAGTGCCACTGCCCGGCGTCACTAGACAATGTTCCCAGGGACAGGTGAACCTCTGCCCTCTTCACATCAGGTGAAGGTGTGGTGTATATATGGAGATGTGCACGAATACCCCATAGTGTAAATCATAATCCAGTTTGGGGGTCAAAAGCATAGAGTAGTGGCAGCGGTTAGTCCTTTCCTCACCCTCACTAATTTTGCAAACTAACTGGCCAGCTTTCTCTGTTTTATTAAGGGAAACAGGAGTGGATTGGTCCTGCATGTATAGAGCATGGTGTGGGATGTGCACAGCGATGGCTGGGGAGGCAGGGCCGGTTGGTTCTGCATCAGCTTGTGGGTTCTGCAAAGGGGATTTCCCCCTGGCTCAATTGTGGGACAAAACCTTCTGGTATGCCTTCAAATAAGCTAAAAAAATAACTGTGATACTTAGGGGCACTTAACACAGGAGACTTTGCAGCAGGCTCAAAGAATGACAGGCCCGGATGTGTAATAGGAGGAACTAGGCTATGGAAATTCACACAGGAAGAAAAGTACTCGTTTTACTGCCCACGTCGAGCTCCAAATTACTTGCTAGGTGGCAAGGGCCCTTTAAGGTCACATGGCGAGTTGTCGACTTTGACAATGAGGTCAGATGTGGATGCACAGCAAACGTACCACCTTAACCACCTTAAACCATTGAAAGAGGTGGTACACGTAGCTCTGGTGACAGTGATTCAGGAGAGGGAGAAGCTGGGACTGAAGGCAAGTAAAAAGACTGCCCAACTCACCCCTGTCCTCTGTGGAGACCACTTTTCACTGTCTCAGAGAACACAGGCAGTACAATTACAGGATGAGTTTTCTGATGTGTTTTCACCTCTGCCCAGACGTACTGATCTCATAGAACACAATACCGAGACACCCCTCAGGGGTGGTGGTCCGAAGCCATCTGTATAGACTACCTAAACACAAAAAAAAATGGTACAGGGAGAACTCAAGGCCACTCTCGATACGAAAATAATCGAGGAGTCACACAGTGAATGGCGCAGCCTGGTGGTTTTGGTTCCAAAACCCAACGGGTCGGTCCGCTTCTTTGTGGACTATAGAAAAAGTCAACGCTGTGTCTAAATTTTAAGCATATACAAAGCCTTGCATTGAGCGAACACGCTGGATCTTGTTTACACATTCCCAGCACGTACCACCTCGGATACTCAGATCTCTGTTATGCTAATTCCAGCAAAGAAACCGCTCGTCAGACGATCAAAACCTATTCTAAAGCAGGCGAAAACCTGGACAAGGCGGCCCTAAAAAAAGCAAGGGCCAAACTCTCCCAAACCATCAGAGAGGCAAAGCGCACGCATGGCCAGAGCATCCACAGCCACTTCAGAGACAGCGGTGATGCATGTGGCAGGGCATCCAGGCCATCATTAACTACAGGACAACACCACCTGCCTATGACATAGATGCCGCCCTTCCAGGTGCACTGAATGACTTCTACGCTCAGTTTGAAAGACCCTGCTGCCTCCTTCACTAGATCCAGTGCAGTTTGCGTACCATCCCAACCACTCAACGAACGACTCCATATCCACCACCCTTCACCTGGCACTCACCAACCTGGACAATAAGGACACTTAAGCTGCATCACTGCCTGGTTTGGAACTGCACCATACTGGATTTCAAGTCCTGCAGTGGATAGTGAGGACAGCTGAGATGATCATCAGTGTCTCTCTTCCCACCATCACAGACATTTACACCACACGCTGCATCCGTAAAGCAACCAGCATTGTGGATGACCCCACACACCACTCACACACACTATTTACCCGCCTACAGTCTGAAAAAAGGTACAGAAGCATCCAGTCCCTCACATCCAGACTGTGCAACAGCTTCTTTCCTATCTCAGCGACTGGATTGAACACATACACACATCTCATCTTTAAAATACAAAACAAAAATCTGCATACACAAATGTAAGAGTACAAGGTTTACATTTATACCAAAAATGGAAATACTGCTGCTAAACACAATTTCTATGTTTACATGTATACCAAATAGACAATGTTTTACATCTATACAAAAAAATGGACATAACTGCAACTTACTGCTCCTACTACCAGTGGGCTATCTGCACTGCACCCCCCACCCTCCATTTAGCGTTAATGTCTTGTGTATTTATTGTAAATCATTTGTTGTCATTGCACATGCTACTGCACACGTGCACTTTACGTTCCATTGTGTAGTTTATTGTTGACCTGTCTGCCGCCTTTTTTACTGTCAACCACAGTATCCTCCTCTCCATCCTTTCCAACCTTGGCATCTCTGGCACTGCATGGAAGTGGTTCCAGTCCTACCTGGAGGAACGCTCCTATCAGGTAACATCCACACCATGCAAACGCTCCACTGGTAACCCACAAGGCTCAGTACTTTGTCTCCTTTTATTCTCTCTCTACACCTGGTCTCTAGGAAATGTCATCACTTCTCACGGCTTCTCTTACCACTGCTATGCGAATGACACCCAACTCATCCTCTGCTTTCCTCCCTCTGATACGCAGGTCTCAGCTCGGATCTCAACATGTCTAAGCAGACATTGCTTCATGGATGGCTGCCCACCATCTCAAACTCAACCCTAACAAGATGGAGCTACTCTACATCCTAGGAGTAACTGAATGTATAAATTATCCCCCAATTTTCTTTGAGAATACCATGATCACTCCGGCTACAGAGGTACATAGTCTAGTTGTTGTTGACGACCAACTCTCCTTCTCTGTTGCTAACTTGGCTTATCTAGACATCATTATTTATAGTAATGATTGACCATGGCACATGCAACATTTAAGGGCAGTCCTTATCCAAAGAAGTGTGCAATTGGCTGGGTGGACGTATGGTATCTGGCCTTCAACCTGAGTCATGGGCAGGTGTGTCCCCCAAACTGAAATGACTGCAGTCACTGTAGCCTGCCCAAAACCCAAGAGCAAAAAGGAGGTCAGACAGTTCCTTTATTCAGTCCATTATTCAGATGTCACCAGCCCCCTGATTGAGCTTACTAAAAAGGGGCATCCGATCCGGTCCAGTGGACAAAGCTCTGCCAACAGGCCTTTATCCAGATAAAGGCTGTTCTTTGTGATGGACCGCTCTTTTATGCGTATATGAGAAACTGAAAGTGTGCTTTAATGAAGCCCAAACTTCAGGACAGTTCTACAGTATTCAGACCCTTTGCTATAACACACAAAAAACCAAGCCAAAAAAATTCTGCTATACTCCAAGTACCCAAGAGCATAGTAGCCTCCATAATTAGTAGATGGAAGAAGTTCTTAACCAGAAATTTTCGTAGAGCTGGCTGCCCTACCAAACTAAGGAATCAGGGAGAAGGGCCTTGGTGGAGATGGGAGAAACTTTCAGAAGGTTAGCCATAAGTGCAGCACTCCACCAATCTGGGCTTTATGGCAGAGCGGCCAGATGTTTAGGCATTTAATCTTGGTTTCATCAATCCAGAAAAACTGCAAAACGTCCCCATATCCAGCTGTGCAAATTTTGTGACATCATACCCAAAAATACCGGAGGCAATCATTTCTGCCAAAAGCAAGTATATACTGAGTAAAGGGTCTGAACACTAATGTCCATGCTAAATGTCAAATTATGTCAAATTTTAGTTTTTCCTTTTTTGATAAATTTGCAAACATCTAGTTTTAAGAACACTTAAGTAAAAGAGTTACAGAGAAAATCAACTTAATCTGCTGACATAAGATTTAAAGCTTAGATCACGTAGGGATTGTTTGATTGTTTAGAGGACAGTATAGTGTACACACTTGATGTGTTAATGTGTGTTGCACAAAAGACCTCGTGATATCTGAGAGATTTTTATGGGGAAAATCACCATAATGCCTTTAAATCAAATGCCTGCATAAAAGCCATACCCAAGTATAAATAGACATGATAAAGTTATGTATTCATTTTAACTGTATTTTCTAAATAAAAAATGAAGGTACATATTCATTTTAAAAGTATGTTCTAGTATGATGTTGCCTTTGTTCTCTCACACACTTTCTGTGTGTGTGTGCGCACAGAGTTGTGTGCTAGCATCAGATTTAATATTGACAAGGAATTATGTAGACCTTTTAGGATAACACTAAGCATCTGTGTGTATAAGACGATTAAGACCATGTGAACTGTCAAATGTGTCTAAAAACTAAGATGATTTAATGCTAAAATCTCTGGTATATTTTTATTGTAAGAAATGCTTATTTTATTTCTGACACTTGCCTGACAAGCAGTAGGTAAACAGATGGGAATAAACTAAAAAAGGACATAATGGTGGTTAATGGCCATAGGTGTAAAAAAAAATAGTCATGGGTGTAAATTATAAGGATGAGAGTTTAATTTATTTCAAGTCATTTATTTTAAGTAATTAAGAGGAATTCTGGCCCTAGGTCTGGGAGAATTTATAACTAAGACAGTTCTAGAAAGATCTGAGACTAACAAGAGCAAAGTTTTGGACAGAACAAAAGTTAAGAAGAGTTAAAGCAGACTGGAGGTCTAACAGATTTTGTACACCTTAAATTATTGGCACCTGAGAATTCAGAAAATGCACATAAAATCATTTTTGGTTGTTGTTAGTTAGGCTGTTATGATGCTTGGGAACAAGTACCATCACTGAGTAATAAAATAAGCATTCGTTAGATAAAGGAATAACTACAGTGTGTGGGATTAAAATTTGGGAGGTTAAAAATAGGTTTCCTGATATTTTGTGGTAGGAATTCCTGCATTATTTGTGCAAGTCAGAATGCATATGAAAGGTGAATTACTGCAATAATTTAACTAGAATATTACTAAAGAAGCTGAAGCTCTTGCACAGAAGTGTTAAATTCTATAATAAATGAAGTGCTTTTAACAATGGACAGCTTTAAAAAAAATAAAGTGAAAGTGCCCACTATTTGCCCACTGTACTTTGACACAGAGGAATGTGACCTCCACATTAAACCCACCTGTGCAGTAAAACACACACACACACACACACACACACACACACACACACCAGTGAACACACTTGCCTTGCCTAGTGTGGGGATCAAACCCAGGACCAGTTTCCTAACCACTAAGCTGAGGCTACCCCAGTGGAATGGATTATACATTTTTATAAATTTATCTCTGATGAGCAAGCCGGTGGAGATATGCAAGTATAAATAATACAATATTCAGGATAAAGTAATACTGAATGGTTCCCCTGACTAACTATATGATTACAACATTTACAACAGCTTGTACAGATATAAATAGTTCAGTACTGGACTGTGCAAATATGCAAACAAAATATGGAGAGAAGACCAAGTACAAGATATGCAAATGTGGATATGGAAATTTACAGTTCATAATAGTCTAGTAATGATTTAATTTAAGTGGCAGTGTGGACTCCAGCAGTGTCACAGCCTCAGGGAAGAAGATCTTCCTGATCCTGCTGGTGTGGGACTGTAGGCTCCTGTAGCAGCTACCAGATTGGAGAATGGTGAAAAGTCAATGTTTAAGAAAAGACACCTTCAACAGTGGGTCACACAGTGCCAATGATGCATTGGGCTGGAGTGGTCAGATGTTATATCACCCAGAGATGCAGTTTGTGTGCATGCTTTAAATGGCAGTAAAAGCAGTAAAAGTCCATCAGTTTCCCAGGACTCGGGTATGCTTTCTTAAGGCTCCATAGAAAGTAAAGATGCTGTAGTGTTGTTTTGATATAGAGAATAGACGATAGAGGAGTTTAACTCTAAATTGCCCGTAGGTGTAAGTGTGTGTGTGTGTGTGTGTGTGTGTGTGTGTGTGTGTGTGTGTGAGAGTGTTACTGAGTGTTACTGACAAGCGATTGGGAGCGAGTGTGGTGTAGACACCTCATCAGTGCAGTCAAACATCACATAGCGATGATGGCGATGTTCATGTATGTATATATAATCTAGGGGAGCACGATATGGACCAGAATTGTGATGCGTGATAACATTGTTGGATATCCCGATATCGTTGTGAAATACAGAAATTTTGTGTCTCTCTGAGCAGCAGCACATTATTTTTTGTTTTCTACTGTGTAATGAATCCAGAATAATTTCTACAATTTTGCAGGTTGTTTGATGAGCATGTTCACCTCACTCTGCCTCCTGCCTATTCACGTCACAATCACAGGGTGCGTTTCAGTCAGTCAGTGCACATGAAGGCAGCTCTCTTATTCAGCAGCATTCTAACCGACAAGGTGCCTCAGTAGGCAACACATTTAGGACACGTTTCATACCTAGCATAAACCCTATAAAATCACTGAAACTGTATACACCCAATTCCGGGAGGTACTTAGGTTCCTGGAACTTCTGGGATGTCTGAATACCACACCAAGCGGTACAATAGTTACAATAAAGACAACAAGCAAAACAAACCATTTCTAATATTTTATTTTATAATTTTATTAAAAAAAGAAGAAAAAAAAACTTAAGCTGCTCTGAGTGGAATTTTTCCCTCCTGTGAAGAGTGCCTCTTCCTCGGCCCAAGTTTTTATGTAGTCCTCGGTGGCTGTTTTGTCCCTGATCAGAACAATCTAAATTAATAACAGTGCTTCATGGTGTACACCCTAATAACACATTTGCACATTAATAACTGTGATGTGATGTCTAAGTTAGTCATTTAAAAGTACGTTTAGCATTTTATACCATAGTTAACACTGCTAGCACGCTAAGCTAACCGTAGCTTCGGCAGTCTGACATGACTTACTTAATAAATTAACAATTTAAATGAGAACAACTTAAAACATCTCAAACATACTCATTTCACTTAATACATGCAGCAACTGGCAATAAGGTGAAAAGAAATGGCAAAAATAACTTACATTTGTACACAAACACCTCTCCTGAGGCGAGTCCATCCGCCATGTTTTTAAAACTGAGTGACTGAACGCTGAGCTGGTGAACTGCATGATGGGATTGCCCTCCGTGAGAAGGATACATGTCGTGCTGCCTTCAGAATTCTATTAAAATCAGGATGCTGCCCAGTTAGGCTCCTTATGCTGCATTCCAAATGGAACAGTCCTTTTCTCTGGAATGCGCATATGCTGCCTAAGTTTGCTGCCCACATAGACAGCTGCCTTCCAAATGGAACTGCAGCGTGAAGAGCTCCCTCTGTTGCTGTACACGGATAATGCACGCAGGTGATGCAATGCTGTTATTCAAGGCGTTAACGTGGCTCTTTCGATGTGTTTATTGTGAAACCTCATATCCCGATGACGATAAAAATACGATGAAACGTGAAGCCCTAGTATAATCTGTGCAATTCAATTGAAAAATAGAAATAACT
>JAOVVF010000030.1:9782428-9806782 GCA_028565595.1 Duopalatinus emarginatus | reverse complement strand
TTAAAGACTGAGATTGTGTCTGAGTCCCGAACACTAATTGGAAGGCTGTTCCATAGTTGTGGGGCTCTATAAGAGAAAGATTTGTTTTCTCATGACTGTGACTGACTACAACAATTATAACAATAAGTATTTCTTAATGCCAGGAGGTTTTTTTTTGAGTGGTGATTCCATGGGTTGTTATAGCATTTTGGCACCTTATCCAGTGCAGCATACGTTTATTTTATTTATACTACCAAGCAATTAAGGCCCCAGCAGTGGCAGCTTGGTGGTGGGATTTAAACACATTACATAACTTTAATAATGCTGAGCTACTGGCAACACCAAACACCAACCAGCTAAATTAAAAATGGCATGCAATTATTTGCAATCCCATATTTTATTTACAATAATACATGGAACACAGTTGCTGAAAGTGAGACAATTTATCACTTCATAAAACACATTAGCTCATTTTAAACTAGATGGCAGCAACACATCTCAAAACTTTGGGACAGGGGCAACAAAAGGCTGGAAAAGTAACTGGTACTAACAAATAAAAACTGAAGGAGCATTTTGCAATTAAGCAGGTTCATTGGCAAAAATCAGCAACATGACTGGGTACAAAAAGAGCATATTAGAGCGTCTCAATAGTACACATGGGTAGAAGTTCACCAGTCTACAAACAACTGTTTAAGATTTTGGAACAATTTCAGAAAAATGCACAAATGCAAGTTAAATCTGACATGGAAAGAAGAAGCCATATGTTCACATGATCCAAAAACACTGCCATCATCTCTGGACCAAAACTCATTTAAAATAGATTGAGGCAAAGTACAAAACTGTTCGGTGGTTAGATGAATCAAAATTTGAAATTATTTTTGAAACCACAAATGCCGTGTCCTGCGGACTAAAGAGGAAGATGGTTCATTCAGCTTGTTATTAGCACACATTTCAAAAGCCTGAATCTCTGATGGTATGGAGTGCATTAGTGCCTATGGTGTGAGCAGCTTACACATCTGGAAAGGTGCTATCAATGCTGAACAGTACATAAAGATTTAGAATAAAATATTTTTTTTAAAGATGTGAAGGATGTTAGAGTCTTAACCGTTTATTTATTTGTTGTGAGTCACAGATGCCCCAGCATTAAGTCAGAGTTAAGGAAAATGTACTGCTCTCAGGTAGGGCTGTGCGATATGACCAACATTTTATATTCTGATATAGGTCCATTCATATCCCAATAATGATACATTTCATGATCTAGCACATTTTATTAAATTATTTGAAATTCAGTACTTTTTCAAAATAAAATGACCACATTAAAAAAAGGGTTTCTATATGTGGAATTATACAAAGTCAAACAATTAAAGATGAATGGTGTGCCGCGGGGAAAAAGACTCTTTCAGTGACTGGGTCTGCAGCTAAAAAAGCACAAGTGTTACGTGCCTCAAGGTGCTTGACAATGGCCTTGTTAGCTTAAACCTCCAGTTTGAGAAAACAACCCTTTTTCATTTTTAAATTTCTGTTTCTGAAATGATAATCAAATGACCAAAAGATACACAGACCCTTTAAGTATGAGCTCCTCGTTTTTAGTCCGAGCTCATGTACTTTGAATGTTAGTTATTAAGCACAATTGTATTAAATAATTAATTATAATGTACTTATTTAATTAAGTAAGTAATTGGAGCATGAAACCCTGAATATAAAAATAAGCCTTTAAATTGGTTCGGACGAAAAACATAATTTTTATTTTGATAAAACTGTCTTTAGGTGTTCAAAATGGTGGACATTGGGGTGGATCCTTCTCCCATTGTCCAAAGTGACATTATGTAATAGGCACGTCTGTGGTGACGGGGGCAGGGTAGCAGTGACATATTTACATTTAAATTAACAGACACTAAAACTGACCATTTGGAAAGAGCTGCTTTTGACAGGATTAAAGACACATGTAAGATATGATCCATGTCATATGTTGAACAAAGAATATAACAGACATTGCATTAAGTAATTGTATGATTGCTGACGCTCAGTCTAATATAAGTTTTAAGTTTGATAGCATATTCTGTTTTCTTATAGTTTTATTTTAAATCTGCAGTTGCAGATTCTACTTCATTGTAAGTAGGAGGGAGAACTAGTTCTTAGACTTTATGGAGAACTGACTGAAGGGTGTGAGTTCCTGCTGCCCACAGCTTCAGTTTTAGAAGGTGACAGTACTGTACATCCATTATGAATGAAAGCTGAAATTTTGGGTGGAACTGCTGACATCCCTCTCTAAACCAACAAAATTCGGTCTCTTGCATTTAGGAAAATCTACAATGGTATGGAGGCCATGCAGAAAAAATATTTTCTACTGATGTGGGTGATCCTCATTAAACTCTCTTCATCACTTGCTCCTTCCACATCTGCGTAGACATGTTCTCAAATTTACTGGCCAGCTGAAGGTCCTTGTCTAGGGATGCAGAAAGATACACAAATTTAAACTCAGAAGGTGTAGATTAATATTTTATAGACATACATCTGTCTACTTTTGAAGTATTAAATGAATATTAATGAAAACATGCAGGGCTAAAATTTTATGGATAAACTTGTAGCACAGACAGATGATGGGGCTGTTGTCGTGGATTCAGCCCTTAATGATCTGCAGGCAATTGTCCCCAGTGCAATGTTTGTGCATTCCTATGCACATAGACTTATTCTGGTGCTGTCACAGGGGGCTAAATGCTTGTCTGAATGCAAGATCACTTAGATCCCTCTTTGGATTTGCCACATTTTTCTCCAAATTCACAAAAAGGACATCTTTTCGTGAGTCTGCAGGCGGTTCAAGGTTGCCCAGAACTGCTCCTACTCAGTGGATTTTCACGGGTAATTCATGGCCTCCTGCAGACTTTATCATTGCAGATAAGACACAGATAAGACATTGATCCCACCATCACAGACATTTACACTACACACTGCATCCGCAAAACAACCAGCATTGGGGATGACCACACACCCCTCACACACACTCTTCACCCTCCTACTGTCTGAAAAGGTACTGAAGCATCCAGGCCCTCACATCCAGACTGTCACAGCTTCTTCCCATTTACCAACTGATAACATTAGTACTGCTGCTAAATTCAGAGTATAGTGTTTACACTGTCTGATATTTACATTTATACTAAATGCACACAACTGCATCTTACCGCTCCCACTACTTAGGGGTAGTGCTCGGCGAAATTTAAATCGCAATATATTCTTTAATTTTGGTTGAAACGATATAATTCCGATATCAATATAAATAATTTGAAGGCCTCAGAAAACTGCCTGAAAACTAAAATTGACTGAAAATTCAATTGAAGACTTTGAAACCTCCTCCTAAAAAAACTACTACCACTTGGCTTATAAATAACTGAAAACAGAACACAATCATAATAATCACAATAATAAACTCGAGGGTCGTGCTATATCGTGAGATATTGGCACTGGTGTGTATTGCTCTATGACTGCAGCACACCAGTGCCAGTATGTCAAGATATAGCACAAACCTCGAGCACCAGGACCAGAAAAAGACTGACTTAAAACTGCAATCCTGACCACCTTACACTGAACGATTGAGATTAACGCGAGCGTGACGCAACTCTAGCAAGATTTTTAAGATTGTATTCCAACAATGGAAATTTGTCTGTGACAGTGAAATTGCTTGAAAGTCACTTGGTGTAACGTCAGCATGAGGTGCAGGGGTATTGTAGTGCAAACCGTACTGTAAACAGTAGAATAGCAGTAGTAGAAACAGTAGTGCAACCTGATTGGGGATGAATTGGGTGCTGATCAGTTATTTATAAGAGTGATGGCGCTAGGAAAGAAAAAGTTTGTGTGTCTGGTAGTTTTTGTGTGCATGGATCTGTAGCCCCTGCCAGAGGGGAGAAATTGGAAAAGGCTGTGTGTGAGGTGGGGGAGTCTGTAACGATTTTCTCTGCCTGTTTCCTGCTTCTTAAGGTGTATAAGTCCTGGAGGCTGGGCAGGTGAGCACCAATAATCTTTGAGTTACTGTTCTCTGCTGTCTGTCCATATCTTGTTTTGTGGTGGTTCCAAACCAGACTGTGATGGAAGAGCACAAGACAGGTTTGATGATTGCAGTGTAGAACAGTTTCAGCAGCTCCTGTAACATTCCATAATTCCTCATTTGCCGTAGAAAAAACATCCTCTGCTGGGCCCTTTTGAGGATGGAGTTGATGTTCATCTCCCATTTCAGATTCTGAGAAATTGTTGTTCCCAGGAACTTGAAGGTCCCTACAGTTGACACAGGACTATTGTATATATTCTAAGAGGGGGTTGTGGTGAGAGGTGTTGTCTAAAATCCACTGTCATCCCCACAGTCACAGAGCGTGTTCAGCTCCAGGTGGTTCTGGCTACTGAACCTCCCACCGCACAGTCATGGCCATCTTGAATGAGACTCATGACCATGGTGTTGTCTGCAAACTTGTGGAGTATAACAAAAGGGTTCTTTGAGGTGCAGTCATTGGTGTAGATGGAGAAGAGCAGTGGACGAGCAGAGGACGCATCCCTGGGGGGCACCTGTGCTGATCGTCTGTGTCAGAAGTGGCTTCCCCAAGCCGTACCTGATGTGTCCTGCCTGTCAGGAAGCTGGAGATTCACTGACACATGGCAGGAGGTACAGTGAGATGGGAGAGCTTGTACAGTATTTTTGGGTTGATGGTGTTGAATGCTGAACTGAAGTACACAGCAGGATCCTAGCATATGTCTCTGGGCAGTCAGGAGGACAGGATCGGGGAGAGATGGTAAAGAGTTTTCTGGGGGTGTGACAGAGGCGGTTGTTGTCTGGCTGGGGTGGGTGTGGTACAGTGGTAACATCATGGGCTTCCATGTGAGAGACCTGGGTTTGATTCCCAGTCTGGGCAGCCAGTCTGGGTTTACACCAATAAGGGTCCTGGGGCAAGACTCCTAACACTACATTTGCCTCCTGTAATACCAGTAACCTTGTAAGTCTGGCTCTGGATAAGAGTGTCTGCTAAATGCTGTAAATGTGATGGGTAGGGGTAGGTCTATCCCTGTAGTTTGTAATGTCTTGCAGGCCTCTCCATGCTGATGCATGTTCATTTTTATAAAACCTGTGAAATTTTATCGTTTTATCTCTACCTTACACATGCATATATATATATATATATATACTGGAATATCTTTAACAGATGCTTTAAAAAATTTAATTCACAAATGAAATGTGTGCAGGGCCATTATGGAGTGGAAGACTAAAGCCACGCAGACGTACAAGTACATGCACAATCCTTTCCCTTCCTGTCAGGAAGGAAAAGAGTGACATTCCAGCATAAGAGCCTCACACAAACACAAATAACCATGAGAGTATTAAAACTTCAGACTATACGTTATAAGAGAAACCAAATCTGAGCTGTTCTGGGGAATGTTTCTATATTACCAACTGCAACAGACAAGCAAAGCATCTAGTAAACAAGCTCTACTGCCATCATTACAAAAGGTTATTGTGTCAATTTATATACAGTAAATGTTTGCTGAAGTGTGATATACACTTAGTTGGGAGGGTGTGTGTGTGTGTGTGTGTGAGAGAGAGAGAGAGAGAGAGAGAGAGAGAGAGAGACAGAGAAAGTAAGTCAGTGAAAAAGAAGAGTAGAGGAACAATAACTGTAGAATTTTAGATGCAGCTGCTCTTTATGTATGTTATTGTCACGTTTGCACTGTAAATGCATTTCTGTCACATACTTTCTTGCTTATTAATCTGCATTTTGGATAAGCCTAGGTGTGCATGCGCTATTATAAATGCATAAATGTCATGCTGTTTTATTTATTTAAAAAATCCCAAACAGTTTCTTCCTCAAAGGAGTCTTTTTAATTTTTTTAATGTTTTGGCAAGGAGTGTTCTCTTTAACTAGACCTAATACATAATATTACATATTGTGTATTTACATAATAATATCTGAAACTGATTTATGGTTTATGTATTGTAGCAGCAACTGCCTCAGTTTAATGGTTCTTTTGTGTTAGGAAATGTGTGCCATTTAGTCATGTGTCTAGTTATTCAATTCATCATTGGTTTGTGGGATGATGCAGTTGTTAAATTTTATGGAAAAATAATTAGAATCATTCTCACTAATTCTCATCTGAACAGTAACCCTCTGGGAGAAACAAACAAACAAAAAAAAATCTATGTGGTTAAAAGATGTAGTGGCTATAGATGGCTTGAAATAGCTGTGGGAGTGACTGCAGCCTGCTCTCAAGGACATTCACACTAATCTATGAGTAAATAAACCATAACACAATGTGGAACTCTCTGGAAGTTCGGGAGATAAAGGAGATGGGGGACAAGCGAGTGTCTCTTTGGGGAAGCATTTTTGCATGTTTATTTTTTTCATTTTATGTGCGTACATGCACTGGACGCATTATGTAAATACTCTCTCAAGCACGGCCAACATCTGCTATCTTTTACCCTTGTCCCAATGACTGTAACACAACAGAGACTGCAGAGAACAGTAAAGACAGCTGATTGTTGGTGATCCTCTCCCCAGCCTCCAGGACTTATACATATTGTGAAGCAGGTAATGGGCAGAGAAAATCTATACAGATTCCTCTCACCCTGCACACAGCCTTTTTCAACTTCTCCCCTCCAGCAGGCGCTACAGAACCATCCGCATAAAAACTTCCAGACACACAAACATTACTAGTTATTTACTCTCATATATAACTGATTAGCACCCAATTTGTTCCCAATCTTCTTGCACATTACTGTTTATAATACTGTTTACACTACTGTTTGCACTACAACACTCCTGCACCTTATGTATTTTGCCTGTACATGTATGTACAGTTTTTCTATAAACCTGATTCTGATACACCTTTGTCAGTCAAAAGTTTCTAAGAGTGACGATCTAGAGGTGTGTAAAATAATGAAAGCAATGTCCAACGAAGTAATCTGCTCTGGCCCCATCCCAATGTTATGTGGTGACATAACAGGTTACGGTTGCTCAAAAGCTGGATGTCCAAGTGGTGCTCTGAAAACAATGTAGGCTTTATAGACTGTTGGAGTAGTTTTAAGGGCAAGGTTGGCCTTTTGGGTGGGACAGTATCCATCCCACTCGGTAGGTGCTGCTTTCATTTTTGTAGCATAGGACATAGTCTTAGATCAGGACTAGTTAATCAATGACAATCCAGAGGCATGGCCAGGGAGCAGACAAATAGGCTAAACTGACCATCTGCTAGCTGCTTAGTCATCACCTAGGTTTCACCTTATTAAGACTGTGTCTATTCCCTGAGCCAAATAAAAATATAGAAGTAATAAAAGAGTTTGTTAACTCTATAAAAAACTTTATAAACTTTATATGTTAACTTTATAAAAAATAAAATTAGACAATTCTGATTACACCGCCTGCATTGTTGGCTTGAAGCTGGGATATTAAATATTAGGTCTTTTAATTCTAATTTGATTCAATCTTCAAATGTAATAAATTCTTTGATTGGATCGCTATCCGACTCCACAGAGCTTGATCAGGCAACCGAATGCTCAGCATTCCGCTGTACACTGGATAGTGTAGCCCCACTTAAATCAAAAATAATTAAAGAGCAAAAAAGCACTGTGGTTTAATGATTAGATGCCCACCTTAAAACAAACCACTCGAAAATTAGAGCGTAAGTCGTGTCCAACTAACCTGGTTAATCTTGTGTTCCAAACAGCATTGAAAGAGAACAATCAATATAGTTAGTATAGTTGCATCAGATCAGCGATTTGGGTCTTTTAACCCTCTCCAAGAAACAGAGTTAATTTCACTCATTTCTTCATCAAAATCGTCAACATGTATACTAGATCCCATACACACAACTTTCCTCAAACAGATACTACCTGAAATAATCTGACCTCTTTTTTAAAATAATAAATTCCTCTCTTGGTGCTGGCTATGTCCCTAAATCGTTTATCAAATGGTGTAATTATTGATTCTTGACTTTCTTTTGACACTCATATAGGTAATATGACCAGGATAGCCTTCTATTATCATAGAAGCATTGTTCAGACCTCTAGGTTGGATTATTGTAATGCAGTATTATCTAGTTGTTCAAGTAGGTGTGTAGCAGACACTGATAGAACAGGGAAACAAGTGAATCAGTGACACCACACACTGGAATATGAAGGTCTGCGTTATTTATTCTGAATGAGACATTGGGCAGAATTAGTGAGCACACACACAAACACACACAGTCTCCCGCCATCTCTTTCTCCCGCCCCTTCTTTTTCTCTCCTGCCAGTTCGGCATCCACAGTGCATTTTTTTCCTATTATTATCATATTTATAACATACTGAGAAGAAGAGAAAAAAGACTAAGAAATTATTACTTAATTAATTAATTTTAAAAAACAGTGTTACATCACAATCACAGTATAAACTAATTTTAGTGCAAGAAAAAAGTTCACATTCAAAATGTGCACAAATGTGCACAAAACCAGCAGCTGGCTAAACATTAACACTGTGACTTATTAGCTAAGCTACAGAGAACTTTGATGAGAAAAGAAAAAAAACTACAATACTTTTAGACAACTCTCAAACTATCCAGCTCAGAATTAATCTTTAACAGCAAAGCATACCTGAAAGAGACATGGGGCAGAATTAATGCACATGCTCAGGCTCTCAAGAGTTTGGAAAAATACCAGTGAACCCCATTTCTGATTCCTCCTGCTCCCCAAACCTGCATGATCCACTCTGACTTCCCCATATCTTCTTGGAGTCTCATTTGACCCAACGTGGACAGTATAGAACATCATATTGGACAGATGTAGTAACCTGAATAAGATTACAGACTTATAACTATAACTAAACTTTCATTTGTCATTGCAAATTTGTCATCCAAATGAGGATGGGTTCCCTTCTGAGTCTGGTTCCTCTTAAGGTTTCTTCCTCTTGTCATCTCAGGGTGTTTTTCCTTGCCACTGTCACCTCTGGCTTGTTTATCAGGGGTCAAATTTCTATAACTAAATTAACCTGTTCCATAATTTCTGTAAAGCTTCTTTGGGACAATATTTATTGTTAAAAACGCTATTACAAAAAATTTTTAATTGACTTGAACTCAATGTCTGGAGTTTTCCTTTGTAGACTCCTTCCTAGCATTTGGGGAACGTAATAGAACATTCTAGCGGGTGTGCAGGTGTGCATCATTGAAAAGGTCCCCTCTTCAGTTATATGCACAGTGTTGGTGAGGGATTGTTGGTGCCTTAAGAATAGCAAGTATACAAACCGGCGTCCTTGAAAAGGACACAGACTTTGGTATAAGGAATTGAAGGAATTTGGGAATACCAGAGAAGGATGGTGATCTGTACTATTGATCATTAGTCCTGCTGTCTGGTATTTATGTTAAGTCTTAGAGTAGGGGCTTTTTACTTGCATGACAGCCTCCCAGATCATGGTCATGTAGGACTCTTAATGGTGGATGTATATATTTGATACCTGATGCTTACAACTACCTGGTTTTTTTATGTTGTTTTGGGGCTCGGTAAGGACCATTTAGACCAAAGTTTGTTCATGTTTGTTAATTTGTGCCTCAATCCTGAATGATGTAGTGTTTGTGTGATTGTTTTATTTGCATAGCCTTGTTTAGTACAGATGGCACATTTAGTTGTTTGGAAATTCACAATGTTTTTGCAGCGGTGTTGGATCTGTAGTCAATATTCCTCCATAGTAAGTTACAAAGGGAGGTATAGGTCCTAGTAGGGTTAGAATTGAAATCAGGTGCTAAGGAATGATTGTGTTGAATGCTGAATTGAAGTCGACGAACAGCATACTTGTGATCCAAGTATCCAAGATGGGGAAGCCAGGAATGTCTGGTTAAACAAGTTTCAGCATGGTTGCAGATTGGTAATATCCCCAAACAGTTTAGAGTGCCTTCTTTTGCATTTACGCTGAGTCAAATAGCAGTTTCCGCAGTAAATAAAAAAAGGTCTGCATTGAACAGTCACAAACTCCTCCAGCGATAAGCAGTAACTAGGAACTAGCACAGACGTCTTGCACCATTCCATGATGATGGAAACAAACAAGCCACCACCACCAAACAAGACTAGCTTATTTAGCTGAATGGCTAATTAGCTGATTTGGGAATTCTGTCACTTAGCTCCCCCTCTCACTTGGTCATGTTACACATGCTATGCCTGTGGCTTGGAAGATGAACCCACATGGCAGGATCATAGAATGCACATGAATCGAATATAGAAAGCCTAAGACATACGCCATGTAGAGAAAAGCACCTCAAATTCAGGCGTTTCATTTAGTCCCATTGCCACAGGTGTAATCAAGTGTGAGTAGTATTATAGAAAAGTGGAAGCATTTAGACACCACAACGTGTATGTGTATGTGAAGATACAGAGTGGGGTTGCCGAGTGCTAAGGCATATAGTCTGTCTGCATGCACCACTGGAGCAGTGAAAACATGTTCTGTGAAGTGACAAATCATACATCATCGTGCCTGGAAGTTCGGTACAGGGTGAATCTGGGTTTGGTGAATGCCAGAAGAACGTTACCAGAAGTTGTTTTTCAGTGGTTGGCCTAGACCTTTTAGTTCCAGTGAACAGAAATGTTGATGCCTTAGCAATACCAAGACATTTTATTTTACAATTACAACAATTTACAACAATTTTTTTCTTCCAACTTTTAGGGGACAGTTTAGGTAATGCTGTTTTCTGTTTCGTAAAGGCATGGTTGGGTGAGTTTGGTATGGAAGAGCTTGTCTGGCCTGCACATAGTCTCACAAACATCTCTTGTATAACACTGCTTGAATAACTTCAGTGTCTAACAAATGGTCTTCTGGATGTCTGGGCAAAAATTTCCACTCACACTACAAAATTTTGTAGAAAGCTTTTTTTGAGGAATAAAGCTGAGAAGGGGGGGCAACTCCAAGGTTCTGTATATGGATTTAGAATAGAATGACATAAAATGTTCTGTAGGTGAAATGTGTAGGTGTCACAATGCTTTTGTCCATACAGTACATCATAACTGATATAAACAGTCATTACAGGAAAACTGGGACTGAATGTCCTTCAGTGAAAAGTTGACAAAATTAAGCACAATCAGACTTTAGAAACTATAATTAATTTTCTCACTATACATTTGTACTTTATATATTATGCAGGGATTTCTTTGTAATTGCACAATACGGGGATTGTTCATAGTCACACTATCCCAAATGACTATCTTACCCAAATAAGGATGAACAGTCCTGTTGTGTATAGAAGGTTTCCTCTCTGTGGAGAGAGAACAGGCAATAAGAGTTGGGGTTCACCTACCTTTTTTTGGCCTTCTTTATTGTGATGTCTGTGTGGCTGGGATTAGTGGTGGAGGTCAAGGATTGCCTGGTGGTTTGCCTGGTGAAAGCTTAAGGAATTAACTGTCTAGGTTTCCTGGATAACATTGAACATGTTTTTTGTGAATGCTGAACTTAAAAAATCGGTTAACAAATGATGAATATGAGTGGTGTTCACTCTCACAAGAATGAATGCCATGCATGTTAAACACTGCTCAGCATCTCTAGAGACGTTAATGTTAAAGCTGGTTACTTTGAGCATTTTAATTAATTTTATGAGCACATTTTATAAGCACATGCAAATTGTACGCACCTGGTCTAAAAAAAATGTCTATGTAATGAACACCAGCGCTAAATCTCCAGCGTGATGGTGGCCACTAACCAGAAATTGACCACCGCTAATCACACACATTCTCTGTCACCAGAGTTTTAGCGCACCTGCATCCAGTCATTAAATACCTCACCAATTGGAGGCTGTAATTTCCAATCTGCCATTACAAAATCCTGCTGTTGAGCTATAAAGCCTTAGATGCACCTTCTTATCTGTCTGCTCTTTACACCCTTATGCTCTTCATGCAAGCAAAGGACCTCTGACTGTGGTCTTTTGGCTGTTACAATGTTCAGACTGTCATCCCTGGGTGGCAGGTCCTATAGTGTTACTGCCTCCACCCACTGGAACTCCTTACCTTCATCTGTTCATGCTTCTCCCTCTCTCCCCATCTTTAAAGCTAAAAATGTATCTTTTTGTCAGAATACCTTCATTCTCTATGATCCTTTCAATTGAAAAACGTCTTTGGGTAGGTGCTATACAAGTATAATATTTATTGTTTTTACTAAGTTATCTTCATTGTTTTGACTGGGCTTTTGCTTTTAAAATGGTTAAATTATTCTTCTTAATTTTCTAACAATTTTCAACAATTGTCTTGATTCTGACATCAGGATTATCTTTAGACTCATTGGTACATAAATCTGTGTGAATTATATATAAGCCAATAAATTGTTATTAAAATTAAAGTACAATAAATGCCTCAGATCTCAAGAATGCATTGTCTAATATTCACATAGTTTAATATATTTGCACTTTACAATGTTCTGAAGATGATCCTAAAGTTTTAAACAAATAGGAGTTGCTATAGCAACCAATAGATTTTTCTGTGACAAATTTTCAGAAAAATGGTTTGTAAGATTTTCGTAACGTTTCTCAAAATATTGCTTTGATAATTTAATTAGTGAAATTTAAATTACCGTAAACATCCAGTCAACATGAAAATTGGTATGTTTAATACACAGTCAAAAGGTGTCACTACAACAAAAACATTCAGATTTGCTTTACAGACATGAATGGTTTATGTGGTGTCTGGTAACAAGATGTTAGTAACAGATCTTTCTGTTACCTTTATGTTCACTGGTTGCCTTTCCTTGGGCCACTTTTGTAGGTTTCGACCACTGTATACAAGGAACATCCCCCTGTTGTTTTGGAGATGCTCTAAACCAGTCATTTAACTATTACAATTTGGTCACTCAGATCAGAATGATTTGATGTTATTCATGTTAATGTTTTTTTTATTTTAATGTTATGGCTGTAAAGTACATTAACAAGATACACAACATGTTTGTGGCGAATAAATAGAGAGAATCACCTGATCTAGATCTGAATAAAACATAAAATGGCATTAAGTGGGCATATAAAGAATAAAGTAAATGTGCCTGCCTTGATTCTTTGTAGATCGATGGTGGATCTTTGTAGATCCACTTTAGGGTTGTTGTGCTTGTGATGGTAAATGTTACAGCTTATAAAGTGGTGCTACCAGAGTGATTTGAACTCTGCATGTATGAAGCTGCAATCCTGACAGCAGTAATCTGCAGAGTTGGAGACAAACTTCTTGATGTAAAAGTCTTGTTACCAGCTGTTGTCTGTCCAAAATGCTCAACTAATCTTACAGAATTCACTAAGACAAAATACAGATTAAAGATTAAAAAAGTGTCAAACATACAAAGGAAAAACTTAAGTCTGCAGTGCTAAAATGGAGTATTTGTTTATGTTTCTGTTACGTTGTCCTTTGGATTACTTTCATTATGTCTTGTTTGGGTATTTAAAAGGGTGTCTGGCTTAATACCTGCATCCAATCAAATCTGAGGATGGATGGATGATCCACTATGAAGACAGAAGCAGTCAAATAAGAAGAAGGCTATATATTTTTATATTACATTATGTTTCATGACAATAGATTTATTCTGTAAGTCTACTTGACAAGCATAACTAAAATAATTATACTTTTATAAAAACACGCAAAAGAGTTATATGAATTTATTAAACACTTATATTTAACACAATTTGCTAAATGTAAATGAACTTAACAAGACATAAGAAATCAGTCCTTCAATAAAAATGTATTTGTCAGTTAGTGGGAACATGCACTACAACACTTTTCATCTCACTCCAGTAGGTGGCACTGTAGGTCAATGTTTAAAAAACAGTTTTATCTTGGAATAATTATGGATTGACGAGTTCTCAAATCTGGCTGAATGTAGAATTTTTATAGCCCTTAGAGAACATATAGTTTAAGGAGGCTTTAGAAACAAGTTTGTATTTCACAGTCAGTTAGAATGTTGTACCTTGCTACTAATGTGTGGTGTTTGTGGTGTAAGTGTTTAGGACCCTAATATATAACCAGCCTAATAAGAGAATCCATCCTCATTTGGTGACACAGATAGTGAAATTATAAATTATAAAAAGTTTAATTATAGTTATAAGTTTGTAATTTTATTCAAGATTACTACATGTGTCCATTATGATGTTCTGTAGACTGTCCATGTTGGGTCAGATGAGACTCCAAGAAGATATAGGGGGATCAGAGTAGATCAGGCAGGTTTAGAGAGCAGGAGGAATCAGACATCAGGGTCCCTGGTATATCCTGGTTCCTTAGCTGTATCAGGGGCAGCTAATCCAGATGGGAGGTGAAGAGAGAGAGTAGAGAAGAAAATACAATGGTGCTCTTTTATGTAATGGTCACATTAAACGAATGTTGTGCAGAAAGCAAGCAGAAACTCCGGCTGACTAGTTAGGACAGCGTAACTACACAGACATGAGGGCGTCCTGAGACATAAAGCAGCCAGCCTCTCCACCATCATCAAACCTGAGTGAACGTGTGAGGGTGGGGGGAAACTGCATCCAAAATTCCCATTTTACCAAAACACTCTATGACCACAAACCCTCCAGCTCTGTACCTTGATCTATGACAAACTATAAAGAATACGCTTGACTGAACAAAAAAGTTTTAGCCTAGAATTAAAGACTGAGATTAAAGTCCCGAACTATAAGACGAGGATCTGCTCCCTCCTGTAGCCCTCATAATTCGAGGTATCAGTAATTGGCTTGCACCTTTTGATTGAAATTGGAGTGGCAGATTATAAGAGACGTGGCGCAAAACTGTTCACTGTTTGTAACTGAATAGTAGCATTTTAAAGTCAAAGCGAAATTTGACCGGGAGCTTCCGAACAGCGTGGCTAAACAAAGGCGGGGCTAAACAACTGTCTTTTAAGCCATATGTCTTGAGTTTGTAAAAAAAAAAAAATCTGACTATTGATTATCACAAGTTACTCAAATTCCCCTGTATTTATATGTTTGACACTTTAATATTAGGTGGTGCTTAGCCTTTAAGTCAAGCAGTACAAGCAGGGAGACACAACCCTGATCAGAGGCCAGTAACAGGTCATTCACATCTTTAACCAGCGCTGTCTCTCTGCCATGATGAGGCCTAAATCTTGACTGACAGATTTCAAAAATGTTATTTTTATGCAGGTTTACATAGTTGCTGTGCTACAACCTTTTCTAGGATCTTGGAGATGAAGGAAACGTTAGATATCGGTCTGTAGTTAGATAGCTAGCAGGTTTCCAGGTTAGGTTTTTTTAACTAGAGGTTTAACAACTGCTAGTTTAAATGATTTAGAGACACAGCCAGTACTAAGAGAGGAATTTAATAAAAATAAAAGAGGTTTTATTATTTCTGGTAGTATCTGTTTGAGAAGAGTTGTGAGTATGGGATTTAATATACACGTTGACGATTTTGCTGACATTGCTGCTACATACTGGCGGAGTGGACGGGTCTGTAGTGGTCTTTTTTTCTAGTTAGTTTTGCTACAGTATTAAATAAGAATCTAGGATTATTATTTTATCTTCTATTAGCAAGGAGAAATATTTTGAGCTTTTCTATAATTTAGGAGACTCTCCTTTCATGCTGTTTGGAACACAACCATGTTAGTTTGACGCCACTTACGTTCCAATTTTTGCAAATTTTATGCTCTGTATATTGTGTTGTTTTATGGCTGTAACAAATGTTAGCTAAACAAAGCTACAAGTGTTTAGCATGGTCTCTGTCATCCCCTATTGTCTCCCATTGTTTGTAATTTATTTAATAAATCAGTGGGATCTGTGTAACTACAATCAGAGATCACTTTAAAAAAACAAACAAACAAAAAACATAACATACGTACATATGTTATATTGTGTGTGTGTGTGTGTGTGTCACATTCTACAGATACATAAAGAAGTGCAGGAGCAGTCACTGCACCATGAGGAAAGGATAACTGAACTCCACGGCATCATTGCTGAACTCAACAAGAAGTCTGGCCTGCTGCAGTGCACCACTGTCAGGTCTGATCTCCTTAAAGGAATATATTTTTCAGTGTGTTTTTTAGTCTACTGTACTGCTAGTGAGTATGCAATTACCATGACTTGGTATGTTTTGCTGTACAGAGAGGAAGAGGTTATCTGTTATCTTTTATCATAAAAGATAACAGAAATAAGTAGTGTTTTAAATTAAGATGCTTTCTCCTCCAGTAAAAAAAGAAGGATAAAAATTATTCTACACCCCGGATGTGAATTGATGACTCCAGTTGCTCACAATATCCTTAGGAAGGCTGACGTACCTAAACACATGCTGAAATAGGACATTTTCAGTTTCAAAGGGGTTGGACAGACTAAGTAGAGGAACAAATCTTACTGACTTGGAAAACTGGTCTATGACCACTAGGATTGTGGTATTACCTTCTAAAGGAGGTAGGTTAGTGACAAAGCCCAAGGTGATGTACCGCATCGCCCCTGGTCACACAAGGAGAGACATGAGCTCTGTTGGCCTGGAGAATGTGGGGCACCTTGGCTTGGGAACATTCTGTACAGGATGCGCCATAAATCTTGTTTCAAAGTTTCAAAGTTTTTTTTTCTGTCGTCAAATAAAACACTGAATATAAGAATATAAGCTAAGTAAAAATGGGTAAAAGAACTACGATAGAATAAAATAGAATGGAATAAATAAAAAAAATAGTAAAAGTGGAACATAATAAAATTAGATAAAGTCCTTAAAAAAATGTGTGTGTGTGTGTGTGTGTGTGTGTGTGTGGTGTGGGAGTCTCTGTCGAAAAAATGCAATTTTTGGTTGTGTGTGTGTGAGAGAGAGAGAGTGTGGTGGTGTGGGAATCTCTGTCGGAGAGTCTGTGTGTGGTGGTCTAGTCTCTGTACCCATTCAGGTCTCAGACAGCTTGTGGGAAGAAGCTCCTTGTCATTCTTTCTGTGTTCGCCTTCAGAGTGTGAAACACTCCACCACCTTTTGACTTTCCAGAATCCATTGTCCTGTCCAAGCGGTGCACCGAGAAGAACTCGGCTGGCTGGATGGCATGGTCCAGTACCGCTGGGTCCAGTCATGTCTCAGTAAAGCAGAGGAGGTGCCAGTCCTGAATGTCTCTCTGGAACTTTATTCTAGCCCAGAGGTTATCGAGTTTGTTCTCCAGAGACTGGACGTTGGCTAGCAGTATAATAGGCAGGGGTGCACAGTGTGCTGTGGCCCTCAGACTGTCCCTGACCCCGGCTCGCGTTCCTCGGAGCTGTTGCCGCTTCTGTGTTGCGTGTCATTTGTCATTCCTCAGGATCTCACTCGGCCAGCTTGGATCCGGGGTTAAAAACGTGATGTGAGTTGAGCGGGTTGTAAACAGGAAATAAGACAATTTAACAGAAAAAGAAAAAGTGTGGACGGTGCAGTCGAGGCGGATATTGGAACTGTTACATATTAAGCCACAAGTGTAATGCATAAAGGAAATAAAGGCTCACTTTACTCCTGGGTAGCCTGAACCTTGAGTGGTGTGATCCCATGTGATGAGTCTACCTCTTATAGTGAGTTTGCTTTACTATTTTGGACCCTGGGCAATAAGTAATGGTGAATTAAAACCTGGTAAAGAACTTGGCCAACGTGCTTGGCATAAGTCTTGAGATACTCCAAGTTGCAATCATCGGTGAATATTTGAAATGGATATCTGCCCCCTCAAGCCAGTGCCTCCATTCTCCTAGAGCCAACTTTATGGCTAACAATCCCTTACAACATAGTTTCTTTCAACCAAACTGAATTTCTGGGGGATATTAATAAAATGTAATAAAAATATAAGAACTCAAGATCACAAATCACCACAGCATGTCTCTCAGCACATTACTGATAAGGCAGTTTTCCATTCATCACCAGCGCAAATATGTTGTAGGCACTGCTAGTTTAGCAGCTTTACAGAAATAAAGGAGCCAATCCTCATTTTAGTGAAATAGAAGTAAATGGAAAAGTAACCTGAGAATTAATTATAGTTACAATTTTGTAATCTGATTTTGTCAGTTGTTCACTGATGGACGTTAATTGACTGATAGAGACTAAAAAGAATGGAGGGAAAAAAATAATCTAGAGGCAGTATAAATGTTTGAGAGAAAAGATAGGTATTTAGTAGAGCTTTAAAGATGATGAAAGTGAATGAAGAGCGAATAGAAGCAGTAAGACATTCTAGAGGACTTGCCATTTATAGTGGAAATCTTGAGCCTGGGAACAAGCAGTAGATCAGAATCAGAGAAACTTATGTGCTAGGCAAACACATGTAACAGAGCAGAGGCATAAGTGGCTGCATGATCATGCAAGGTTTTAAAGACCAACAGCAGGATTCTGAAGCGGATACATTTAGTAACTGGAAGCAAATGTAGCCAATGCAGGATGGGAGTAACATGAGCAGACCTTTTAGTGGCTAATAATTTGGATAATATTTCCAGTTTATAGATAATTTTTAACAGGGAGAAGAATTTGAAACGAACTTGCTACAAGGGCTTATAAGAGAGGCAGAATGATAAAAAGAGGTTGTGTTAAAAAAAAGTATTTTATTTTGAAAATAATTGGTAAAGCGGTACAATTAGCGGGAGGATGAAATTTAAGTAAGAAGTTGGAAAAGTTTGCTAACAGGATAGAAGAGAGGACAAATTAACTAAAGAAACTTACCTGAAATCTAAATTTGTATGAGAGCAAGAGAAATCTGTGCAAGAATTTTTGATTTTTTTCTGAATTTTGTGTTCCTGACTCACGAGTATATAACACCATACCATTAAATTCTTTAAAATAATATTCATTGTTATTATTACTTATTAATAATGCTTATTATTATATAATATTACACTTATTACACTTATCAGCCACTGTAAAGGAGCCAGGCTTTTGTGCCTATCAGTCATTGTGAATGAGGTACAAACTGTTTGCCCAACAATGAGTAACACTGCTCTGTACTGAATTGGACTGGTTTGAATTTAACATTAACAAATTAGAACGCACATCACATATCTTTTCAAAAGAGATAGATAGTAGACAATCAAACGATGACAAACCGTTTTTGATCTCTTTATTACAGTAATGCTTTATTTGTCTTTTATTCTTTCTTTCTCTTTTAGCATAGACAAGTTTTCAGAGCTGTGTTCTGAGCTCAGCCATCATCAACAGGAAGCCAATGGAGATAAACACAGTGTGGACCAGGACCCTGACCAAGTGTCTAGCATCTCAGTGTCTGAAAACCAGTCAATGCTGGTCACTGCAGGCATGGGTAAGGAGTCCTAGCAAAAATACATGCATTGTTGCTGGATATCTTGTTGCATACTGCCACGAGTATTTTGCATGAAGAAGCTTTATTTCTGCTTGGCGAACCTGGAGTGATGTAAGCCCATTTGATAAGTAATGGTGAACTAATACTTGATGAACAACTTGGCCCAACATGCTTAAAGTGGTATGCAGTCTTGAGATACTCCAAGTCGCAACAGTTGGTAAATATTTGAAATAGATATGTGGCCCCCTCAAGCCAGTGCCTCTATTCTTCTAGAGCCAACTTGATAGCCAACAGCTCACAGTCCCCGACCTGCGAACATGTATGCATTTTGCGTAACAGGCACTCATTTTGACCACCTATGTGGTCAAGTATGTATGTTGTTTGATCTCACATGTCACCAGGTTCAGTAAAATTGTCACCAGGTAAGCAGAGTGCTTTCGGCCAATCGGAGCATGAGATAAAGTTGTGCTTTAACAAAAAGAGCATACTTGCTGCATTTGCCGAGAGCGGAGGGGGTCAGTGTTCTAATGGCAAAGCCCCCCTCAGTGTTTGCAGAGTTTTGCACAGACGCAGTAGCCATTATGGGTACTTCTGACTTGAAGCTGTAGAGGAGGAGTGCACTGGGTGATGACTTAGGTTGCAATTGGGACCTCATTAATAGTTCAGACTTGTAGCGTTCATTATAATGGATGGGTCTGTAGCAGCATTTGCCTTACCACCTCCACATCTATGAAGTTTTTGGCAGCTACCGAGTCTACCAGTGCGGGCAAAATGGAAAAGATTCCCTGAATGTATACTTGAATAATTCATTCTCTGAGGGTAAACAAGGAGTCAGGACTCACTGGGTTAACGTATGCACAGGTGAGCATGTTGGAGGAGATGGGGCATTTGTACTGGGCATGGACATGGCCATCTCCCTAGCATGGGGATATCTTTTTATCAAAATATTTAAGCCTTGATAGGCCCGGCATAGGTCATAGACCACCACTATTTTTTTCACAAAAAAAACCCTGCTGATGCTGGTAACAAGGAGGGATGAATATACCCCTGCTGCAGAGCTTCCTTAATATAGCCTTCTGTCACCTCCTGTTTAGTTCCTCTGAGCAGATACATTTAACTGTGAGGTAAAGAACATCCTGGGAGTAGGTCAAACATTCAGTCATAGTCCTGATGGGGAGGAAGGTCACTCACCTTGGCTTTACTACCAGTATGGGGAAAATGGAAAAGATCCCCTGAGTGACTAATCTGTATTTGAATGAGCACTTCTTGGAGGGTAAACAAGTTTGAGGTGCTTAAGGTAAGGTCTTTCCTGTCTATTGCCCCACCTACTTATAAAAAGAACGTTAATAAAGCAAACATGGAGCAACTCTACTGAGATAAATGGGCCACTGAGATAAACTGATTTGTTGTGTGAAAAAAAAAAATTCTGAATGTGTTGAAGCCTCCGTGCTATGTCCTCTTTTCTCATTAGATAACTGCAGTGATCTAAATTCAGAGTTGCAGCGAGTGCTGATGGGCCTTGAGAGTGTGGTATGTGGCCGCAAGAAGAGTGCCTGCAACCTCTCAGCGGCTGAGGTGGACAGACACATTGAGCAGCTCACCACAGCCAGCCAGCAATGTGACCTTGCTATTAAGGTATATTTTTTATATATGTAACTCTATTTTTTATATGTTGTTTTATATGTTTATACTTAATATAAATATACTTAACTTTTAATCTGTGAGCCAAAATAAACCTTCAATTAAACAAAAAGAGTGTAACCTGTTCATTTGGAAATCCAACCCAAAGGTATAAACCTATTACACTTATTAAACAGGTATAATAACACTAATCCAAAAGTAATTTATTCTAAACTAACTGAATTATAGCAAACTATCCCGTAACAAACAACCCGTAACCTTAAATAAACAAGCTTTGCATACCCTAAATAACTTAAATAAGCCAGTGTACGTTCCTTTGTCTCTTGTCTTGTAACTCGTCCACTCAGAATGTGTTTACATCAAAAGCCTAAGTAACACCATTTACTTGTATCTCTAGTGATTTGCTGTTTCTACACTCAAGAATCTAGACCTGGTCCAGTAGCATATTCCTTTTGTGATCGACCATTTGTACACAAGAGCTACAAGGACATCTGCTAACTTCTGTAAATTTAATAAAATGTCGGTCAAGTTTTCGTTTACATTGGCTTGTCTTCTTATGCCTAAATGTGCATATACTTAGAAGCATGTCTCAGATATGAACATTTTTAATAAATAAATGATCAGAGTTTGATAAATCATGCCCAGTGGGGAAGGTCATAATATTTAATCATAAGGTAGACTGTAATCAGTCTGGAACAAAAGGCTTAAAGGGATGCGTTAACAGATTTAGTAAAGTTTGTTGAAATCTTATTCATAGAATAAAAATGATAACGCTCTGTTTGTGTGTGTGTGTGTGCTTTTGTGTGAGACAGACAGTAGAGGAAATCGAGGGAGCACTGGGCAAAGATTTTTACCCAAGTCTGTGTGAGGACCGTGTTTGCTGGGAGAAGGAGCTGGCAGGTTTGCAAGAAGAGAATGAGAGTTTGGCAGCAATGCTGTGTAGCAAAGATGAAGAGCATAACCGCACCAAAACCACCATGAGTGCAATTTGTGAGGAGAGAGACCGCCTCCGCCACCATGTGAGTCAAAATACAATAACACACATTGCACATTATTCTTGCAGAGTTTGGAGATTTTCCTAAAATGGTGACTGTTACAGAACAAGCTAATTCAATTCTTACTACTTTTAAATCTACCTGAAATGTAGATATACCATACATTGATATTATATCTATATGATGGACACAAAAATCTGGGTTACTTTATTTACTTAGTGAAAACCTATATTATAGGCAAAGATGGAGATGCCAGGCAAAGACACCCAAGTAGTTCTGACATTTAACATGAACATGAACTAATAAATTGAATGGAAACCTTGAAGCAAAAAAATCATGTCAGCCAGATACCAGAGGAACACTGCCAACTCTTCTTACTGTATCTCTCACATCTCCCCATGTTTTGTTTCTATCTCTTCACAGGGAGATAGAGCTCCCTGACAACCAAACTGATGTATTCTTCCTTTGTAGTGCTTCCTTTGTACATTAGCACATTTGTACATTTGTACTTGTACATTTCTCTGTACATTAGCAGATAGTATGTTTCTGTAAATTTCTCACTTAATTTTGATCTTATCACCATCAGTTTAGTAAGCCTGTTCCAGAAGCACCCATGCAAGCTGAGTATAATAAACATATTACACTATTCATAAAGAAGCCAATGAAGACCTGAAGACCATAAAAACTTTGTTGACTTCTCCAAATGTAATTCCATCAAAAGGGTGTAGAATCTTTTAGCAGATGAATTTCAGGCTGGTATTTTCTCAGTACCTGTGACAAAGAATCTGACATCATAGTTTTAAAACAATCCACCAAAAGCATCAGTCGACTCAAAGAGGAATGCACAGTCCTAAAGGATCTCAGTGAAAGAAATGACATTTTGATCAAGCTAGCAGTCATGGTTTTTTTATTTTTATTTTTTTTAAGAAAAATGACCTTTACATCAAATCTTAACTAATACCAGCTTCTAATTAGCCTGTTTGGCACTGATTTCAGTCCCCATCCATTCTTGCACATGAAACATGTTTCAGGGATTAATTGGACTGACCATTTAAGTCTGGAGTTCATGCTGTGGCTGATTAGATATGTAGAGGTTTTTCCTTGTTATGTAGCTCATGGTTCTTGGACTTATCTTTGCCTTAGTTCTGACTCTTGCCTTCATTTTGTTTTGCTCTCATCATGTGCTTCTGGTTTTGTGTTTTCACTTTTGTTCCTTAATTTAAAAATTTTAAACCCCTACCTCGCATTTTGTCCAATCCTTATTGTTGTAGGTAGTAAGAGATACATTGAGACAGACTTAATATCAAGCAAAAAATATATTATTTGTAAGTAATTCCATGAAAAACATTCAGGCACAATTTTTTTTTGTGACATTCCATATCCTATGTGTCATGACCCGACAGGGCACAGACACATGTGGGTAAAAGTATGAGGCTTTAGTAAACTAAACAAGACAACACAGAAGTCACAATCGGGCAGGGTAAGGAAAAGAGGGCAAAAACCAAAACCAGGTTTCCAGGGATAGCGAGCATGGAAAACTGCCACTGTGATGTGCTGAGGTGTCTCCTGGTCATATAGTAGACATCACATCCTCCACAGTAGAAGTTTAGGTAGAAGGTGCATTGAGCTTACCTGGGTATGGTAATCAGTTGTACACATACATTTGGCCATATAGGGTGTGGTGGACCCAAATGCAAAGTGAATATATCTTTTTCTTATGTATGTATGTATATGCAGAAGTATGCTTCCTTCATCATCTTTACATCATTGCTACAAATAAACAACAAAACTTCGGCGTCACAAACATTGACGTTCCTTTTCTTTTTTTAATTGGCCTGAAGTACTACATGTGGTCACCTAACACAGAGGGCTGTGAGAGAGTTTTCCTGTCTAAAATGATTGATGGACATTTATGGAAAGACAGCTGTCTGCCAGGTTTTTGCTCTCATGCTCTATAAAATTGTTGTTAAGGATGTGCTGTAGAAAGCACATGCAAGAGGAATTACTTGGTCACAACTGTTAACAAGTATGTGTGTTAATCTTTTATTTTTGGAGATGTTGTTATTTCCGAAAAAGGGGGAAATATGTTGTGTCTGAAGCTTTATATTCTTTCTGATTTCTCATCTATATTTTAAGGAATGTTACAGTCAGGGTCCCCTGGTCTAGCTGGTGGAGTGGTATATGGTCCATTCTATGCACATTTCTGTACATCAGAATGTTATGATAAGGGTTGGCCTCATTCCTTTCTTGTCCCTGATTGGAGGAGATTATTATTCATAGGCCCCAATTTAAAGATATACAAAAACAAGTAACCTATATAAGCATGGTGCTTGTTGACAATGCTGTTTTGTTTTTCATACTAAAATTTTATTTACAAGAACAATGGTGTCAGTGGAGATTCCTTCATCATCTTTACATAATTGCTACAAATAAACAACATTAACAAGAACAGACCAAAACCTATTTGTGGATTAGACTGCATTGAAGTACTGTGCAAAAGTCTTAGGCACCCTATATGGTGTTTAGTATAAATGTTGTTGTAGACATTTATTT
>JAOVVF010000030.1:9762545-9782328 GCA_028565595.1 Duopalatinus emarginatus | reverse complement strand
TTGAAGACAGAAAGTAACTCTGCTGTACGGACATCAAGGGGTAGTTCATTCCACCACCTTGGTGCCAGAACAGAGAATAGTCTGGATGATTGCCTTCCATGTGTCTTGGATGATGGCGGGTCGAGTCAGGCCATACTAATACTAGTGTGTGGGCCATACACACTACTAAGAGTACATAGACAAAATTGTTCCCATCTGTCTTGACTAGCCTGTGTCCTTCTCTCTACCACACACACACACACAGACACACACAATCATACACATAAACAAACACAGACAGACACAAGTGCACAGAGCACTACACACACTCTTTCTGCAAAAACTGAATTAAACTAATAACTCACTCAAAGCTAGAGAGGAGATGACATCATCCATACTAGCTGCTCCCAATAGAATTAAATAGAGGAAAACTAAAAAAAAAAAAAACAAGAAAGAGAAGGATAAGTGTCTTACATTACTAAAAAATCAGACATTAGCAGATGTAAAATAGAAAGGAAAGGTTTATTGTACAAAGTAAACCTGCAAAACGAGAGAGCCAAGAGCAAAAACAATACATTTCATGCACAGTCTCTGATTGGTTGTCAATTTTTGTGGTTGTAGCTCAGAAATGCACAATGATAGCAGTTTAAAACAATCCCCATTTCAAGTGATTCATGGAACAATTAAGGTAGCAGATAACAAGATGAACATTTTATTTATTTACAGAAACTTCTGCCTGTAGGACTCCACCCCTTATGTGTGAGTGTGCATGTGTGTCTAAGAGAGTCATTCTGAAGAGTTGATTGGAAGTTAATTGATGTTATTTATGGACCTTATAGCAGAAAATCACTGTTTAAGTCAATTTAAACACTCTGAACAAACTCTCATAACTCGAAAAACTTTAACTTGTCTGATTTATGACAGAATAAACACACACAATTAAAAAAATAAATCTCATGGCCTGACATTAACATTAAAGTGGATAGTATTTTAGTTGTTTGTGTGTTATTGCAGTGAGCAGTGTATTGAAGCCTATGAGCTACTTCTGGCTCTGGCAGAGACGGAGCAGGGTCTGGTGCTGGGTCAGTATAGAGTGGCTAGAGTCAGCACTGTGGGTAAGTATATATAGTATTGGTAGTGCACACAAATAAAGGACTTACATTGGCTGAAACAGTTGCCAGACGTTTAGTATGCTGTCACTTTATCCTTGCTTAATCATGGTATATTTAGGCTAAGACTTTACACACAGGCTAAAGATTTTCTTCAGATTGGTGTTTTGTAGATACTCTGACCCAGTCTTCCAATTTGGCCCCAAGTTGGCCTTTCTCATTCACTCCTTCAGATACTTATGCTTTTCCATTTATTTTTTTTTTGCTTTCAGTGCAATTTCAGAACTGAGTGAAAGTTAGGTAATTGATCTAATATGCACAAAGACAAATTCAGCATCAGCATCTAACCCGTCCATGCAGTACAGTGCATTCGGAAAGTCGTTAGATCTTTTTCACATCAAGTTATATTGAGCCCTTAAAATAGGCTTGCTATGACACATGAAATTTGGCTGTGGGGGTCTTCCATATCTTTTGATCATATTTGAGATGTTTCTACACCTTAACTGGAGACCACCTGTGGTAAATTCAGTTGATTGGACATGATTTGAAAAGACATTCCCTGTCTATATAAGGTTATTGTGTGGAGGAACAGATCTGGAGAAGGCTACAAAAAATCTGCTGCAGTAAAAATTGTGGCCTCCATAATTCTTTAATGGAAGCAGGTTGGAACAACCAGACTGCCCAGCCCACCAAGCTAAGTAATCAGGGGAGAAGGGCAGAGACAGACAGACAGAAGTCTGTCCTCAGTAAAAGACTGTATGAAAGCCCACTCTCAGGACGCTCAGACTATATAAAAACCAGATTCTCTGGTCTAATTAATGCAGTATTGAACTTTTTGGCCTTAATTCTAAGCCTCATGTCTTGGAGGAAAGAAGGAGCTGCTCAACACCTGCCCAATACTATTGCTACAGTAAATCATTGTGGTGGCATCATGCTGTGACGGTGTTGTGAGTTGGGACAGGAATTTAAGGGAAAGCTAAATAGAGCAAAAGACAGAGATATTCTTAATAAAAACCTGATCCAGAACTGCTCAGGAACTCAGAATGGGCTAAAGGTTTGCCTTCCAACAAGCCAATGACCCTAAGCACACAGCCAAGACAACACAGGAGTGGCTTAAGTACTACTTTGTTGATGTTTTTAAGTGGACCAGCCAAAGGCCTGACTTGAGCCAAAACGAATATCTCTCTAAAATGGCTGTCCACCAACAGTCCTTCTTGAGAGGATCTGTAGAGTAGAATAACAGATAATCTATTCTACAAATCCAGGTGTGCAATCCTTGTGACATCATACTCAAGAAGAGACTAGAGGCTGTAATCACTGCCAAAGGTGCCTGCAACTAAGTACTAAATAAATTATCTAAAAACTTTTTTTTTTTTTAGCACAAAGACTGCAACATAACAAAATGTGAAAAAAAAAAAACCTTTATGAATGCACTAATGCCAGTCAACATCCTTTGAGCCACAGCTGCCCCAGTGACTGGTCACTTGCTGTCTGATATATCCCACCCCTTGACGTGTACCATTTTAATGTGACAATTGATACTATTTACTTCACCTGTTGCTGGTTGTGACTGATCAGCATGTATGGTACACTTCTCCTAGTGCTCGAAGAGCAGCAACTCAGACATTCATATCTATGCTTCTCTTTTCAAAACACCCTTATAATGCATTCAGTGTGTCCACATGCACAGATACTTTACAGTGTAGACTGTTTTATGCTTAAAACATAAATATTATAATTGTTTTATATTACTCCAGACAGACAGGTGTGTGCATGAGATGAGTACTATTAAATGCAGAACAGGCTGATGGTTGTAACTTGAACAGGCTGATAGGGAACACATCTGAACCTTAGAAAGATGTAGTATGACTGAGCTACACAAAACTACAAAAAGTGTTGAAGTTGTAACAAAATCGCTTAAGAAAAAAAGTATTGGAGTGGCCCTCACTGAGAGACACCAGTTCATTCATGAGGAATAAGCAGACATTCCAGCAGACTACAGAAGCTTATAGAAGGCTAACCCAAGTGTTTGATTCAATATAAAAATATTAAAAGCCCACATAAAATCTGATAGCAAATAAAAGAAAAAAATTAATAGCTGTTATTTTAAAATGGACTGTACTTTATTGAAATAAGTATGTACCCTAATGGACTTAACACAGAGAAAGTATGAAGCATGTGGAGTTGAAAAACTGAATTTTAAATATTATCTTTAGAATCTTTTGACTTTGAATCAGAGTCTATGCAAACTTGTGGCCTCAGATATGGAAGTGTCCACTATATAAAGCAATATTGTTGTTTGTGAATAAATATAAATACAGTACTTTAAATATATATTGTTTTCTGTGCCCTAAAGTTTAAGTAAATAAAAGTAAATTAGCTACACAGTAATTCATAAATGTGTATTCATAGTATCTGCAACGTTTTATGCATTTTCTAGGAAAACAGGGCAGTGAAAAGAGCATCACTAAGTTGCTGAACCAAACTCATGACTACAGAAGGACTACAGAGAATGCAGCTAATGATTTGCTGGTTCGGCTAGATGGCAGCTGTGGAGGTGTTTTGACTGTCACTGGCTGCAGTGTGCAACCTTGGGAGTCCTCCAACAGTCACACCAGGTATAGCTGGTTATACAGTATATATGTGGGAATTGAGTGGGTTATATTGGGAATTAAATCACACCCAATAATGGTCAAATAATTGTACTTTTGACAAGGATTACAGTGATATACCAAACTGTTACGACATAAAAGAAAAATAGCAATGAATATACAATTCTTATAAACTTTAGACACACCAGGGAATTAAAATCCTTAGGTTAATAAGCTTGTGAGTTGGCTATGAAATTCTCAGCTGCTGCCATGTTTTACCTTATTGAAGTTAAGTTTGATGCTGCAGTCACTGTCATTTTCTGGTTACCTGGTTGATTTCTCAAATACAGGTGCCAATGTCAAGCACAATACGTTTCTTTACTTGTTTCTTTTTCTTATTCTTATTAGTTGCATTGTCTTTCGTTGAATGCTAAACTAACAATACAAGTGTTCAAATATGCTGCTGACCTCTTTGATTTTTCCAGCACAACCAGCTCAACAGCCAGCAGCTGTGACACAGACTTTTCTAAAGAGGATGAGCAGCGTCTGAAAGATTACATCCAGCAGCTGAAAAATGACCGTGCGGCTGTTAAGCTTACCATGTTGGAGCTAGAGAGTGTACACATTGACCCAATGAGATATGACATTAAACCACATGTAGAGTCACACCGACTTGACCTGGAGAACGCTGTACTTATGCAGGAGCTCATGGCTATGAAGGTATACTTAACATACATTGCACATGCTACAAAAGCATTCTAAATCTCATTACTACAGGGTATAGATTTGAAAAAGCCAACAGTCATAAACATATTTGGTGAATTTGGCCATTACATTTACATTTACGGCATTTGGCAGACGCTCTTATCCGGAGCGACTTACAAGGTTATTGGTATTACAGGTGGGACAATGTAGTTTTAGGAGTCTTGCCCAAGGACCCTTATTGGTGTAGCACTGGCTGCCCAGACCGGGAATTGAACCCGGGTCTCTCACATGGGAGCCGATGATGTTACCACTGTACCACACCATTATTTACTACTACTACTGCCACCTTATTGTCTTTTTTGGATTAATGATTAATTCAGTAAAAACATCTTAATTTTCTTTTCAAATAGAAGTTTGTATGCGGAACTATTAATCTTTGTCCACTCTAATAAATTGGAGTATCAGATTGCCTATATCATTTAAAAAACTCTGAGACTTGGTTGTGTTCAGTATTGGAGCAATGGGTAGGTGGGTGTAGGTGAGCCAAGCAAATCTTCCAACATATGTTTTTTTACTTAGAATTCAGTACAGCAAAATCTGATTTAGAAGTGTCTGTGTTTAATAAGAAAATCATTGCTCTAGAAGCTTCTGAAAGGATAATTGACATAATTTAAGTTAATTCACTAAGTAGATGGCATTCTGATAAAGGAAAATTATGTGGCATCATCCAGGAATGTAAAGTGTGGGCACAAATTAGTTTTTCAAAATTAACAATGACCCCAGGCATATTTCAAATGTTGTGGTAAATTATCTTAAGGACAACAAAGTGTTGTCTTAAGTACTCAAAATGTTTGGTCTAAGCAATTTAAAGACAGTGTTACCAAATACTAACCATGTAATGAAATACATAAAAGCTGAAATTAATTATTGTCTATAATACTGTTCTGAAATTACACATTCTTTACATTTTGGAAGTGATAGTAACCTATAAAAATGAATGTCTTCTGTTAAGTCTTAGGACTCTTAGGACCTTAAATTAATGTGGCTAAACTGTAAGTAAATTTATGAGATCAGTTGTATATACAGGAGGAGATGGCAGAGCTGAAGGCTCAGCTTCATTTGTTGGAGAAGGAGAAGAAGGTTCTGGAGCTGAAGCTGAGCACCCGGGAGGCCCAAGAACAGGCATATCTGGTACACATTGAGCATCTGAAATTAGAGGTAGAGGAACAACAGGAAAAGCGCAGAAGTTCTACAGGCAGCAAATGTGTCAAAGTGAGCCATTTGTGCACACACACACACACACACGCTGCTTTTTAATTATTATCTTCTATTATTATGGTATACTGATACAGTATAATATGTTTTAACATACTGTATATAAAAACCTGGATTTCACACACATTTGTATTTTTACAAAAATGCCCTAAAACGTGTAGATTATTTTCAGATGGTTTTGTAAATTACGTATTTAAGTGTTAGTATTGCTTTCCAGGTTAACGCTGCTGTAACTCTGCTGCTTGGCTATCCAGCAATAAGTAGTTGAGCCCATGTAGTTTGTTTACATTATCTAAACATCTGATTACACAGACCTATAATTGATATAATCTGCAAAATTGTATTGCGCAGTTACATGACCGACTGACTGAATGTTCACCTTATGGTTCTATATAATTTTTCTGGGAAAATAAACAGTCCCATCTGTATAGGTACACTGAAAAGTACACTGAAAAAGTAGATCTTTTATAGCTCTTGAAACACACTTAAACAATAAACAAAATTAAACAAAATATTACGGTAAACAAAATTAAACAAAATATTACTACCCATTAAACCCAACTAAAATGCAAAAGTACTATTCCTTAATTATAATCCACAATGTCGATCAATACAGACCTCGAAAATTCATGTGGCCCTCAGATTAGCTCAAGAACAGTCCGTAGAGGTTTACATGGCCACGCATCTGCATCCAAGATTTGCATCACTAAGTGTAATGCAAAAAGTCGGATGCAGTAGTATACATCATGCCACCGCTGTACTCTAGAGCAGTGGAGACATGTTCCAACATGACTGCATCCTGACTTCATCCTGATAGAACACCTTTAGGTTGAATTAGAGCAGAGACTGCAAGCCAGGTCTTCTCATCCAACATCAGTGTCATAAATGCGCTTCTGAAAGAATGGTCAAACATTCCCATAAACACACTTCTAAACCTTGTGGAAAGCCTCCTGAGAAAAGTTGTTATAAAAAAGCTGTTATAGCTGCAAAGAGTGGGCCAACATCTAAATCTTATAGTCATGAAATACTTTAAGATGCTTGTGCTTTCACATATTAGACCCAGATAAGCATCAGTTTGTCTACCAGCCAAATTGCTTTATAGAGGATAGCATGACAACAGCATGAACCACACTGAAATATTTGAGGTACCTGACAGTTATTTAAGATGTTATTTGTAGACTTCATTTCTGCATTAGGCACAATTATACCCCATAAACTGGTTAGCAAACTGGCAAACCTGGGCCTGAACTCTTCAATGTGTTTATGGGTCATGGACTTCCTCACAGGGCGTCCACAAGTCAGAATTGACTTGGGGCAGTACATGTCATCGGTGACCTGCTACATTGGCAAATGTATAGTGTGGTGATGGTATCTCCAAGACCATAACCACATGTCACAACCAGAAGGCGTTGATGATCATTCGGAAATTAGAGCGTAAGTGGCGTCAAACTAACCTGGTTGTGTTCCAAACAGCATGAAAGGAGTACTAAATTATAGAAAAGCTCTTAGTGCTGCTAGGGCAAAAGATTCCTCCTCACTAATAGAAGATAACAAAAATAATCCTAGATTCTTATTTAATACTGTAGCAAAACTAACTAGAAGGAAGACCAATACAGAAGCGTCCACACCATCTGTATGTAGTAGTGATGACTTTATAAATTTTTTGAATGATAAAGTTGAAAACGTAAGGCACAAAATTAATACTTTTAATCTAAACCCAAGCAATCTGTTAACAAACCACCGAAATGTCAGTAAAATTACATCAGATCAGCGATTAGAGTCTTGTAACCCTCGCCAAGAGTTAATTTCACTAGTATCAAAATCGTCAACATGATAATAATTAAGCCTCTTTTAAAAATTATAAATTCCTCTCTTAGTCCTGCCATGTCCCTAAATCACTTAAATTAGCAGTTATCAAACCTGATTAAAAAAACTAATTACAGACCAATATCTAATCTCCAAGATCTTAGAAAATGTTGTAGTGCAGCAGTAATGTTCATACCTGAATAGAAATAACATTTTTTTTAAATTTGTCATTCAGGATTTAGGCCTTATCATAGCACAGACACAGCACTGGTTAAAGTTGTGAATGACCTGTTACTGGCCTCTGATCAGGGTTGTGTCTCCCTGCTGGTATTGCAAGCATGAACACATCACCCCTGTTTATCCACACTGCACTGGCACCCGAAAAAATGTTACAATTTTCACATTGTAAAGCAGTGAACAGTCTTACACCACAGTGCAGCTTTTGACATCATTGATCATGCTATTCTCCTTTAGATTTTTTGTTTGTAGATATCAATGGTGCCTATTCTTTGCACAGTAAGGTAAAGTTTGGTGTTCCAAAAGGTTCTGTTTTAGGCCTACTATTTTTTTTCTCTGTATTTGTTACCTTTGGGTAATATTATGAGAGACACCAGTTTAGTCAAGCTGAGGAATGTGTGAAGGACATTAGACAGTGGATGTTGAACAGTTTTCTTTTACTCAATTCTGATAAAACAGAGGTAGAAGTACTAGTATTAGGACCACAGGCAGCTAGAAGTAAAGTTTCTGATTCCTTATTAATTACACCATGAACAGCTGTTAACAACATTGGTGTGATTATTGATTCTAGTCTTTCTTTTAAAGCTCATTATTATAAATGATATCACCAGGATAGCCTTCAATCTTTGTTGAAACATTGCTAAGATAAGAAATATGATTTCACTACATGATGCAGAAAAACTTGTTCATGCTTTTGTTATAAATGCAAAAACTGAAACTGCATAGTCTTAATTATATGCATCTGCCTTGCTATATTTCTAAACAGTATGTTTTTTTTGATCAGTTTGATTTCAACTAATTACATTTGCTGTGTTTTTAGGACTCTCATTCTTCAGTGCTTGTGTCAGAGCTGAGAAGCCTCAATGACAGTGAGCTGGCAGCAGAGCTCACCAGTGCCCTTAATAAGTGAGAACACACAAGATGTTTGTAATTTTAACAGTGTAAATTTCTTTGTGCATCCTCTGCTTAATTTTTCTGATACCTCATACCATACTACAGCTCCTCTCCTGGCACCCTGTCATAAACTTTCTTTAAATCTAGCTACTTCACTTTCTCCTTCCTAATCCGAGGTACTTCACAGTCTACTAATTTCTGCATTCTCCAACCCCCTGTCTCATTTTCTTAATTTATCACTCCCTCAAAATAGTCTTTCCACCTTCTCAAAACACTTTCCTCATCTTGCCATCTTTATTTGTCAGCACCTTCCCATTTATATCCTTTATCATTGTATCTTGCTTGGTATACTATAAGTCCTTTTCACCTTCCTTAGTGTCCAACTTCTCACGCAACATGCCATACACCTTGCATTTCACACTTCTGTCTTTGTCTTACATCAGATCTACTTATACCTCTGCCTTTTTTCCTGCACTTCCTTGTTCCACCACCAAGTCTCTATATATTTTATATTAATTACACATAAATTTACATATCTGAAGCCTTTTTTATTTACTTTTGATCAGTATTGATCCAGTATATACAATTATTAGAATAAAAATGCTAGTAGTTTTGGTCTACCAAAAAACAGAAATCACCATCTCCATTAGGTTTGTCTGCAGCTGGAAGCATTAAGTGCTCTAAAATCTCCTTGTAAATGGCTGTGTTGACTTTAGACTTGATATAACACGGAGGACTAACACCATCATGGCACCCTAAACTATCACAGACTGTAAAACTTCACACTGGACTTCAGATCTTTACTTTTTCCCCAGACTCTGATTTTCAAATAAGATGCAAACTTTACTTTTATCTAAAAAGAGGACATTGGACCACTGAGCAACAGTCCAATTCCCTTTTTTTCCCTTTTCTCTTTTTCGTTTTCTTAGCCCAGTTAAAATGCTTCTGACATGTCTCTGTTTCAGGAGTGGCCTGGTAGTAGGCATCTGTAGCCCCTTTCTGGAGACATCTGTGGATGGTGGCTCTAGATGGACTGATACCAACCTCTGTCCACTCCTTGGGAAGCTCTCTCAAGTTCTTAAATACATTTCTCTTGAAAATCCTCAAGGCTGCAGTCATCCTTGTTGCTTATGCACCTTTTTCTACCACATTTTTCTCTTTCAGTCAACTTTCCTTTTATATAGCACTTTGCTATAGACACTTGTCTATCTTTCCCATGATTGTGATTGAATAGTGGATATTCTATAAGCCATGTTACTTTACATGTAATGAATATAAAATACTGTATATGACAGTTTGCCTTGTTATGGACAAACTATTTTTTAATGCACTAATAAATTTCCATTTCCTTGTGAAAAGATTGTCCACTGAATGGTGTGTGTATACTCAGTATATCACGCTATACTATTGATGTGTGTGTTTATGTTGACAGGGAAATGAAGCTTAAGGTCAGAGTGAAGGACCTGGTGGCTGCACTGGAGAAACTCACCAAAAGCAGTGAGATTTGGCACCAGCAATCAGCATCATTTGTTCATGACCTTAAACGAGCAAACAGGTAACACACTACACACAAAGTCCACAAATGCACCTGCACATTTATTCAATTATCCATTTATGTGGCAACAGGTCAAGAGCTTTATTGTCCCAAAGCAGCGTTACAAAAATGATGGAAATTGGTTATACATTTGTAAAGATTTTATCCCTGATGAGCAAGCTAGTGGCAACACTGGCAAGAAAAACCTCCCTGAGATGACAAGAGGAAGAAATCTTCAGAGGATTCAGAATCATAAGGAAACACTCATTTGGTGACACAGATACTGCAATTATAAATGAAAGTTTAGTTACAGTTACTATTTACATCTACAAACTGATAACAGGTGCGCAAATAAGATTTGAATCAAGACAGGGCTGTTCCTTTAACTCCAACAATATTTTCTAGTCTATAAAGTAGAATAGCATGAAAAGTGGTGTCAGAAGGTGCACTTTAGTCAAGCAACACAAGCAGGGGGACACAACCATGATCAGAGGCTAGTAACAGGTCATTCACAACTTTAACCAGCACTGTCTCTGTGCTATGATAAGGCCGAAATCCTGACTGACAAATTCTAAAAATGATATTTCTATGCAGGTATGAACATAGCTGTTGTCCTACAACCTTTTCTAGGATCTTGGAGATGAAGGGGAGGCTAGACACAGGTTTATACTTAGATAGCTGGGGATGGGGGGGGGGGTGTACAGGTAAGGTTGTTTTTTTTTAACTGCTAGTTTAAATGATTGAGGGACATAGCCAGTACTAAGAGAGGAATGTATAATTTTTAAAATAGATTGGATTATTTCCGGAAGTATTAGTTTGAGGAAAGTTGTGGGTATGGGAAATAGTATACATGTTGATGAATTAACTTATAAACATTAAAAGATAAACGTATATACGTTAAATGATTCTAATTGCTGGTCAGATGCAACCGTAATGACATCTAGTTGGTTTGTTATCAGATTGCTTGGGTTTAGATTAATAGTATTAATTTTGTGCATTGAAAAAAAATCATAAAGTTGTCGTACTACATACTGATGTTGTAGTTAGTTTTGCTACAGTATTAAATAAGAATCTAGGATTATTTTTGTTATTTTGTATTAGTAAGGAGAAATATTTGCTCTAGCAGCACTAAAAGCTTTTCTATAATTCAGGAGACTCTCCTTCCATGCTATCTGAAACACAACCAGGTTAGTTTGATGCACTGTCGAGTGGTCCTTGGTTCTGTGGATCGAAACATTCTAAACATGCTATTGTCCCCATTAAGCACCTTGTAGAATCCACACCATGAAAAATTGAGGCTTTTCAGAGAGCAAAGTGAGGTTCTGCCCAAAACACGAGTTTGCAGGGAGCCCATGTCACTGAAAATGGACAATTTATTCAAATCTGTTTATACTATGCTTTTTGGCTCTACCATGTCACATGAGTCCCTGCACACACATGAGCTTTGTTCTCTTAATTATTAGTGAGACTATCTAAGCCACACACTCTGGCACATTTGGGAATGTTTTTTTTAAACGTACACATGCATTGATGACTACATGTATGTTTATTCCTCAGACCTTGATTAACAGGAATGATACTTTCATGGCGACTTTCAGTTTGTGTATTTTTTTTTTTTACTTTATCTGTTTGTTATTTGTCTTAATTAAAAGCTTCTCTGCACATGCATCCTATTCCCTGTGACTGTGAGTATTTTATTATAATCACTCACACATGCATCCACACTAACCACCCTGATGTTATGTGTACATACTACTAAATACTAAGTATACATTATACAGGGAAATGAACTGTAGGTGCTTGTGATCAGAGAACTGAAGTCATGCTACATGCTGGGGTTGTAATATCATAATAACAATGCTTATTATACATAAGAAGTATAAGCGTATGCTACTATAGTATAAAATAGTAAAACAGTAATATCACAATAAGATTCTTATAAATAAAGAAGAGCTAGAAACTAGAAATCAAAGTGTCATCAGTTAGTCAATAATGTGCTAAAGTTTCAGGAGAAACAGCTTCATTATATGGCTATATATGGAGTTTGTCCCCCCTATTTCACCATCTGACTGACCATGAAAGTACAACACTTAAAACCACTGAGCTCTTTAAAACAAGCCATTCTTTCACAAATGTTTGTAAAGGCAGACTGCATGGCTAGGTTCTTGATCTTATACACCAGTGGTAATGGGACTATATAAAACACCTAAATTTAATGATAAAAAAGTAAAAAAAATACTAGCGACAACAGCCTGGTAGAAATTCCACAGTCAGAACGGGCACACACCTAAGGACTGTAGTTTCCACAGGAAATAGAGGGACTCTGACTCTTCTCGTTCACTGCATCTGTATTAGTAGTCCACTGCAGTCTGTCATCCAGGTGCACTCCAAGGTATTTTTAGGTTTGTACAATTTCAACATCTACACCATAGATGGTGATTTGTGTGCAGAAGAGGCTTGGACCTTCTTAATTGAACAGTTTAGGCTTGTTCTTGCTAATATTAAGCTGTAGCTGGTTCTTCTTACACCACTTAAATTCCTTTACCTAGTCTGAAATTCTTGATAAAAGAATTTCTGCTGATGACATACTAAATACAAAATGAGCCAACACAGTTCCTTGAGGAGGCATATTTTATGGCAGAACATCTAGGCACCTAGGAAAATCTAGCCCATTTGTCTGCTACCTACTCTATAAATAGTTACACTAGTTACTTTTAGCAACCTTTGGCTGATAAGGCTTATATTCGATCTTAGAAAACCTATGTTTGCCTAAGACCGTAAGATTACCTGCAATAGCCAGCCTCCCAGTATAACCTAGCTTAAGTTGCCAGTGGCCTATTTTCCTATAACTAGAGCTTCTCAGCAAGGTTCTCTTTCACTGAGGAGAACAAACCTGTTTGACAAGTGAAGCACGAACGAATGGTGCTCCTGTGGGTGAGCCTTAGTGTTAACTTGGCAGCATAATTGCAATGCCAAAGCTATCACCCATTTACTCTGTTGTAAAGGCTCTAATGTCTGATCTGGGCATTTCTATCTAAAACACAAAACTTTTTTCCCTTCCACATATGCTAGCCTTTTCTGTTAGCCTTCCTGAACACCTGCATGCACAACTGTAATTCTGCAATTAGAGTTAACTACACTTACAAAAGGTGCAAATGTCCCAGAGTCTGAGCTGGATGCAAATGTCGGTTTTATTTGAAACAGTTCACAAACAGGCAAGACAGGCAGTGGTCAAGCAATGTGCAAAGAAATAAGAGTAAGTTAGACCAATGCAATGGTAGAAGCATTCAACCTAGCAATGGTCAAAAAACTGAAAGGGCAAAGGAAACACTTGGTATGACAAGTAAAATAAAATGCTGACCTCACACTGTGGCACTTAAGAGTGTTGTGGTGATTGTGTGCAATTGGAAAGAGGTGTGTGTGATTGGCAAGCAGTGAAATGAAAAAAGGGGGGTGCTGTGGTGTAGAGACAGTAGGCAGGGGACTGTGAATGAATGAGATATGCAGAAGTGCCGGAGGCAGCCATATTTGGAGGCTGTCTGGGATTATTGGAAGTGAAGTCTTGGCTTAAATGGCTGCGTACAACCTGGTTGACCTTTTCTCAATCCCTTGATTATTGACTTTGTGTCTTGCACCCATTTTGTGTCCAGTTGATTCTTAAACACTATTAAAGCATTCTACTTCTACATTCTACAGTGACACACACTACCATGTTCTCACCAACCTGTTAATATCTGCTCAGTATAATGGACAGTGTAAAGTGGAACTTACACATAGATTCATTATGAAACACAACACATACTAAAGTGCAAAACTATCTTATCATTTAGATTATATAGTGATTATTATAGATGAGTGTTAATTTAATGAATGTTTGTGTCAACAGTAACCTGGTGACAGCATATGAGAAAGCCAAAAAGAAACATCAGAACAAGCTGAAGAAGCTGGAGTCCCAAATGATGGCCATGATGGAGAGACACGAGACACAGGTGTGCATGCTCAAACAGCGCATCACCCTTCTGGAGGAAGAGACGTTACACGTGCACGCCAATGAAACTTCCCTCTGATATACACACAGACTTGGTTACACAATTACACACACAGCTGGCCTCAATGATAAAATGCTCTGGTTTAGAGCTCCAGTTTGGTGATCATACTCATACAGGTTTTAAGAAAACCGCCTTTTTGCACACATTCCTCTTTAAAATCTTCTGTGTCCTACTAAACCAGTAAGTGAGCCAAATATAATAACATCAAAGTCCCATCCCTCACAACTTTCTGTTAGTTCTTCAAGGCAGATATGTTGTGGCTCCTTGATTTTAGCTAAAATGTACTTGCCAATTTTATTGAAAGTATTTAAAAAAAAAAAAAAACTAAACAAAAACCAAGTTACTATCTTGTAGACTTTGACTGCACACTTAAGTAAACACTGTAAAGTAAACTCGGCCAAAAGTTACTATTAAACCGTAAAGTCTAAAGGTAATAGTCTCTGTGGGACAGCAATTAACAACAACAAGAAAAATTATGTTAATTCAATTCAATTCAATTCAATTTTATTTGTATAGCGCCTTTAACAATGAACATTTTTTATTATTTTCTGTAAAGCTGCTTTGAGACAGAGTTATACATTTATAGAATTATTAGAAATTTTTCTCCCTAATGAGCAAGCCGGTGGCGACAGTGGCAAGGAAAAACTCCCTGAGATATCAAAAGGAAGAAACCTTGAGAGGAACCAGACTCATAAGGGAACCCATCCTCATCTGGGTGAGACAGACGTGTAAAAATAGACAAAAACAATGTCTATGTTAACATATATACTGACTGTTGAGTCCAAGTTGCTGATCTTATGCCAGTCTGCCAGTCCATATAATGAAAAACACACATCAACATCTATGTACTGACATAAAAATTTATTCTGTATATATATTTTCTTTGTGAATCTGTGTAATACAAAGACTTTAATGTCTAAAAATACTTCTATACAGATTTGAGGAAGCAATTCCTCCACCTCACATGCCTGATATTATTTGTCTGATAACATAAAGCATACAATGAGCATAAAGTAAAGTAGCTTATAAGTAGCGTATAGATAGGAAGCATGATAAAAACATGCTTATTACCACGCTCAATTCAGTTATGCAGAACTGTTTAAGTGTATGTCTAAGTCAGATAGAGTTTAAAAAAATCACCGCCCCATGGAATTTGACATATAAGGTGTTTTTTCAAGGTTCTACCTGAACTTCGACAGGTTCATGTCAATATATTGAAAAAAAGACACTTTAAGCTCTGTGTTTATGCTTGTGTTCCTGTAGTATGCCACCACCAATGTGGTGTTACAAGTTACAAGTGACGGTCCACTTTTTACGTTCAGTTTTCTCCCTCTTTCTGTTTTCCACATTTGTTTGCCCTTACACTTGCCTCCTTTTATTCTGTTTAGTTCAACACAAAGCACAGCTTCCCCAATAGCACAGTGAGTTAATCACTGGAAAGCCATACAGGCCACCTGTGTTCAAATCCCACCTGTGTCGCTTGGAACAAAGCTTGTCAATATTGTAGGTTGGTGCATATTATTCATTTCTGTGCACCCCCCATACTCTCACAGCTGGGTGATCCCTGCTAGCCCCTTCCTCGTGTTAGTGTGCAGTGATTGAGTCCATCCCCGTGGCAAATCATAACAGTCAGGTAGGGGACGCCTTCGTCTCTAATTGTCATCCCATTTATTACCACTGTTTTCGCCCGTGCATTCAGACTTTAACCATGAGGTCAAGATAATGTGTTTGTGTGTTTTCAGAGATATGCTGCATCATTCAATTCACTTTTAATTATATAGCGCTTTTAACAGTTTAGTATCAAATTAATATAAAGGTATATGTGTGTGTATATGTATATATATTATTGTATCTAAACAGGTGCTTACATACTAGCCACTAAAGGCACTAAAAAAGACACTGGGCAATCTACATGAACCTTAGCTAAATGCTAACTGGATTTTCTCAGACAATACAGACCGATAACTGTGGATTTTATCATAGTTATACCTGCTGACAACTTAAGTACAAAATAAATAAATACATAAATACAAAACTCAAGCAAACAAAAGAATGCATCGTACATGCAATGTACCATTAATGCTAATCAAAAACGGCTTACCACAGTGACATTACCATTAAGATTAACTTAAAGTAACTAAGGTTAACTAGTTTGGTCAGACATGAAAAATTCTATAATAAACATATTATTTGTTAACCACGAACACTACATATTAATAGGATGGTAGGAATATGGTCAGGTGATCTGTGAAAAGCATTCAGTAAGGCCAGACAGAAAGCAAATGGTCAATCATTTTATTCAAGAGCAGGAGGTACAGTGTGCAACTGGAGCCTCGCAAGCAAAACGGAGGCAGTGGATGAGATAGGAGCATGAAGAGAAGCAGAGAATTACCTGGCGCGACTTACAGGCAACGGGTGTTAGTCATCTCATTTCTGCTGCTTTGATATCCTTAAAACGCCACAAAACCATGGGAACACATTTTATCAGCATAACACAGGTAGTATGGTACATGTTTGGGTATGCTGTTGATGTAGTTCAGTGAGTTAATTTAAGGTTGAGCCCTATGTGTAATCCCAGTTGTTAGATGCATAATTCTTGTAATCTTATCCTGTCTTATTTTATACATATGGGATTATGGAGGAAGTGAACTACATTAAAATGTAAAAAAACAAGAAAAATACAGTGAGGTCTCAGAAAGGCAGTCTGTCAAAGAATAACATTTGCAAGATAATAAGGAAAGTTTTATCTTGAACGGCAAATATTAAAAGCATAACACTAGATTATGCAGGGAAAAACAGAGAATGCTATCTCTTTCTACCGCGACCGTGCCTCCAACTGGCTCCACTTCGCTAACCCCCTAATAGTCATCTATAACCACTGAGCTGGGATTTGCTGCACCTGGTAACCTGGCAAACTTTTTTCCCCATCTTTGTGACCGTTCACAACAGTTGTACGGACAAATACCATGATGTAGCATCAGAGCGAACAGTGACAGTAATGTTAGCTATGTTGTGGGTTAGCAAAACAATACTAACCTATTAGCTTTGTTAAAAAGCAAAAATAACCACTGAACTGTATCTGTATGATTATGCACTGCACTACAAGGTACAGATAGAATTAAAATTGTGCATCTTTCCAAAACAATACAGTGCACCTGTACTCTAAGCAGAACCTAGTAAATGTTTTATAATCATAATAATTAATAAGAGAATTAAGAGAAATAACATCACAGTAGTGCTGCACATACATGTTTGAAGTACAAAAACAAGAACAATTTGGAGTTTGTGTGTACCCAATTATAATTACATTTTATTTAAGTATTACAATTATTTATAATGTGGAAAATTGTGAATTATTGCCAAGACTGAACAGTTTCATATAGACAGCTGGTTTAAGAGACTCCTAAGATATCTTGAAAAAAATCTTTAAAAATACAGAACTTGCAAGTTAACATATGTTACATTATCAAGAGACATGCCAAAAAATCTGCATGCCATGAGAAAATGCACACAACAAAATGTCCTCATGGTAACCTGTATTCTCACATGCTCATACCAAAGGCTCTTGAATCCTAGACAGATTTTTACTGAAAAAAAAATAAAATAAAATAAAAACAAACAGCAAACAAGGCATCTTAGTAAAAAAAAAAAAACTTAACGGAAGTGAATAAAAAACTGAAGTTTGATGCTTACTCACTTTGAATATAGTCTGTTTAATAAAACACACCCCAGGTCTCCTTAGCTTTTAATGCAATGCTACAGATCAACAGGTTCATTACACATAAAATCAATTTATTTCAATTAAAAAGAAAAGGAAAAAATTACAAGATAAACATTTGGTGAAACACAGTTGGATAGAACAGCAAATCTGGCACATTCACAAAAAAGCTAGTGTGAAATCTTATTTCAGATACCATTTGCTTTATTTATAAAAGGGATATATATATTTACTTTTTTGTTCACAGTGGTTTAAATGGTTACATGAGGGGACAAACTTGAAAAAAATATGGAGATTAAATGGTGGAGTGCTTCCACAGATAAAAAAAGTTCCCTGCATTAACTGGTGCCAAAACAGTGTGAATGCTTTGCCACTATGCATGTAAGAGATCAAACTAAAATAATATGAGAGAAAAATACAACAAGAAATGTGCATCCTGAAGTATCCAAGGCTCACACAAACCTTCTCAGTTGGTGTAAGAAAGTAGATATAAAAATGTAGAGACAAATGGGGAATGGGTGTAAGGGGGAGGGTGTGTAAACATATGTGCATAAACACCTAAAACGTTGAGCGTTCCATGTGATTCCACACAACCACTATTCCAGAGGAAATCTGATGCTGTGACAAATTAAAGAAGCATAACAGCACAAGTCTGAAAATGGCCAGTGCACTGATGACAGGCCTTATTTCTTTGCCTGCTTGGTGACCATGTTCCTTGGTGGAGTCACTGGACGACTAGAATTTGGCTTCTTCTTTTCAGCTGGTTTTAAAATCTGTGAGGAAATCACAAAAGAATCTAACACTTTGCACTGATAAAAAACGTCATTAATGTGCAAGCAACTGTTTAACATAACTTTGGTGAAATTATCAGTCAGGATTAGATCATGTAAAGAGGCAGATATCAAACAACACTTGCATCACCACTGTAATGTGAAATATTACAAAGGCGTGACAAATAAATAAATATTTCTAATTTAAAAGTAAATAATAAAATATCAGCCAAGTCTTTCTGAAAAGCAACCTGTGAACATGTAAAGAACATCTGAACACTGTCAAAACAATCTGTTCTCATTACTAAACAGTAGTGGATGCTTCACTGTGGTTACATTTACATTTACTCCTATCACAACATGGCTTTGTTTATGTTGTTTAATAGAGAAGAAAGAAGAAAAAAGAAAAAAAACAACTATATACCACAGAACAAGAATAAGAATAATAATCTGGGGCAACTGGACTACTGCCATGGTGACAGCTGTCTGACTAACCACTTTTTTTTTTTTTTTAAATAAAATGTTAAATAAAAATTTCCTGATATTGATGTCTAAATATACATGTCTTTTTAATGCAAGGTACAAATACATTTAAGGTACATTTATGCTCTTCCACACCCTGTATATCCTATGCTTTAATATAAGGAAGCCCATTTCCCAGGATTCTCTTTACCTGAAAAGAACACATCAGGGTCTCGTCTACGCTCATCATGGCCCCAGCATTGTCAAACTCGCCACAATAGTTTGGTGCAGAAAAAAGCGTTACCAACTGCCTCTTGGCAAAGAATTCATAGCCGTCCTCCACCACCTAGAGATAGAAATAATTAAGGCCTTAACTTAAACTGTTTGACAGACTTTACGGAAATGTTAGTGCTGCTTGCTGTGGCCAAACTGCCACCCAATGAGTTAGGGCACTTAATATTTGTATAGTTATAATTCTTCAAGGTGATTGAAGACTGAGTTTTAGTTATTTGATATTATTGTAAAGGTCACTTGTGATTTATACTATAAGAGCCGCAAAGCCAATCCTCCCTCACTCTGCCATTGGTAAGCGAGTCTTCCGGGTGCTTACTTTAAGGGCGAAGCCGCGCCTTGCTTCGGCGCTCGCACACATTA
>JAOVVF010000030.1:9740872-9760789 GCA_028565595.1 Duopalatinus emarginatus | reverse complement strand
ACACACGTCTATATCCTTGTATAGACTCAAACATTTAAAAAAATTTGGAAACCACAAATAAATAAACAAAAATATTCTGTATATATCCTCAGTATAAATTCAAGCAGCTTTGATATGTAAACAAAAGAAAACAAACAAAACTCAAATTGTGAATTAGTACTGGCGTTAGGGCTGCACCTAACAATAACCTTTTTATCGAACAAGCTAACAGTTATTTTTTTTGATTAGTCAATTAATCTAACAACTAATTTTTAGATAACTCTAATGTGACTGTGTTGACAAAAAGCTCCAGGATGTTTGCGCTTTAAGTGCTCATGCATAGCAGCTGTACTGTTTGTTATATGCTATCTCCACTTTGCAAAGCTGACAGAGAACCAAATAGTTTCTGTGTCATACTCCCACACTTTAGATGCATGTGGGTGTGTTTTTTTTTTTTGCTGCAGCTTGAGTCCCGGATAAATCCATGGTTCCAATAGGTGCAGCCATCTTTGCAAACACATCGACGCATATGGACAAATGGACGTAACTAAGCAAAGCTGCTGCTACGCTCTGTGCTGTGCATCAACTAATTCTGAAATGGCTGTAACTCTAGTTCAGCCACATGATCGGTTAGGCACAGCGCTATATTCATTGTCATTGGCTATTCGTGGTGTCTGTTAAAACAAGGATGAAACTAATTCTACCAATATGTTATTGACTACGTCTTATACTTCTATCAAGGAAATGTTATATTGCGATAATTATCGTTATTGTTTTATCGCTTAGTTCTATCTACAACATATCAAAAATGACATTAAAATACCTGGTGAGCCCTGCAGATTAGGTCCAAGTCATGTTTGTGGAGAAATTTGGCCACCACTTCAGCACCAAAGGTAAAGGAGACACCACGATCGTTCTCACCCCAGCCTAGCACATCTTTATCTGGATCAGACCACAGCAGATCACACAACAGGCCCTGGTCAGGCACATCTGTGGGCCTCATGATGCGTCGGATCTGCTCCATGGACTGCAGGTCTGGAGACAAACCTTCAGTACATAATGAGAAAACTGACATGCATATACTGGCAAGCTTCACTCAACATATTGTTGTCCAACATCTTAGATGGACTAAAGTATACAGTGTAAATTATACAGTAAAAACATGTACAGCAATAATTGTGTTTATAGGGTTCAGTGGCTCTGTTGCACCAGTCTTATCAAAACATTACATAACTAAATAATTAGGTTGGTTATTAATGCCTGGAACCTTCATGAAATAAAAATAACTTTCTGCTTATAGACTAATCATTCATTTAAGACCATTCACATTTTCAATTTTGATGCCAACCACATTCCTGTCTTTACACATAATGTTATTATCAGGCAGCCACACCCACCTCCATGGCAACAGAAGATCTTCTCATCCACAATGGCAGCAATGGGTAAGCAGTTGAAGCAGTCAGTAAATGTCTTCCATAGCTTAATATTGTAGCGTCTTCGACCTAAAAGACACAAGAGTGGAGCAACAGTTTTGTATGTAGGGTAGCCTCCAATTTGTGCTGTACAATTCATCTCCAGCTTCTGCTGCAGACTGTCTTTCCACTCACAACCTCAGCCAAATGCATTTTCACATGATCAGTTTAGTAGTAGTAAGCCTTTATTGTCACAAGTACCAGCGAAATTATCTGTCAACCCGGTCCATACACATACAATTATGACAAGCGAGGGGGACAGGACAAGGAGACAGGGATAAGGAAAAGTTTAGAAATGCAGAGTGCATGGGAAAAGGGGAGGAGATGAAAAAAAAACCACAACCCCTAGATTATGCTCCTAAGAGAGCACAGTGTGGAAACAGAAAAAAACACCTCAGAAACATAGGCACATAAGTACACATTACAACATGAAGACCAAGACTTGCAACAGGGGGGTTCCCCAGTGGGTACTTTAAGAAATGATATTTAACATCCAAAAAGAAAGAACAGCAAGAAAATTGTGAAAGTTACATGAATAACGTCACACAAAACACTAAATCAGAACTGAGTAAACAACACCTTCAACTAAATGATTTCATTAATGAAAGACAATTCAGGTGAAAAACAAACTAGTAAATTATTTGGTAGCAGTGGAATGGTCAAGCAGCAGCTTAAGACAAGGTGCTCGGTCTCCAAAGAGATTATTGATTTGTAAGGAATATTTCCAACAATATTAAAACTTGTCTTGGATGTACATAAATGAATTGTCTTATCAATTTTTTTCTTAGCCACTTTTGCAGGAGAGGACAAGTTCAGTATCTAGGCTTCCACTTGGGCAGGTGTGTACCCAATTTGATAGCAGCAATGCTGGCCTGCCCGAAACCCCAAAAAAATCTGTTATTTCCGTTTCGTATTATTGGACAGTACCAGTTGTCCTCACTAAAAAGCGAAAAACAAATCTGGTCCACTGGATGCGATTATGCAACCAAGCACTGGCTGATTACTTCTTTTGAAGGTTGAATGCCAGCTACGGCAGAGAGAATGCAGTTTAAACTGGCAGCTAGCAAGCGAAGATTCTCGCCTGCCCCTTTATTGCCACCTGCTTATTTTAGTGCTTCTTTGTGCTCTCGCCCACTGCACACACACAGAAACAGGTCGCGAAATGTTTATCAGCTACTTTACAGATGTTTATATGTAATAACAGCAGCATATGTAATATTAATTCACGCTATTTTTTTACCTTTTATGGTTTTCTTTATTTAAAAAAAATGGATCTAGACGTAAAGGACATATGCAATAATTGTCAGGACAGAAAATATAATAGGCTAAAAAAGAACACTTTATTTAAACAGTACAAACTGGACTATTTTCTATAAATCTTATAACACTACCTTAAGCCAAATACAGACCGCTTCTTTTTATAGTTCCACTAGGAAAAGCTCCACATTCGTTCTATTACTTATCCGAGCTTTACCCATGAGCAGCAGCGCACAACTCTGCTTCTGCAAACACACATATAGTGCGCCTGTCATGTCTGTCACCACAGAGGAGTCCCAGAATGCCGAGAGCCTCACGGTGGAGGTCTGCAGTCAGACCCTTCTCATTAAAAGCAAAAATAATACACACATCACTTTAAATAAGTCATTCATTTACGACATTTCAGAGTCGATTAAACACTCTACACCATTAACATAACCGTTTCTTAACAAAATAAATCACAGATCAAGTAAAGACAACTTGACAGGCCATTCACACTACAAATTACACTGCAAAATTAATCAGAGCTTCTAGCAAACAACAAATCTGCACTACCTCTAAACAGTAACAGTGCACAGGAGCATGGGTTCCTCTCTAGTGTTTTTACACGTAATCTCAGCAAGTTTTAAACTTGTTCATAGTTATATATAGCTTGTTTATGTTGATATAAAATTCATACTATAAAAATACTCAAATGATTTTCTCCAACCATATATTCCCCAACCACTTATCCGTTAAAACAGGTGGAGACCACTTCCATTAGGACAGAAATGTCATCAAACATTCCCAAACACTGTTTCAATAGTATTCCTTCCATCAATCAGCATACCGATACACATGTAAGTATAAGATCAGAGATTAAGTATTAGATAAGATTGCATATACTCACACTCATCATAAAAACCATAGATGCGATTGATTGAGGCGCATTCATGGTTACCCCTGAGCAGGAAGAAGTTTTCTGGGTATTTGATTTTGTAGGCCAGCAGAAGGCAGATGGTTTCGAGTGACTGTTTCCCTCGATCAACATAGTCCCCAAGAAATAGGTAGTTACTTTCAGGAGGATAGCCGCCATATTCAAAGAGCCTCAGCAGATCATAGTACTGTCCATGGATGTCACCTGTAACAAAGTCAGTATAAGACAAGTCTGTTCACTCGCCATCATTTTTGGTAACGCCTCCGGGCAATTATTTTGAGCCATACAAGACCAAACTACTACCTCTTTGAAATGAAATGAAATGAAATTAAATGAAAGTGTACTATTTGCCTACTGTGCACACAGAGGAATGTGACCACCGCATTTAATCCATCCATGCAGTGAAACGCACACTCAGCAGTGAACAAACTTGCCCGGAGCAGCCCCAAACCTTGGCGCCCGGGGAGCAGTTGAAAAAAAATCTTTTTTTTGCCTACTACGCATGTGCATAACAGGAGCCAAGACAATAATATAATAATAATTAACTCGGAATAAAACAATAAAATGTCATATTATGTAAAACTTTCTTGTACAATACCGTCCTAACAAAATGTGTCGGAAAACAGTTTCACTAATCTTGTCGTGCATTAACGAAAGACTACGATATTCCCCCGTATCCATTCACTAATATGCTGATTGGTTCTTTCTATTGATGGGTGGGACTTATGTAAAGCAGTTGCCATCGTGGCTTTACAGGTTTCACCATTCATTTTTCATGGAGTGGTTTATCCCTATATAGTATAAGATCTCTGACTGTAAAGAGAAGAGCAGGCACAGAAAACTTTAACAAGACCATAATATCTGTCTTTAGCTGTCATGCAGCTGTACATGGCCTAGGTATGACAACTATATGGGATTTACTCACCACAGATCTTTAGAGGGGCCTCCAACTCCAGCAGGATAGGCTGACTGAGAAAGATCTCACGAGATTTTAGACAGAGACCACGAATCTCATTCTCTTGCAGCTGAACATTCTTACCAGGCTTTGACCCTCTCACTGTAGAAGAAAAGCACATGCAGATTCAGAAAGTTACTATTCTTACATTCAAAGAAACCAGTGAAGTAAAGTTGAAGTTATATTCAACTAAAATTACAAACTACTGAGCTAACAAAACTGTAATGGTGTCTGAATAGAATGCTATTTCACGTCCTACATTTTTATATTCATTGAGTTGAAATTTGAATGACAATTGGGCATTTTATATAAGATAGCATATAATAAAATGTAACATCCACACCATTACAGGGAGCCATAGTTTTCCAGCGGAATATAGCCCAACAGCAACTCTCACACACTCCTGTTTAATATGCACCCATTTGTACATCAGCTGCAATAAAATTATCACATGAACAAACAAAGGCTCACGTGGGGTGCTTCTTAACGTTCATAATGTTTCACACAATAATACTGTTTATGACGATAATACTGGAGACAATAATCGTTTTACATCATCGCCTAAGCTGAGTATCTATGACACCTCAGCACATTACCCACCTTGTTTGTTTTTACAGCGACTTGGCCATTTTGACAGCATGGGTAATTAAAAATGGAACTACCAGAAATGCCAAAGGAACAGACATGCACAGTAGCTCTGTTATCACTTACCTCATTAAAAAGGGTCTATACTGCTCCTAGGCAGTTCATCAGATTCATCTCAGATTTGGAGGACAAGACGCCATTGAGTGTCGTGAATTATACACTGTGAAGCAATTTTTAAACAGTTTGGGGATTTCACCAGTTTGATAAGTCCAATCAAATGAATACGTTGCGGAGTTGGGGTTAGTCTACTGGTGTCATGTCGCAGTGAATGTTAAGTAACAGTGGTTAAAGTTCTATGCACTGGTAAAAAGGGCTCAACTGTAAATGTAAGCTGGAAACAGGAAAGGCCAGTCAATCAATGATCAGTGTTTAGACAAACATTTGTGTGATTTGCATTCTGTAGTGCATGACAGATTCTCATGACCAAGCTAATCAAACAGCTGCTTGAATATTTCTCTGCACCATTAACCTGAATAAGCTATTTGGTTAATAATCATCGATAAGATAAGACTCATCACATAAAAAGTTTACACTTCACTTAGTTAGGGCTTGGGCTGCAACAATTAACCAGAAAAAAGACAAGTTATAGAAAATCATTAAAAGAAATAGCTAAATCAAAAAGTATGTCTAGACCACATCTAAGCCAATCCCAAAAAGAAGTCACTAATCCCAGACACCGAAAACATCTAGATTCCACACACTAAAAAAAAAAAAATTCATCTCACGTGCACACAGAGCTAGCAAAACTAAGTCAGCATCTGCGAACACATCAAAAAACAGGCAGATTTTTATTTTGTCTTTATTCTAACTTTCGGTCTAAAATTACAAGATATGCAGTTGCAACAAGTATGATAAGTACGAAAGCGTATTACTGCCAAGTGTAATAAAAAAAATCTTCTTCAGCATGTCGTTATTACAAGATCTTATGTCGTAATTACGAAATAAACATCTCGTTATTATGAGAAAGTATTTTGTTATTATGAGATATTATGTCGTTAAAACGTCATATGTCGTAATTACGTCATACAACATCTCGTTATTATGAACAGTGTTAGTGTCATAACTGTGGGCTACGGTGTCTTGCGTGGTAACATACCCAGCTTGTAGATATTTGAGATGTAGTTTGTAACTATGAAGCTTTTCGTTGCGTTCTAGTTGCTCGGTTAGGAATAAAGCAATGCCTGATCCATTTTTACGTCTGTATTACCGCTGAGATTTCAATTTAATTGTGTTTGAATACTTATAGTAATGCTATCTATGCCGCTCAGTGATACTAAAATTTCATTGTGATTTAAGCCAAGCATAAAGTAAAATTTGATTAATTCAGTCAAGTGTGACATTAAGTTGAGTCAGAAAGACGCTCTAGGTATTTGGTAGCCCACAGTTATGACACTAACATAGTTAATAATAACGAGATGTTGTATGTCATAATTACGTTAATACAACATATTATTTCATAATAACGACATACCTTCTCAAAACAACAAGATGTTTATTTCGTAATTAAGACATAAGATCTTGTAATAACGACATGCTAAAGTTTTTTTTTATTACACTTCCGTAGATAAATGATTAAATAAGTGATGAAAAAGAGCAGTAATTGATATGTATATTACAATCACCCTGTGTTAGTCCTCGACATGAGCATTTGATAACATTCTAATGTTGTGACGAGCAGTAATACTGCATTGTGCACAGTAAATTAGTTATCTAATTAAATGTGTATATAAAACATTTTCTGTATTTAAAATAAATCAGAAAATAACTGACAATTTAACTGTTTATCAAAATAACTGGTGGTTGCAACCCTAGTGATTGTTGTGGATTTTAACAGTAGTGACATCGGACAGAGAGAAGCTAATCTAATGTGCCTATTTTACAACCAATGAAATGGTCTATACTAACTACATAAAGATTTTGTGCAGAATTAAATAACCTTCTTCAGGAAAACTAGGCTAGGCCCCAGCTGTTTCAAAATACAGTTTAGAGTCTCCTTTGTTAGCAAAAAAGGTAACATTCAAGTTTAGTTGGTCACTAATAAACACCAGTAAGAGATGATCAGTACCGCCTGGTTGTTACTGCTCTCACAGTTCAGCTGACAGGTTTCTCTGTGCTCTGATCCAAATCTACATCTTTACTAAACTAAACTATTCCCTTCTCCAATTCTGACATTCCTGATTTACATAGGATTTTTTACTAAGAAGGAGAAGGTAGCTAAACAACTTTCAACCTGTCTTTATGTTTTGTGTAGAAGTTAGAAGTTAAACTGTTTATTTAACAATAAATCTTCTTCTTGTCTTTGAGTATTAGCATGTTTACTGTAGTTCCCATTGGCAGAGCAATGCTGATTACTCGGCTCAGTTTTAGATATACAGCCTCAGGTCGGGTCAAACCAGCTAACCTAGCTAACACGGAGCTATATTTACAAATGACAGTACTGCACACTGTTGTCAGAGTTATGCACTTTATCTGCCACAGCCGTGTAATTAGCTTTTCTTTGACTCGACAGCACTTTAAAATGAACAGAATAATCCTCACAGTGTGGCTAATTAGCCATAATCATCTATGCTAGTTTAGCAAGTAAGCTGGCCAGCCAGCTAAACCAACTCCCGACAATTTCCAACAATAAAACCAACAGAACAAAGTGTACAATAACTAGAAATACTGATAAAAGATATTAATTTGTTTGTGAGAAAATGTAGAATGACATATCCTCGGTCTTACCTTCAAGCAGACGCTGTATGATGCTGTCTATGTTGAGTTTATCAGTGTCGGCCATGCCTTGCTAAATAGCTAGATCAAATAATTTCCTGTATTTTTGTACACTTCACCTACACACCAGACAACTCCAAGGACTATAGGTAACGAGTTACAAGAACATTTGGACAGTTTATTTCGTCGATTTATTATTGCTTTTCTTTATCGCTGTCTTTACGTGGGGAAATCTCCTCGTACCTATGAACACCGACGACTGGGAATATGGACGAGTGACTGGCGGATGAATCGGCTCTCAAACAACGATTCATTTCAGTGAGTCAAATGAAACGATTCACATTTGCGGATGGATTAAGTTTTGAACCAATTTGTCATTATTACTAACACGAGCAGTTCTAGTACAAAATAGAAATTGTAGCAAATTTATGGAGGGTGGTCTAAGTAAAAGTTAGAACACTATTTAAAAAGTAGACACATTAAGAAGCAGTGGAATCAACAACGTGAAACAAAAACGACTGCAAGCTCTGGAGAAGTCTTCTGTTTTTCAGTCTATGGTTTCATTTTTGTATCGACAGTCTTGTTCAGGAATCTTGAGGATTTATGGACTTAAACTAGAGTCATATAAAGCATGTGAAATAATGTTCATGTATATTTTTATAGTCTGCAGTTATGTATCACCTTTTGAGTGCATGTGAAAAAGCGCATGCGCGTAAATGAACGCGTGAACTATAAAATAAATAAATAAATAAATAACGAATGACTCTGACAATACAAACCGACTAGGATAGACTAAGCGGAAACGACAGTGACTGAATGTGAATGATTGATCCAGCTATAACATGCACATGTGTAAAAACAATTTGTTGATGTAGAACTGTGTGTGTGTGTGTGTGTGTGTGTAAGAAGATGTTTGGATAATTATTTCCAAAGGTGGGGTTTTTACCATATGGAAACACAAATTGAGAATTTCCAGTTCAAAGCTACAAACCCACGAGATACACGCTGTATTTTTGTGAGCAGCCAATCAGGGGCAAAAGAATCTAGCGCGTTCTGTTGACTTGAATCCGAAGATCTGTCTGTGTCAAATGGGCTTTACGTAAAACGTCACATGACCAAACCGGAACACTCCAGAAAGCGGGTTTAACAAACTCTGAACTTAACCCTGAACTCTAAATTGACTTACCCCGGTCTGACGTACCCAAAGTTTTCGGTTCAAGAAAAGCTGCTCGGAGTTCAGGAACCAAGATCAGTCAACTGTGAGTAGGTTGACCCCGGCAGAAGCGTGTTCACGGTTAACTATAAAAGACATTCTCAATGGAGCGCCGATAAAAGGATTTACTATGGATGTGAATGAGAAAAAGAACTGAGCATCATTTTACACCACTGAAGATTAAAATATTAATGACTGTATATACAGATTATAAACACAAATTTACACGTGAAATTAATATAGGAAATATAAATTGAATAAATAAAATAAAATGATGTAAAATAAATAGAATTATATCAAATAAATACAAATGTACTTTAAAATTAAATTACTAAATAATTTTCAACATATTCAACATTTATCTAAAGTATATACCAATATAATGCTTAATATGTCAGTCATAATATTTTAACACATTATATTATTTAATACATGCTTTCATTTTTTTTTACTCAATCTAGGTATAATCCAAGTGAGATCAGACACATATGTATTAGCAGATAAAAATAAACACATAGTACAATGTGTATGAATTCTGTGCATACGTAAATACATAATGTTCTTTACTGTAGTGAATCTAGGCTCAGTAGTAGGAGTAGGAAGAAGGCTCATAACACAGAATTGCCACCACCACTGTGTTTACACAGACAGAGGAGCTGGCTCTATAGCTGATCAGTGGCCAGCCATCAGAGCCAATAACCTCCCAAATGAATCCCAATTTAATTTACATGAACACTTTTCTAGTTCATAAACTGTGGCCTGATCCCTCCATTGTTTGACACTGATATATATGCCATCTCTCTGGTGGTGGTGGTGTCACAGTAACTGAGCCTCCTGCAGTTTTAAGTAATGTCCTTAGATCTATGTATATTTTTATTTACAGGAAATAATGAAATCATGAAACAGAACAGGAATGAAATTGTATTTATGTCATATTGTTAAAGGGAAGGTGGGTGAAAATGAGGGAATGTAGCAATTAACCAGAGAAATAGCGATTGTTCAGTAAGATGGAGGTGAGGATCCTCTTCGGATTCTGGGTTATGGCAGGGTGTCTCTCTCCTCTTATGGTGTCAATGTTGTACAATACCACATAACCATTATATGTTACATGCCCTCTCTGAGTGACATTGAGCCCCTACAGTCACTGAAACCTGGCCCTGAGGATCCCTATAGTCATTTAAACCATTACCCTCATTCTGCAGTGGGCCAGGTTGTAGTATGACTATGGTCCAGGGTCAGACCACACTCCTAGCAAAAGTGCAACAGGCAGCTGTATAGTGTAACAGTTGTATAATGTGGACTTGGGAAGAAACTTTAATCATGCACAGAGTCGGATCATTTGGCTTCTGCATTTGTGATAATATGAGAAGCTCACATATGATTTTAATGGAGAAGAACAACAAGTTCCAGCAAGTGAAGGTCTCTAACTGTAAATGAATGCTATGGACATATTTTCTGTTAACATCATCTCCATGTCCATCATGCTCAAATATTAATATTAAATATTAACTCAAATATATTTACAAATCTATGTCACTAAAGTACATGCAGAAATATATAAAAAAAACATTTCTTTGAACACAGTAAACCAACAAATTAGTAAAAACCCATATCAAATTAACATTTATGAATGGCTGTCCTATGTTACATTGTCATATCTAATTTAAGTAGCCTGTATGTCAACAACAAATAATAAATCCGTTGATTAACTAATGAACTCAACTGAATATGTTGAATACATTTTGTGAAAACATTCTGAGGCTCACAGAATTTTTCTGAATGTGTTAACTTCTGGCTATTAGAATTTAAAGAACTGTGTGTGTGTGTGTGTGTGTGTGTGTGTGTGAGAGAGAGAGAGAGAGAGAGAGAGAGAGAGAGAGAGAGAGAGAGAGACTTTGGTATGGAGATTAGAGTACATGGATTTTCCAGGAGATACTAGGACAGAATCTTGCAAATATCTGGAAAGTTGAAAAGGGGGAGGCTGGGTCAGGGACAAAAGTAAGGGCATTGCATAAACAAGTGGTCAGGATGTGGGCACTCCAGCCAACAGTTGCCCCAGGGTTGAATCAGAGGAAGAGGAATTGCAGTCTGGCACCCTGTAAGATGCAAACTGGATCCTCTCATATATCAAAGTCCCCAGGTGAATCACAAGCAGCAATCTTATTAATTCTGCCAGCCAGGCTTTGATGGAAAGGATTGAATAGGACCAGACGGTTCCATTTGCTCACCAGAAAGGGATCACATAACTCACCACTTGCTTCTCCCACTCACTTCTCAGCCTGAAGTTGTGTGATCAAACAATTCTGCGGGAAATTGCCTCTCTCACTTTGAGGTTCCCCATTGTATTGCTCATTCAGAAAGCAGGGAAATTATATGTAAATAATTATATGTAAATTATATGTTAGTTGCAGAGTTTTTCATTTACCACAGGAATTCACCTTTTTTTTACATTCCACCCAATGCTAATGCTGAGAAGGCACTCTACGAACTGTATAGGGCTGTTGGTGAACTGCAAAACACACACCATCATGGACTGTTTATTGTGACTGGACTCTGAAGACAGTTCTCCCTAAATTTCACCAACATGTGAACTTGTCTCATCTCTTATGCTAATTCCAGCAGTCTGCTGATTGGAAAGCTACTGGGCCTGAACACCTTCCTCTGCAAGTGGATCCTGAACCCCCAGGGCTGTGTGTTCAGTCCACTGCTGTTCACTTTGCTAATGAGATATTTGTTAACTTTAGAATAAGATGGTGTGATGGTGTTTGTGTTTTTAAGGCACTGAAGCATATACAAGTTTATGCATACAGTTTTTCAGGTATATGGTAAAATATACATTTATTCTCAGACATTTTTACCAGTTGTTCTAGTATTAACTGGGTTTCTACATAACAAGGATAAAGGTATATGCATAAGAAATTAATAAAAAAAGATATAAACAAGAAACAAATAGTTATGCAAGTTTTGATTATTATTTTTTTAATGGCATGCACTACCTTTTGGGCTACATGGACAAAGATGTTAGATCATTGTTAGTTTTGAGACAGATGAACAATTAAACAATTACAATTAAATTAAACACTATAAGTTAATTATAAATACATTAAATTACTGCTCAAGAAACATTAGTCCTTGGTTATTCACTGTAAAACAACAATTATGCCAGATCTGATCGATGCTTTCAGCCAGGCTGAGGGGGAACAGTAGCATCCCATATTTGGTTTTCTTGAACCATGCAAATGACCCTTTTCATAAGAAAAATCTTGTCTTCAGGTTCCAGCAAATTCAAAATCCTAGACTAATTTCCTTGTCAGAAATCAAACCTGTGAAGAGGCTGTGTCCCTTTGTCTTTCCTAATTGTATGTACCCATTATTCTTCTGCTAATTGTCAGCTTGAAAGCCCTTTATACCATAGGCATCTGTAGTTTCCCCAGAGATAGCCTGCCAGATAGAGAAGCATGATTCATCACATATTTCCACTGCTTAAGAGTCCAGTGGCGACATACTTTAAAGCACCCCATCCCCGCCACTGCCAAGTGGTATAAGGCTTGCACACAGCTGCTCAGCCATGGAAATCCATGGCATTTGTGGTGGACCTACTGCACACAGAAATTTAATGCATCCTTTCAGTAAGACACACACTTGTGAATGCACACACTAGGGGGCAGTGAACACACTTGTCCAGCCCTTATCCCTGGCACCCAGGGAGAATTTGGGTGTACGGGGCTCTAATGAATAAAACATCTAAACTTAATGATTAAGAGAAGTGTCCCAATACATATAGTGTATATTTCAAGTCTCATTCTAATCCATGTTAACAGTCATGAGTTAGAGCTGTTTGTGTAAATTTGTCTCCTCTTCATGAGAATTTATTTATTTGTGGCAACTGAATTGTTTTTTTGACAGCACATTGTGGTGGGCATGATCATGAACCAGAAGGCCTACCTGGACAAAAAGCCTAGAGAACTGATGCTAACAACCTTCTCCTGAATGTCATAAAGACACATGTGCTGAGTACACATCCTTCAAATTAATTTCTGGCTATACAAATACATAGGTGTAGTACAGTGAGAGATATAGGCTGTTTTTACATGCTGGTTATATACTGGATATGGGACGGTGTGTAAAATCTACATGGAACTGGAAGTGCTATAGAATTAAATTGAATTGAATATATACCTACCTGTATAATAGTTAATTCTGTTGTATGTTAATTTTATGTCATGGACATGTCATAAATATGTCATGTATTTTACATTTTAAAGCCTTTTTCTAGATCTAATCTACAATAAATACATTGTAAATTGTTGCAACTATATATATATGCAACTATCCTAAAAAAGACAAATATATACTGTGTGAGATGTCATCCTTTTATTTGTTATGATAATTATTCCACCTTTATAGATCACTCCCAAGAAGTGCTGTGAAAAGTGTGACAACATGGCCTTCATCTAAAAATCTTTGATTGTTATTGTCTCGTTGTCTATTGTCATTTATTGTAAAAGCCTGAAAAACAAACGTTAGGGCAAAAGTAGTAAATCATCAGTTTATCACTTGTGTGTGTCTTTTATGAAACTAGAGAAAACTGGAATACATTAATTTATGAAGCCTGGTGAAGCTAAAGAACACAACCCTATAACAGTATTTTATTATTTTTTTAGCCTAGCCTAAGTCCCAGAGTCTGGAATGTTTTTGTTGAGAGCCAAGGAATTAGTTTGGGGGCTGTGGGATTTTCCCCTTTGGGTCTAATGTGACCTTCGCACCTGGCAACCTATCTAAGCCAGTTGTTCTATTCCTATTTTAGAACTATGACTCACTGGTGCACTAAAAGTCATTTAATTATAGACATCACAACATGCCTAAGGGGGAGTGATGAGAGAAACAAGTGGGAGAATGAGATAGGAGGGGATAGTTTAATACTCCACTATGTCATGATCATATGCTCAGTAACAGGGACTGATTTGTTTTCTCCACAGAGGCTGTGGGACAGACACAGGTGAAAGTTCTGGTAACAGCCATAGCTTTCTCTATAGGACTGCAAACAAGGAAGAGGAATATGTTTAATTTAAAAAACCTTTACAGGACCGTGTCAAGAGTGCTCCAATCCCTCCGAAACTGACCAGGCATATATACAAGCACAGAAGTCCCCACAGAATGGCTGTTCTATTTGAGAATTTATGAATACTTCTCCTAATGACGGTAAGCCTTCTCCATGGAATGTATATGGGAATGTCTTAAAAGCTGATGCACAACTGATGCCAGTACAAGGTATGTGCTGCTTGGACTGTGGAACACTCTCAAAGATTGTACTTATGTACTAAACAGCCACACCACATTTAGCAAGATGGATGAATCTCTACTTATAACTGTTGTGAATGTGTCAGAGAACCAAGACTGCAGTGAAGCTGAAGGTAATGAAGAAGCATTGTGTGTTACTGCAGATATGTGTAAGATAAATCAGAGGGACAGCAATCATAGCTGTTCACAAGAGACAGCTGCATCATTTTACCTGACAAATTCAGATCCTGAGGCTATAACAGATCTTACCAGTACAGAAAAACTTTTGGTCCATGGACCAAAAAGCTTTGAGCTAAAAGGGTCAAGCACATCCCACGCAGACTTAAATCAAAACAGTGATTTGACTAATCTCGAAATGACCATGCACAATCATGGAAAAGAGACATCAATGTGTATGGAAAACTACTCAATGACCATATCACCTGGGCCTTTAGATGAAATGAGTGAAAATGTTCCTGTTACATTGGAACCTCACATAGCCAAAGTACAACTGTGTAAAGAACTTACGTTGTGTGGTGAAAAAGACTGTGGAATACACAGTGCAGACTCACAAGTTGGAACAGGAGAGGCACCCAAGAAAAGAAAACTTGAATCAAATGAAGAAATGAATGATGCCAACATAGGTAAGACCTGTTTTCACCAACAGAGATGGCTAAATAAAAATATTTTCAGAGAAATTTAGATATGTAGGGGTGGGGGAAGCAAATGTGTTTTTATTACAAAACTTTCATTTCTCTAAAAAACTAATTTCAAATCTATTTCTTTTTTTAGATAATGTTGTTGAGAGAGAGATAACAACAGCTTCCTTGATACAAGAAGATCCTTCTTACTTCACTGCTGTCATTACACCCCTAGACCAAACTCACATATTACCTGTCTCTGAAACTAAGATCAAAAGCATGATCTCAGATAGTTTGGTTAGAGATAGTGCAAAACAAAAATTAGCTAAAAGTAAAGGACCACCACCACCTGTTCCAAAGAAGCCAAAAAATCCTTTTGGTAAAAATGTTGTATATGACAAGACTCTGCCTTATTCTGATATTCTACAGAAAAACATTAAAATGGGAAGAAGAGAGTCAGCATTAGACTGTGTTACTGAAGACTTGGAGTCCTCTCCAGATCTAGACATTTTGTCTTTTTGTCCAGGCACATTAGACTCACCATCCTACATGTGCATTGCAGGAAGCACTAACCCTGGTCTTCAGCCTGAAGTTGACGTTTCCACAATTTATTCAGATATAGAATGTAAAGACATGGACCTCTGGACAAAAATAGTCGACATTCTTCCTGAACCAGGAGTTTTGGACATATCTCAGTTAAGACACATTTTAGTAAAAAAGGCAAAAATGAAAGGCCCTCCACCACCAGTACCAAAAAAGCCACTAAATCCATTTGTTGCCATTGAAAGAGATGTTGCACCAGTCAATGTGTCAATGTCAAAAGACACAGCAGGCATTTTAACATGTGAAAGTTGTGACTACAAACCTGTGCATGAAGAGGCACCAAAAACAATCTTTGCTACAGACAGAGACAATTTTTTAGGTAATGATGACAACTCAGATACTTTGGATGAAAATGCTTTTTTGAGCTTCAGACCAGAGCTTATTTGGCAAACCGATGATATACATAGAGAAAGGACACAACAAAGCAGCAACATTGAAAATCAGAGACATAAACTAATGGAACTAAACAAAACTTCAGTTGTCAATAAGACTTTTTCGTGCCAGGTGGAGAGGAGACTATCACCAAAAAAAGGTGAGTTCATCCATTAGACTTTCTACAGCTAATAAACAATTGAGGGTGATGAGTTAAACAGAATTATTGCTTCCTTTTATTAATTTGTCAAAAATGTTAACAGACAAAGGCAAATTAATCGTTACCAAGCATGAATATAAATCACATTATTGTTTCAGAAATGTAAAGACTATAAAAGCTGAATGGAATACACGTAAAAAACTAGTTATTTATAATATTATCTAAACAATTTTTCCACTGTGCTGGTGTGAATCTCTACACACACTTTGCATAGGTTTGTTAAACTTTTTCTAAACCAAAAATCTTAATTTCATTCTGATTTAGACTTGTATGTGGGAAAGCACTCATATTTTTAGATTTGTGCAGGAGTGCTAGATATTTTTATTTATAATGTGTCTGAACATCCTTCAAATTCAATACTGTTTGCTTTTAAAATTGTATATTGTTATGGATATTATGATTGTACTCTATTTTGTGCAGCTATGATAGAAATAGGGATAAGGGATGCCAGAATAAGTATGAACATGAAGAAATTTTGGGACATCACTGTCTTGTCACTTTATTCCTGGCAAATTATCTAGTTTATCATTGTTTTATGTCTGTAAGTACCAGATAGGAGTTTAACGTAAACATAAATATGAAAACTGTGTCAACATCCCAAACACTAATTCATTGGTTGTAGCAGAAAACTCTGCCTCCTGCTGTAGTTTTCATTATTCTGGGTTGTGATAAAGAACCTATATTCAAAACAGGCATAGCATATCAAAATAGAATGTTTGCTCAGGTACTATGATGCAAGGCCATTAGAAGTACTTAGAAGTCATTACTAGTCATTTATAATCAGTTGAAAGCCAGTGCATATAAAATAATACATAATACATATTGTTTATTCCATAGATGACAAAAACCAGACCATGAACATGCCCTTTAATGTAATGATGTAGCTAGAGAATTTAATTTTTATTACATAAAATGCTCTGTTTGCTGACTTGACATAAAAGTGGTTGGTGAATAGTCTGGCTAGTATCGGAGACATGTGCAACATTTGTTTTCTTGTCTGAGCACCTCTTCTTCAGCCCAAGCTTTGATTAAGGCCTCGGTGCCTCTTTTGTCCCTGATCATAACAATCTGAATTAATAACAGTGCTTAATGGAACATACCATAATAATTTATATTACAGTTGCACATTAATAACTATGATGTATAACTTAGTCATTTAAAAGTATTCGCTAACACCACTAGCTAACACCGCTAGTGTGCTAAGCTAACAGTAGCTTCCTCGGCCTGCCAGGCCTTACTCAATAAATTCATCCGAAAACAACTTAAAACAATCTAAAACATAATAATTTCAATAAATATAATGAAGCTATTGTTTATGTTAAGCATTACCAGTTTATGATTTTGCTCACATTTTTGATGATTTTGGATTGTGTTTTGATCTTGATAGGCTGATTCTTAGAATTCTTAAACCACCTGCAATTGTGTCCAATTCTTGCCTCTGTGAGGGTTTCTACACTTAACATGGTGGGTGCAGGTCAGCTCAGAGATGTGTTGGATATCCAGGGAAGGTTTGTCGGGGAAGACCAACAGCACCTGGCAAGGAAAAATTGTCTTTTGTTCCTTTTGGTATTTGGTTCCTTCATGCCTTGCCACTGCCCTATTTATGTCTGTTTTCCAAAAGCCTGATTATTTGCCTGTTTTTGCATTACGATTTTGGATTGTGTTTTGGACAACCACGTTACTGTTTTGTCCACAGATCTGAAGGCAAACTGCAGGGGGTCTGGGAGTGGGTCTGTGTTAGTTTTGAGGTTGGACATCATGAAGTGTTCAAAGCATTTTATGACCATAAAGGTTGGCTGACAGGTTTGTAGTCTCCTCTACAATATTCCATATATCCAATCATATTCCAATAAGGATTATTCCATTTATATCCATAGCGGCTGTGCAGAAGCTTGTTCAGTCCCTTTTCATTTCGAGACTGGATAAATGCATCTTTGTCCTTGTAGGTTTGCATATAAATGCTGTAAAACTAATCGAGATTGAGTTGGCATGATTGTTTTAATTGGTGTAAGTTTTCTCACAGCATCCTATTGCTATGCTACCTCCAGTGGCTTCCTGTAGCAGCCAGCATCAGATACAAAATGTTGATGCTTGCCTACTAAACCAAAAATGGACCGGTACCCACTTAGCTCAAAGAACTTATCACACCCCACACTGCTCAGCACTCACGGAATGAACTTTCCGGTCATTATAAACATACAGCTAGGGTGATGGCATTCTTCAAATGACATCTAAAGGCCTTTATCTTTCAGAAGCTCTCTAAATTATATAAAAAGTCTGTGCTTTTCTCAACTTTCTTGGCCTTTTCTTTGTTTTACCTCTCAACAGTGTTTAGCCAGTTGGTATTCCTAGTCTGTAACCTAGTATCAGGATGTAATGATGTAATGACAAGGCCACAGCTGGTAATTACAGTAAAGGTGCCAGTTTTTTCTAATGGTGAAAGGTCTGGACTGCAGGCATGTTCACTAGTAATGTCATATTCCTCTGTGTGCAAGCATAGTAGGCAAATATTCCCCTTAATATTCCCCTATGTAAGTTACTTGCATAGCTGCGTGTGTGTGTGTGTGTGTGTGTGTGTGTGTGTGTGTGTGTGTGTGTGTGTGTGTGTAAATAAGCTGTCTGGCAATGGCAGAGAGGATTTGGAAAATCTTTCACATACTCAGCTCTGCTGCTCATACCACAAATGTATGTTCCTTACAGTTGTGGCACCATTTAAAAGGGAAATTAACAGGCTTTCCAATGGTGTAAGATTGAAGAGAATATATTTGTATATTTTATTTGTATTAGTCTTGGATGAAGTAGGCCTAGAAGGCCTTAAAATATTGCCTGGGCACACCTTCAATTAACTCAGAAGCTTCTAAAGCCATTATGTCATTATGTCATTTACCTATTTAAAGACTCAGTCAACTTGGTGTCTGTAAACCTCTGACCTATTTGCATTTTAAGTGAAACTAGAGAGGTGCATTTTCTGCAAAAATTCAAGCGTGATTGCAGCTAAATTAGCATTTTGCATTAGACGTTAGCATTAACCATTAGCATTCCGCATTAGCCGTTAGCATTAACCATTAGCAATTAGCATTAGCATTAGCCGTTAGCATTATCCATTAGCATTATCCATTAGCATTAGCCGTTAGCATTAGCAATTAGCCATTAGCAATTAGCATCAGCAGCTAAATTAGCATTTTGCATTAGACGTTAGCATTAACCATTAGCATTCCGCATTAGCTGTTAGCATTAACTATTAGCAATTAGCATTAGCTGTTAGGATTAGCCGTTAGCATTAGCAATTAGCATTATCCTTTAGCATTAGCATTAATCGTTAGCAATTAGAATTAGACGTTAGCATTAGCAATTAGCATTAGACGTTAGCATTAGCAATTAGCATCCTTCATTAGCATTAGTCATTAGCAATTAGCATTAGTCATTGGCAATTATCATTTGGCATTAGCCACTGGCATTAGCCATTAGCAATTAGTATTAGCCGTTAGCATTAGAAATTACCATTAGCAGTTAATTCAATTAAATTCAATTAAATTTTATTTATATAGCGCTTTTAACAATGAACATTGTCCTACAGCAGCTTTACAGAAAATAATGAAAAGGGTTAAATATACATTTATAGAATTTTTTAGAAATTTTATCCCTAATGAGC
>JAOVVF010000030.1:9706166-9717413 GCA_028565595.1 Duopalatinus emarginatus | reverse complement strand
AGCTTCCAAACTCACGTCCTACTCCATAAGTACTCAGCAGCGCCCCCCCCCCCCACCCATTAATTTTTTATGGGGAGTCACAAAATGTCGTTTTAAAAGATACATTGTTGTGAGATATAGTCTCTGTTCCAACTTTAAAACGTCCATCCTTTTAACACACACATTAATACAATCCCCTGTCAAAACAAAAGTATTTGATTTGCACCCCCACAAACTATTTGTTTGATGATGATGTGACTATGTGCATTTCCTTCTGCAGGAAATGCACCTGTCTAGTTAGTGTGATCGCAGTAGGCAAGCACACTATTGTTATGCAACAGTAATTGTTTTTATTATTAATATTCCGACTTATTATGACGATATTTACTAGTCCGGATTGCAACTCCCGCAATTTTCGAGATTCGAGATCGACACCGTTCCAACTTTTAAAATTATATCCCATTGATGACCTCATCGCTTGTATACAGCTTGTGGATAGCCGCACTTGTTCACTGGCCACGCCAGTTTTTTTCTGTCGTTTTTAATAAGCCCATTCATTTTAATAAGCAAGTACATAGAGGTTATTCCTGTGTTTAAATGGTAGATTGATGTGAGATATGGACTCTGTTCCAACTCTATCATGTCCTGTTAATGAGGCACAGGCTTTTATACAGCTTCTGGATACCTGTACTCGTTTATCTACTCGTTTATCTCGTTCAGCAATCTGCTAATTGCTAATGATAATGCTAATTGCTAAAGCTAATAATTAACGCTAATTGCGAATGCTAGCTGTTAACTGATAATGCCAATAGACACCGCTAATGCTAAGGCTAATTGCTAATGCTAACGGCTAATGCTAATTGCTAAGGCTATCGGCTAATGCTAATTGCTAATGCCAATGCTGTCCTGATTCAGGTTTATTATCTCCTGAATGCGTTCATGATCCTGTCGTCCTGAGGTGTGTGTGGGTGCTATAGAGGGCTGTGGGGCATGTCGATGGACTCTTCTCTGAACCACACAAAGACCATTTCAGGTTCTGGATGGTTTGGACCTTTGGTTCCAAAGATGCCCAACTTGACGTTCCAGTAACCCTGAGCAATGTACCTATATGGCTCTTGCTAGGAAAGCGCTAGAGGGCCGTAGGGCACATTGTCGGATTTGTCCGACACTCGTAAACAGAATGGTACTGGTTACCCTTCCCACTGGTGCTAAAGAGACACAGGGCATGTTAATGAACCTAACGTTTAAATAACAACACAGTAATACCAACCAGCATCAATACTGCATATAAACACCGGAGCGTGTGAGGTGATGGTTCAGGTTCAAAGTCAGACTGTTGCATGCCTGTAGCATGGATCCTTGGTGCAGTGTTGCTCCTGCACACACCGTATGTCAGGTAGTTTAGTTGAACAGCAGACTGCATGAGTGCTGCTCCTTGACATTCATTGACCCATCCGTTGCTCCTTGACGGCTGCTCACAGTGACAGCAGTATTGTGATCTAAGTAACTTCGATTAGTTATAAAATTATTTAGCGTTGGCCAAAACGTTACAAACTTTAAAACTTTGCCAACAAATCTATCGTTAGCTTGTGGACCAGTTTAGACAGTCAAAGAGAAGACAAACAAAACAACAACGTCATAATAAAACAGGTGAACTTCTGGAGGTGAGCAAATTAACATATCAAACTTAACACAAACAAAATGACGGATTCTGCAGAGTTTGAAGTGCTGAAACGGCTCTGGACTTCGTTAAGGATGACAAAGCTTCAGCTTCATTACATGACCTGTGCGGAAAGCCCTCTGGCCCATGGCCTACGACCTGTGGAACCTTGGAACCGGAACCTTCTGGAGCTACTTTTCTGCTTATCCTTACCTGAACTATATAGGGTATAGCTCAGTTAGGGCGGAGTCTCAAAGCGGGGGTGGAGCCTAAACACACTTTTACTGCTGAATATGCAAATGTCTTTGTTCTCTGGCTGTGAAAAAGTTTAATGCTTTGCTTCTTAAATTCACCAAGAAATAATGAGCAATAAGAAATAATCTCCCATATGGTGTGACTATGGTCTATAACCAAACATCATGAATCTTAAAGCATTGTGATATGAAGAAAGACACAAAATACTAGCATGTTCAACCAAAGTTTTACACATCCATTGGTCATGTCTAACTAGGTGATCCTAACTATGTAACTATTTGTTCAAAATAATGATCTGATGATAATGTAATTATACTAGCCAATCACTAGCTAAATCCAAACTCGCGAACAGATTCTTAAATCAGCACAGCATCCAACACACATGACATGGTAAATTATTTGATACTAAATAAAAATTCCAGGAATGACTTGACTTTAAACTCATAAATAAAATGTCCGTCATACCAGTTAGAGTATTTCATTTTCTGTCCACAAGTTCCTTATTAATCCATAAGGCAGAATGCATGCTTTAATGGTTAATTTTACATTTTGAGTTTGGAATGTCGCACAGACATCAGTCTTCGACTGTCTGACTGTACATGGAAAGTTCTGTATAGAAAGTTAAGAAATAATTCCACATGATGCCATGATTAAGTGGTTTCATGAAGCTTGGCATTCACTTTATGCACTTCTGTGTTCCAGTTCCTGTAGGTGTTAATGACTGCTTTATGACTCTGTGTAACTCCGGGGGTCAGCCCGAACAACAAAGCCTTCTCCCTTATCTGTTATAATTGGCTTTGGTGGCTCCAGACATAACAGAAGGTCCATATCTCCATGTTCTGTAGTCCTTGAAGTGGTAAATGTAAAGAGAGTTATAAGTAGTAAGGAAAAATTTTAATATTGTTCGCAATATTGTACCACATATCTGAAGCTCCGCCTCTTGGGTGGGCGGGGTCGGCAAGTAGTCCGGACCTTTCCTAACTGAAAACCCAGCGCCCTTCCGTAGCATGTCCATTCGTCACCTAAATGAGTCCTGATTCCTCCTGCTCCTCAAACCCTGCGTAATCCACCCCTTTATCTTCTTGCAGTCTCATCTGACCTACCATGGATACGGACAGTCTACAATACAACATAATGGAGAGATGTAGAAACCATGAACTAGATTACAGACTTTAATTCTCTGGCTACCTGCACTTTTGTTTATATTCACACATGTGTAGTGATATTAGCAATGTAAATATTTTATTAATTATTCGGCACCACTTATTTTTTTTTTAAGAAACCTTATTTAGCACTTAACTTAAGTCTCTTATCTGAACTGGTCCGTCATAGCAGACCAAGAAATCGCTTACCAAATGAGAATCACATACCTTCCTTAGATTAAATATGAATAAATGTTTATTAATAAAATGATAAAATAAACGTTGATTAAAACATGGAAAATCGATATGTGTATTATTGAGATAACACTGTAATCGGAGATGAAAGGGGTATCAGGTAGATAAGAGATGTTGATGTGTATGGAGGAATGGATGTCGGGAATGGATTTGGGTTTACCACATTAATGTGAGCAATAACCCGGCTGTCCGGTCTTAACTATGGGGTCCTTGCAGAAATTTAGGCAAAGGACAACCTATACCTAAATTATGGCAAAAAAGGATGACTATTTTTAGGCTACAAATTTGACTTTGCTTATCAACCATAGCGACAGGAATTTACAGAACTCGAGACTCCACGTGAGCTTAACGAAGTGCAGTACCTGCTTGTAGAGCGAGGATCCAAGATCCGAGTTTTCACCTGTCTCTGGAGACGAGATGAAAAGGGCGCTTCTGCGCCAAGTGTTGCCAAGTACTGTCCTGCCTCAATGATTACTGTCCCATAGCACTCACACCCCTCATCACAAAGTGCTTCAAAAAACACATGAAACACATCCATACCCTGCCGTCTCATTTACTAGATTCCTTGCAGTTCACATATTGTCCTAATCACTTAATAAATAACACATAGCCACCACCCTTATCTGGCATCTACAAACCTGAACAAAAAAGGCATTGTTTGATTGCTGTTCAAAGACTTCAGTTCAGCATTCAGCACAATCATTTCTCATCACCTGTTCATAGCTGAACCTACTGAATCTCCTGCTACAACTGGATCTGACCTCTGTTTTTGTTATTTGTTCTTTATGTAATCTTATGTAGATTAGTAATTTTATGTGGCACCTTGGTCCTGGGGAAACGTTGTTTCATTTCATGTTGTATGCACTGTACACACTGTACATGGTTAAAATGACAATAAAATCCACTTAACTTAACCTATAAACATTATAATACAAGATGCTATCACTCATCAGCATTAGGAATCAGAGGACAGAAGGCTGGGGGGCATTCTATTCGAGTGGTGGAGGAGGTCCACCAATTGCTGTACATCAACAAAAAGCCCTCACCATGTGACATTCTGGCTACACAGCATTAAGCGACAGACATTTTTTCCTGTCAAGAGTGAGAACTGTGTGTGTGTGTGTGTGTGTGTGTGTAGGGGGGTCCACATGTGGGGTCATGGTTTAGCAGGGTATGGTTCAAGGGCTACATATATGTGCACATTTGTGTGACTAAGTTAGCCAGAGCAAGTGAGCCAACCTGGAAAATAGCCAAGCCTCTGTTATTTTTTTTATATGTTTATATTTACTAGTTTTTTTCATATTTTGTTTGTTTTGCAGTCTGTCTGTCTGTCTGTCTGTCTATCTATCTATCTATCTTTAATCTCTAACTAATAGTTTTTCTCACCTACAAATTGAATCGTCTGCCACCAAAAGATCCATGCTTTCAGCATATTGCAAAAATGAAACAATTTGCCTTGCCATTCCAATTCTTTCAGAGTGGACTTGTATTACATTAGTGGTGAAAAAATGTCTGATATGATTTATCCTTTTTTGCTTTACAAACAGGAAGCAGCATCAAGTGTTGTAACACTTCAAATGGTCTGTGGTCCCTGAGGGAAAATAGCAATGAATACAATGTGTTTACTCAGGACAGAGATGCTTTCCTATAACTTGGTCATTTAGTTAAAGTGCTAACAAATTCTAAATGATTCATTTTTATATCAGAAAAATACACTGTCACATGAATTTTCCACAAAGTGCTGTAGATGCAGATTTTAGTTTCGAAATCTAGATTGCATAAGGCTATAAACTTATAGAAATTCTACACAGCTATTCTGTTCAGTTGACATAAGAATGCCAGCAAGCTTCATGATTCTTGCTTGTTAATTCTGGTAATTTGTATCCCACTCTTTAACAGACACAAAGTACATAAGAGGGTGACAGATGCAGCTATGGTTTAACCCTGACTGCTTTTTCAGGGTTGGCTTGAAGTTTCACTTTTGATTCTGTGTCTTGCAGAGCATATATATATTTGCATGAGTCGTGGAGAGTGCAGAACATTTTTCAGCAGCATACACTTCTTATGCAACTAATGTCTCAAGGTATGGAAATAAATATATACATAGAAAAAAGAATAATGATTTAACTTATGAAGTGTATATTAAAATCCAGTTGTGTATTGATATTGATATTTTTTATGTTTTTGTTTGTGGAATAACAAAAGAAAAAAAAATTAGCAGTGGCTCACAGCTTACTGTTGAGCAGCTGGAGCAAATAGAGCAGAAAAGAAATGAAGCTATGAGGAGGCTTGTTGCTCGCAAAAATCCCATTCCCATTGGAGAGAGTTGGCACAACTACATCGGAACTGAATTTGCCAAACCTTACTTCACTGAGGTAAACGGCAGCACACACTCACTTGACACTTTACATTCAAAGCCATGAGCCATTATACTGTTATGAGTAACAGTTTCAAAGCTCTTATATGTAGTGGCTTCTCTTCTTCAGCTGATGACTTTCGTTGCTGAGGAGAGAAAGCATTTCACTGTCTACCCAAACAAAGAGCAAGTCTTCTTTTGGACAAACGTGTGTTCATTTGAGGCTGTAAGTTTTTAAATGATTAATAATAATACTAGAATATTGCATGAGGTTATCCGGCTGTTTTGCCCGGAATTTCAGGTGAAAGTAGTCATCCTTGGTCAAGACCCATATCCTAGACATGGTCAGGCTCATGGTCTGTGCTTCAGTGTACTGAGGCCTTCACCACCACCTCCAAGGTAAATATTTTACATACCTTTTGTCAAAAATATTTTTGGAGTTAATTAGATAAGTTAATTTACAGTCTATTATTTCAACTTTTAAAGTATGTGTTTCACAAAATTAATTATATTCTACCAGCCATATCTATTACTTTGTTAATTTGTTTCAGCTTGGAAAACATATTTACTGAACTTGCGATGGATATCAAGGATTTCCGACACCCTGGTCATGGGGATCTGACAGGATGGGCTAAACAAGGTTAATGACTTGTCATTTACATCTGTCACAAGATGATATAAACATAAACACTTATGCTCTAATTTAGCATATTCAGCAATGCAGTGCAATTATGATGTATTAAAGTAATTAATTTGACTATTATAAAAGATGCACTGTTCAGAATTAAAATGTGCCATTTTCAGTGCTAAACTAAAAACCTTAAAACCCTTCATAAACCTCAATGTAAAGGATGTTTCATCGCAATGAAAGTTTAATTGTTCTCTTGCTGTTAGGTGTTCTGCTTCTTAACTCTGTCCTGACTGTAAGAGGCAGAGAGCCCATGTCCCACCATGGTTATGGATGGGAGGTGTTCACTGATGCTGTGGTTCAGAGTCTAAGTAGGAATTTAAAAGGTCTGGTCTTCCTCCTGTGGGGATCATATGCTCAAAGGAAAGGCAAATTAATTAATAGAGTAAGTTTACAGAACCAGATTGCTAATATGATATCCATGTTTATAACTAATTCAATTTTCATTCACTCTTGATGTAGAGTCTATCAAGTGTTATCTAGAAGTCATGCTAGAAAAGACATTAAATTACTTTTTTATGCTATTATTTTCTTTCTTTTTGTCCCCACTAATGGACTGGTCATTTCATAAAATGATAGGAAAGGCAAATTAAATATAGCCTATATGTATGAGAAGATAATATATAACCTATATGAATGAGAAAGCAACAATTTAGAACAGAGTGTGAACAAGAAAAAAGCATGGCAGAATATTAATATACCATGATCACTATGTTGTGACAATAGCTGCTGTGTGTGTGTGTGTGTGTGTGTGTGTATACAGACTGGTTTACACAAACCACACAACTGCTTAGAGGAAATGAGCTACTGCAGATATTACGGAAATCACCAGATGAAGGAAATGCTTGTCTTTTTGTTAAGGTTAAGAGACTGTGAAAGTTTAAATACACAATTTATTATTATTTACTGAATGAAAAATGTAAAATTAAAACTAGAGTTTATGTGAATACAATAGGCTCACTAAATTAACAATTAATTGTAACATTTGCAATAACTAGACCAAACAGGTTCTGTACTAATGTTAATCTGAGGTCTGAATACCACCAGTATGTGCTCACTATGCATGGAATCCTAAATATGACCCTTTACTTTGCAAATGAGGCTAATATGATTTCTCTTAATTACAGTCCCTGCATCATGTACTTGAGGCAAGCCATCCTTCACCATACTCTGCTCACATGGGCTTTTTTGGATGCAGACACTTTTCAAAGACCAACATCTTACTTAGGGCATCTGGAAAGACACCGATTGACTGGAACACTCTGTAACCAGAATATTTTATCCTCTGATGTGCTATTCAGAAAAGCATTTATTAAATAAACAGTGCTGTACAGATGTGAATGAGCATAAGAGTTTGTGATATGTACTACAAAGACATGCTTCACCATTATGTTCTGTTTATAAACAGTTAAAAAATACTTAACTGGACAATTTAAAAATTTAAAAATGCATACACCCTCACTTCTTTCCATTAAGTCTGAATTGGTGATGCCATGTAAGTTCTGTACAGGAATGCTGTAAGCTTCATTTAACTTTTCATGGTAGTTAAAAAGATCATAATATCAAAAAATTAAACATATTTAGACATTGCTCTGTTAACACACAGTTTTTTTCTAGTTATTCTGTCTGTTATTTCTAGTAATTATAGAACTTTCATTCTTATGTATATTTACATACAAATTGGTCAAAAATATTCTAGGTGGAGTAATCGCTATGGTCTTATCAATTTAAGCACACACCTGCCTGTGACCCAAATGGAAGCCCAGGGCATCTCAATGTGGTGTTCTGTGAGATCTGTGCAACCGGGTGGGTAAAGCTCAGTTTGTACCTCTGCTACCTGTGCTCTCTGGGATGGCGAGAACCACAGAAACCACCTGTCTCTATGGTTAAAGGAGGTTGAGGTGGTATATTTGCAGTGCATCACCTCTATATATTTGTCTAACCTTAAAGCCAACATCCAGCAACTCGCAGTGTGACCTCAAAGGGCCCTTGCCACTTGGCAAGTAATTTGGAGCTCGACATGGGCAGCAAAACGAGGTGTGAAGTCCGATAGCCTAGTACCCCCTATTATACAGCTGGGCCTGTTGTTGTTGTGCCTGTATCAAATTCTCCTGTGTTAAGAGCCCCAAGGTGTGGAGTTTTGCTCACAGGTCAGGAGAGTTTTGAAGTTCATTTTTACTGTGTGAAGGTCCCTCCTCCCAATTTTCTGCATCCATACAGAAGTTAAAATGGGGAGAACCATGTGGTGGCTTGTGGGACCTCTCATACTGTGAATAATAGGGGATCAAGCCACTTATCCCAGTTCAGTGTGTGGTCATAAACTTACGAAGCATGTTTTTAAGGGTACGGTTAAATCGCTCTACCAGCCCATCCGTTTGCAGATGGCAAATGCTGGTATTGATCAATTTAACCCCCAATAATTCATATAGCTTATTTCTTAAGGAATCCCAACTCAGGAGATGACATGAAACAATGCATCAGCCACACTAATAAATTACTATTAAATTAAATCCTGGCCAATCTGCTTCCAGAATTAGTGGACAGGTTAGGCGAGGACTAACCTCCACGTCCATGCTATGTGTTTTTCCCCCGGAATTTATGATGCTATGCACTAACAGACATTCGTTAATATCCCTGTGTACACACCGCACCTTCACAACCTGTTTCTCATCCAATGCCTCACACTAAATCAGTCTTTGGTTGATAGAAGTCTGACTGCACCCTGATTCCAACAAGGCCTGATGTGTACCCCCTTGTATACTCAAAAGTACACGGTACATTCCTGCTTGATCGGGGGAGACCCAAGGTGTGTGAGCGATCCCGATCAGCTTGCTGAGCTCCTCTCAGGGTTGCCGGTCCTGAGAGTGCCTGGCTTCCTGGCCATGCCTCCGTGTTTGCCCGGACTCCCTAATGGGCATGATATATTCCACATGTGGACAGAAAGACCTAGATATTAAGAAAGCAAGATGGCCCCTGTCTCAGGGGATGGGAGGGCAACAGGGTGCAGAAGGAGAGGAGAGTAGAGGAGAGGAGAAGAATGGGTCACAAGTGGAGAGAGAGGAACTCCCGGAACACCGCCAATGGTGGTCCTCCACCAATGTGTTTTTCCTCGTTGAGCAAGCCAGTGGCGACAGTGGCAACTCCCTGAGATGACAAGCAGAGACAAACCAGACTCATAATGAAAACCCATCCACATTTGGGTGACACAGATGCAGATAACCAGAGAATTAATTATAGTTATAAGTCTGTAATCTAATTTATGGTTGCTACATCTGTCTATTATGGTGTTCTATACACTGTTCATGTCGGGTCAGATAAGACTCCAAGAAGATATGGGGGGAGGGGGGGGGGGTCAGAGTGGATCAGGCAGGTTTAGGGAACAGGAGGAATCAATTTCTCATGCACCTGCTAAAACATCCAGACCACAAGGCATTACAATAATTCAATCTAGAGGTAACAAAAGCATAAACAATTTCTTCTGCATCATGTAGTGACATCATATTTCTTATCTTAGCAATGTTTCTAAGATGATAGAAGGCTATCCTGGTGATATTATCTACATGAGCTTCAAAGGAAAGACTGCAATCAAGAATCACACCAAGGTCTTTAACAGCTGTAAATGCTGTAACTGAAAGACCATCCAGAGTTACTTTATAATCAGAAAGATTTACTTCTAGCAGCCTGTAGTGCTAATACTAGTACTTCTGTTTTATCAGAATTTAGTAAAAGAAAATTGTTCAACATCCAGTGTCTAATGTCCTTTACATATTCATCAACTTTACTAAGCTGGTGTCTCTTATCTGGATGTGAAACGTATAACTGTGTATCATCAGCATAACAGTACAAGCTGATACTATGTTTATGAATAATATTTCCCAGAGGTAGCATATATAGAGAAAATAGCAACAGGCCTAAAACAGAACCTTGTGGAACACCAAACTTTACTGTGCATAGAATGGCCACCATCCACATCTACAAACTGATAACGGTCGCTCAAAAAAGATCTGAACGAGGACAGGGCTGTTCCCTTAACTCCAACATTTTCTAGCCCATGCAGTAGAATAGTATGATGACATAGGCATAAGCCTGGTCCAGATCAGTACAAAGTACAAAATAAATGAGGCTCAGATAACACAAATGCATCATAGTGAATCAAAAATAATTACACTTTTACTTCTTTGCATCCAAGTGTAAAAACCGACAAAACTAATTTATTTATTATTCAGTGCAATCTTTTTTTGTAATTATTTGAACTATTCATAGGTTAAATTGAAAAATAACAATGAACATATTCATACTACAATGCATGGCAATTCACTATTCACCTGCTACAAATAGAAAAAAATAAGTATGCTATGGATATCTTGTGCAGGATATCCATAAGGCGCTAACAGCACAGCAAGCATATGTCCCAGTTCCACACTTAAGAGACTCCTTTATGCTGTGCTATTTCTGTTACCTGGGCCTCATTTATTTTGTGCTCAAACACCTAGGGCCTCATTTATAAAGGGAAAAATGGGCCTGAAATGTACAATTTCTTACACAGAATTTTTCTTGATAGACGACTTTCTTGAAAGTCTTGATAGATGATTTATAAAGAAATACTTGGCGTGAAAACGAGCGTACTTTTAAGCAAGGTTTGAGGCATGTGTACTACCTGTAAAGGTCTGCACTGGGATTGGGTCCCGTGGGATGCAAATCTCGCAAAACGGGCGGTTTGCACTTAGCTGCAGGCGGGAATGGGCGGCTAAAACAAAACACTGTGGGATTGTACAAACCGGATTCCAAAAAAGTTGGGACACTAAACAAATTGTGAATAAAAACTGAATGCAATGATGTGGCGATGGCAAATGTCAATATTTTATTCGTAATAGAACATAGATGACAGATCAAAAGTTTAATCTGAGTAAAT
>JAOVVF010000030.1:9677865-9700991 GCA_028565595.1 Duopalatinus emarginatus | reverse complement strand
TTCTCTCAGTTTAAACTTTTGATCTGTGATTTGTGTTCTATTCTGAATAAAATATTGACATTTGCCATCTCCACATCGTTGCATTCAGTTTTTATTCACAATTTGTTTAGTGTCCCAACTTTTTTGGAATCCGGTTTGTAAGTGATTTAGTATGATAAATTAATTTCTTACCTTTGTTTATTTTATGTTATTTATTCATGTTATTCGAGCCATTCACAGCTGTTGTTAATTAGGTCCTACATAAAGAAGCCCATGATGTCGGTGTTGAGAAGCCTATATGCTGTTTAAGTTAGAATGTTTCTATTCGTAGCCTTTTTTTCAAGCAAGGGAATTAGTAACATTGTGTGGTAAAACTGAGAATTGCAAGTAAATGCGCAAACCATCAACGCAGACATCAGTTCATACAACAGAGGAAGTTTAGGAAAGATCAACACTTAGATCGATGCTGTATCTTATTCTTAATATGTACAATATAAAGTATTATTTTTACACTGGATTGTGTATTTCAATCTGTAGTTTATTTACATTTTATTTGTATTATCTGTTTGTTTTGTCTCGCAATTTAAAATATAAAGGTGGCATATATCAAGCTTATTATGAACATTATTAAGCTATTATTATTATTCTTATTATTAAGCTATTCTTCTTCGTCTTCTTCTTTTTCTTCTTCTTCTTCTTCTTCCTCTTCTTCTTCTTCTTATTATTATTTCGTCAACAACTAAAACTCCACATTAAAGAGAGAGTAAAATGTGATGGGCTGGTAATAGTTGCAGACAATTACATGCAACTAATACAGAAAATCACTGTTCTATAAATAGGTAGAAAAGAGTGATGCATTGTCTGTTATAGCGTTTTTGGTATTACTCAAATACTTTTGAGAATGACTGGGGAAGCCCACATTTAAATATTTGTGGTGATTTGCATAGACCTTTTATGGGTAAATGTGGGCGGTATGAAGGCGGAATGCAAGGCTGGTTCACCTGTGCACATTTTTAAATAGATTGCGATTTATAATGTGGAAACAGTCTCATGCCTATGTCATTTTAAGGTAAAGATCTACACATAAATAAACATCAGACATTCTTTTTGACATGAGTATTGACCCTAACCTATTTTTGTTTGGTCATACTATTTTGTATAAGCCAATTTTTACAATTCTGCATTATAGTTAATTGCATGACATAAAGTAATCTTTTCTGAAGCAAATGGGTGTATTCTTGCTGATTCTAAAGGCCAATATGAACTCTGTACTTAGATCAGTGGCAGTATTTCGGCTGCAGTACATCCACCATACATTGTTAAAATAACAGATGCACTAACCGTACTTTGGGTTGTCTTTATAAGCAACATTTCAGTATTGACAGCAGCACTGTGTCTCTGGTCACACATCAGCTTCAAATAGTTTTTTTCTCTGTTGCACAATAAAAGCTTTGCTCTAGCAACTTCTGATAGTTTTTAAAAAAATACAAAATACATTTTTTTTAAGTTTACAAATTAACATTACTACAAAACTTACTACTATCCTTTTAGGTTGTAATTGTCCTATTTTATTATTGATTAAGTGTTTAAAAGTGTCATAAAATACAAATAAATAAACAAAATCATATCCACAACAGATCTTTCAGAGCACTAAGTGGAATATTTATCTAAGCTAGCTGTGAGAATGGCAAGTCAGTGTGACAGCTACATACTAATTATCTAATCAGCCAATTATGTTTTACTAATGCAATGCATTATTGCTGTTGCCAGACAGAACCGAGTATTTCCATAACTGCTGATCTCCTAGGATTTTTTTTACATAAAACACTCTCTAGAGTTTACATAGAATCGTGAAATAAAGAAAAAAATATATCCAGTGACCAGCAGTTTGGAAAAGCATCTCAGAATGCACAGACTGAAAAAAGCATAGCCTGATCTGCTGAATTTCGAATTCTGATAAAGACCACCTTACCCATGTTAGCTGCTGTTCAAAAACAGCCCTTCTCCACTGCAGCCTTCAAAGCTTTCATCTGAATATTTGCTACTACCATGTGATTTGCTACTGCAGCAGCCCCCACCTGTGCCTAAAGGTTATGCTGCTCTGTACAACTAGTCCCACCAGACCTTTAAAGCAGCTCAGAGAGGCCTAAATATCAATTAGCACATTAGGCCAATAGTTCACTTTCATACTGATTACACTCACACTTTAAAACAGACAGTTTAGGAACCTGCCTAGGGACCAGAGCCCTGCAACTGACTTGACTAAAGTTACCTAAAGCAAGGCACCTAACCCCCAACTGCTCCCCAGATAAGGGGCTGCCCACTGCTCTGGGCATGTGTGCTCACTGCCTCTAGTGTGTGTTCTCTAGTGTGCTTCACTGCACAGATTGATCAAATTCAAAGGTGAATTCCACTGCACAGTGGTAAAAAAAGAACTCAATTTCACTTTCATTCGAAAATGAGTGCTTAAGTGGCATCACTAAAATTATTAATAAAAATAATTATAGATTCTTATTAAATACTGTAGCAAACTAACTAGGAATAAGAGCACCACAGACGTGTACACACCATCAACATGTACTAATGGACCACTGTTCTAGCAGGAGCTTTACAGCAATATTATTTACATCAGTTATCACTGATGAGCAAGGTTGCAGCAATGGCAAGGATTAACCCCCTGAGATGAAAAGGATGAAAATGTGGGAGGAACTAAACACAAAAGGGAACCTATCCTCATCAGGGTGACATGGATAGTGCATTTTTAATGATACTACATATGAAAGTAATATATACAACAGTTAAATGTTAATTAGTTAATTAATTTATTGATAATTTCACTAAAAAATGTCACAAAGGATGATTACTGGCATAGTATTAACACTGTGTGTAAATTATGTAACTTAAGAGAAAGGCAATTTTTTGAACATGCCTTTGTGACTTGAACATAATCTCCTTACAGCTCTTCTCTGCTGGGATCTTATCTGATGCCTATGAAGGTGGCAAACTGTCAAAGAAGTGATCCTCCACACTTATTATGTGTTTCAGTGACTGGAGGTCCTGAAACTTCCTTGATTGGCAGAGCATATGGAAAGATTCTTATCCATTTTATTGGCTCATTTGGCACCTGTACCCCCAGTGGCAGTTCTTCCCATACAGAATCCTCTGCAAAACACAGCTTGAAATGCCTTCACTGCCAAACTTAAGAGCCCGCCAGGATCTCCAGGTTTTTTGGCTGGTTTGATGCTTGTGAAGTAAGATTCATTCATTTCAGGAACTTAGAACTTAGTTAGTCCAAAATGCAGCAGCAAGAATCCTTACTAGAACTAGAAAATATGAACACATTCCCCCGTTTTACCAACACTGCACTGGCTCCCAATCAAATTTCGCATTGGCTATAAAATATGATGTGTTATGATATAATATGTGATGTTTATATTTTCTGTTTCTAGTAAATATTCTTGCTGCTTTATCTGGACTAACCACAGTTTGTTTATGCACCTACTGGAACAACCAGAAAACAAGGCATTACAATAATCCAACCTGACAACATATTTCTTATCTTAGCAATGTTTGTAAATGATAGAAGGCTATCCTTGTGATATTATCTACATGAGCTTTGTAGATACCTTACTGTGCATAGAATAGTGACCATTTACATCTACAAACTGATAACAGTCACTCAAATAAGACCTAAACCAGGCCAGGGCTGTTCCATTAACTCCAACAACATTTTCTACACTATAAAGGAGAATAGCGTGATTAATGGTGTCAAAAGCTACACTTAAGTCAAGTAACACAAGCAGGGAGACACAACCCTGATCAAAGACCAGTAACGGGTCATTCACAACTTTAACCAGCACTGTCTCTGTGTTATAATGAGGCCTAAATCCTGACTGACAGTTCTTCTTGGAGTCTTATCTGACCCAACATGGACAGCCTATAGAATACCACAATGGTCAGATATAGTAACCAAGAATCAGATTGCAGACTTATAACTAAACTTACATTTATAATTGCACTGTCTGCGTCACCAAAATGAGGATGGGTTCCCTTATGAGTCTGGTTCCTTGCAAGGTTTCTTCCGTCATCTCAGAGTTTTTCCTTACCACTGTCGCTTGCTCATCAGGGAACAAATTTGTACAAATGTATAACCACGTTCTGTCATTTCTGTAAAGCTGCTTTGGGACCATTAATGTCCATTGTTAAAAGTGCTATACAACTGAATTGAATTAAATTAAATTGAATGGAATTGAATTTAATAGAACCAACCAGAAGAATAATTCAAAATTTTGAAATTATTGATTGAAAAGACAGTACACATTTTAACAACAAAAACAAAAAACAGTTAACATTTTAACAGCCACAAATTGTAGAGCATTTCTAGCTAGCTTTATGGACTTTGCTGACTAAAATGCAGACTAAAAAACTAAAAAATAAAATTAAACAACTATGCAAAATTCATAGCCTATAGCCATTATTAAAAAGAAGCAAACTTTCTATTGTAGTAAAAAATCTCATCACTTACCAATTGGGGACAAGCCCTGAATTGTAGAAATTGGTTCAGTGAAGGTAGCTGCCATAAATTAGCTTAAGTCACACTCTTGACACAGGTCATTATACTAAAGGGGTAGAATCAATGATCTGATCAACTGTGGGTGTAGGTCATTTTACCACTGGTAGCCAGCATCATGAGGAAATGATTTAGGCAAAAAAAAATCAATCAATCAAAAATCTATTTTGCCAAAAATGTGATTTTCTTTCTGAATTTCACAACATGTAGTGATCTTGCAATTACTGTTTATATCAGTCACAGTCCCAGCAGGATTAGTGGTTTCTACATATGTCTACTATGGTGCTTTTTAGTCTGTCCATGCGGGTTCATCCATAGCAGCAGTGATGCTCAGTGGGGAATCATGATTGCTGGCATCTCCTAGTGCGTAAGACATATCTGGTGGGAAGTGAAAAGAGAGGGAAGACAAAAGAATACCGAGTATTAGGTATGCTCTTTTATGTAAATTTCACATCATTTTTACATGTATGTTGTGCAGAGAGCAAGCAGAATTTCTGACAAACTAGCTATGACAGTATAACTACAAGGGAGAACCAGAAAGTGCTACAGACATGAGGGTGCCCTGGGACAGCGGCCAGCCACTCACCATCAACAAACCTGAGTACATGTGAGAGTGGGAGGGCGACAACATCCAGACATCCCAGTTTGCCAAACACTATGCCCATGATCAAGTACAGCTTGTTGTTTTTCAGTGCAGGTATGAGGGTGCCCTGGGACACAAAGCGGTCAATTCACCATCAACAAACCTTAGTGAATGCATGAGAGTGGACGGAGACAGATTAAAAAATGCCAGTTTACCAAAACATTCTTTAATCTTAGCAAACACAACTTTGCTCCTTTAGCTACAAAAATATAGTAACTAAAGAAATAGGCTGTCTGAGTCCTGAACAACTGGGGGGTCGTTTTCAGTGCACGTTCAACACTTGCTTAAAACCCCCATGAAACTTTCTTAAACTAAAAGCATAAGCTCACATGCAGCTTCAAATTCACAACTGACGTATGCTGTCTCTGTGTGGATGCATGTGCTTTGAGAGCTTAATGAATGATGCCTCTTATTCTGGCACTCTCTTCCTATTTTGGGGGGATCCTTGTCACTGTTTTTTTTACATTTATGCACACATACAGGGTCACAAATACAGAGGAGCATGATGTAAAATAATATAGGAAAGATGGCAATCCTGCACCTAATATCTGGGTCACACACAGAAACCAGCACTTGTCCTACAACCATGATAATCCCTCCTATGGTGCTGTGGTCGCTAAAGTTCCCACTAACAACTGACTGTTAAATATGTTACCTGCATCACACACAAAACAGCATCTTCTCTACACCAAAATTTCGCGGACAACCACAACCTTGTGAACTCTTCACAGGGGTCATTGGGTAGGCACCTCCTTTTGTCAGGGATTACACTGAATCAAGCCCACGACACCTCTGGAAGGCTCAGCAGTGAGTTGTTCCTTGACCTTTTCCACTCATCCTGAGCCCAACCACTGACTAGCTCTTTCAGCTACAGTTCCTTTACAACTGTCCTTAGCGCACAGCCTTTAATTCCAAGTTCAATTAGCAGAGTCTTGGTGGACTTTGCTACAAAACCTCTAACCCCTATCTCTACTGGTCTAATATGTGCTTGCCACCCACGCTCTCTCACTTCAGCTACTAGCTCTGAGTACTTTAATTTCTTCCTTTCATAAGCTCCCTCAACTTCATTTTCAAATGGAACTGTCAGCTCTATAAAATAGGCTATTCTCCTGCTCTCTGAGTACAACACCATGTCAGGCCTCAACATAGTTACCACGATGCAGTGTGGAATCTGCAATCTGGTAGTAACAAAACACAAATAAACAGGGTACAACAAGACAAAACAATGGGGCGTTATTATATAGTAGGTACTGAGCGAAAAGAGGTTAAATAAATAATTAAAATTAATGAGGAAAAAAGTGGACAAATGTAATTTTGTTCTGGCTTTCCAGTTAAGTAAACTGATTTTTTAGCGACTGTTGTAGAGATGAGGATGAATGTTTGCAGATGTTTTGTGGTTGATAGAGCTGAAAAGTCACCAAGCAGGGCTGTGGTGGGGGACAGTGGGATGCTGAGGTTGAGGATCTTGGATAGTTTTCCCATGACCTCCGACACTCTCTTTTCCTGACAGCACACAGACTCACAAATAACCTGGTGGAATCTGCACTAATCCCCACAGCCATGTTCTAAAATACAGCATCAAGCCTTTCCAGGAAAAGGAGTGACATTCTCAGACATACATAATTCTGATAGTTAGGCGTCCATATAATTTCGGCCATATAGTATATCTCATCTTTTCATGGCATTAGTCAAACGTGGTAACACTAACAGGAACGACCAAATGTTTATAGTGAGACCCATAAACTGATCAGGAATGGCGCTATTACCGTTAGTCTCACTGACACTGACCACTGACCATCACTTAACATGAATAAACTGTCTGCAACAGCAGACATGTATGAATAATAGTTATTTAAACATGAAATATGTTACAATGATAAAGACTATCACAGTGTGCACTACACTGTCTATGAAATCAAATCGTGTACTTTATCTCCAATAGCGCGCCAGATCACAGCCCCTGAGCTGTGACGTAGTCGCACTTCCTTTTCGCTGTAGAATGAGTTGTTGTTCTTAAAATGGCGCCGCTGGACCTGGACAAGTATGTTGAAATTGCAAGGCAGTGTAAATATCTTCCAGAGAATGACCTAAAGGTGAGTTAAACCTTCAGCGCGTCGAGCCTTTAATAATAACCTTACAGCCATTAAAAATCAACATTCAATCTAATCAGGGCAAAAGCGTGCCAACCTGCCAAGGAATGGCTAGGACTACCTAGCTAACTAAGCTAACAAAATGCTAGGTTGGAAGGTTTTTTTTCCTACTCGTATTCTTGTATAATCCCGCCTCTATATAGAACGAGCCCGTTATCTTATTGGACGTTATTAGTGAGTAGCCAATCTTATAGCATGGGCGGAACACTTGTAGAAAGTCCAAAGTAGGAGGTGGGATTTCTCGGAATACGGTTAGGAAAAAAAACTAGCGTTAGCAATGTAACATCCCAATGCGTTGTTTAATGGTTGGTGTTGTTAAGAAGTTACGCCGTCACCATTTGCTGCAAGCGTACAAAACGCTGACTTACGTTTACCAAAATTAAAGTGTTCGAACAAAACACTGGTGTCTTAAGCTCCCTTACATCTTTTTAAAATAGCTAACCTAGCGTTAGTTCACGTTAGCATTACCTGGTAATGTTAGCCGATAGCTAGTTTAAAATGTTGGACCAGTAACTAAGTTACGTCTCTCGCCTGTATGATTACTCGCCCGTGCAGTTTTGAACTTTTGCACTGCCGATTATTTATTTATTTGTTATTTTTTATTGAGCTACAGATAAGCCAGCGTTGGTTTTTTTTCTAGATAGCTAGTTAGCATTAGCTGTATAATGGACTACTGACACACCTTCTTGTCACCTTCCTGATAAACACTCTTCCTTTGCCAGACGCTAAACAATAATAACTAAACAATGTCGACGGTTTAATTTAACTAACCCCTTTTTAAACGGTATAATGGGAATTTCTTATTACGGGATATCCACTAACACAAAAACGAAGTTGACGCACATGAACTCCATAAAGTCGTAATTACAACTCGGGAACTTGGCTTTTACGATCATTCCAGACTTTCCGAGTTGGGGATTGTCAGTCATAGTGTTCCTAGTGACTGTAACGTCTAGAGCACATAGTAATACTGCGTTCACGACCAAGTGGGAACTGGGATATTTCTCGTTTTACAGTAGGAAAGATCCATTTGAACCGCTCTGCAACGGCTTTTAGGAAATCCGAGTTGCGATTTTGTGCTGTTACGTCAACATAACTATCGCAGCACTAACCTAACCAGGGCTGCACCTAGCGATTAACTTTGTTTATCGATTAATCTAATTATTATTATTATTATTAATCTAAAGACTCATTGATCCATAACTGTAAAAAGGGTCTTTGTGTGTGCTCGTTAAAAATAATCTCCCTACAATTAATGAAAAAAGAGAAGAATATTTCTTTTAATATTTTTCTTTAATCATCATCTCTTAAAAAAACACGGTTCTGTTTTACAGACCAACATAATCTCATATAAATTTTGAGATGCTGCTTTGAAGTCCACACTGCTTCACTTGATCCTTGAAAAGAGACACACAAAGTACATTATAATAACAGTGATGTTATATTTTAAAAATCCTAGATTTCACTGATCTGTTGTAAGATCAAAAATTATACTGGACCTCATTCAGATTTAATATGTTTACTTAAATAGGTCTACTAGACTTTAAATGATTATCATTCACTGGCACATGGCCATTAAATAAATAATAAATAAGGAAACCAAATAATAACGTTAGATGAAACATGGTGTACAATAATAGCAACAGTGCAGAAATTACACAGTTAATGAGTACTACTACTAACAGAAACATGTTGTGTGTTAATATTAATATATCATGCTGTCATCTTGACAAAGTGCTCCAGGATGCCTGTGCTCATGTACAGTTAGGCCCAGAAATATTTGGACAGTGATGCACGCTTCATGATTTGGAATCTGAATGCCACCACATTTGATTTGAAACGAAACAACTGAGATGCAATTTAAGTCTAGACTTGCAGGTTTAATTCAAGGGGTTGAACAAAAATATCTTATGGAACATTTAGGAATTGCAATCATTTTTCTACAAAGCTTTCTCATTTTAGAAGCTCAAAAGTAATTGGGCAAATTAACATTACCATAAATAAAATGCTCATATTTTTATACTTCGTTGAGAATCTAGCAGACAATGACTGTTTGAAGTCTGGAACCCATAGACGACATCACACGCTGGATTTCCTTCTTTGTGATGCTTTGACAGGCCTTTACTGCAGCTGTCTTCAGTTGTTGCTTGTTTGTGGATCTTTCTGCCTTAAGTTTTGTTTTCAACAAGTGAAATGCATGCTCGATCAGGTTGAGATCTGGTAATTGACTAGGCCATTGCAAAATATTCCACTTCTTTGCCTTAAAAAACTGCTGGGTTGCTTTTGCAATATGTGTCATTGTCCATCTGTTCTGTGAAGCACTGTCCGATCAACCTTACAACATTTGGTCGACTCTGAGCAAAAGGTATATCCCTGTACACTTCAGAATTCATCCAGCTGCTTTTTTAAATGGTTTTTGTCAAAGTCTAATCTGGCCTTTCTATTTTTAAGGCTGATTAATGGTTTGCACCTTGTGGTGAACCCTCTGTATTTGCTCTCATGAAGTCTTCTCTTTATGGTAGACTTAGATACTGATACACCTATTTCCTGGAGAGTGTTATTTACTTGGATGGATGGATGTTGTGAAGGGGTTTTTCTACACCATGGAAAGGATTCTGCGATCATTCACGACTGTTGTCTTCCATGGATGTCCAGGCCTTTTTGAGTTCCTGAGCTCACCAGTGTGCTCTTTTTCCCCCAGAATGTACCAAACTGTTCATTTGGCCAATCCTGATATTTCTGCTATCGCTCCGATTTTATTTATTTATTTTTTTTGTCAGCCTAATAATGGTCTGTTTCACTTCCATTGAGAGCTCCTTTGACCACATGTCGTATATCAGTTATAATGTTGTGATCACCCATCACCACTTTGTAAAGGTTACAGAGCACCACATTGTTGCATCTCTGTACAAATACCCCCAATTTATATGCCCATGGGCAAGATTTTAAGATGGCAACTTGCTTTTCAGAGAAATCTAGAGAAATATACAATACTCCCGAGTCATGGGATGATGTAATTTTATGTCATCTCAATAAGTTAGAATATCACCAAAAAGTAAATTTGTTTTGGTAGTTTAATTAAAAAAGTAACAGACACAGATAGATTAATTACACACAGAGTAATATTTCCACTAATGAAAACCCCAAATTTAATAGCTCTGAATTTTTAATATTACATAAGTCAATTTTAAAAAAGGATGCAAAAGTGTTGACATACTGAAAAGTATGTACAGAAACTCAGTACTACCTTTTGCATGAATTACTACATCAATACGATGCGGCATGAAGGCAGTCTGTGTCTGTGGCACTGCTGAGGTGTTCTGCCAGCCCAGGTTGCTTTGATAGTGGCCTTCAGCTTGTCTGAATTGTTGGGTCTGGTGTCTTTCTTCTTCCTCTTGACAATACCCATAAATTCTCTATGAGGTTTAGGTCAGACGGGTTTGCTGGCCAATCAAGCATAGTGATACTTTGGTTATTAAACCAGGTATGGGTACTTTTAGCAGCGTGGGCTGGTGCCAAGTCCTGCTGGAAAATGAATTCAGAATCAGCTTGTCGGCAGAGAGAAGCATGAAGTGCAAAATTTTCTGGTAGAAGGCTGTGCTGACTTCGGACTTGGTGGACTCTCACCAGCAGATAACATGGCTCCCCAAACCATCACTGACTGGAAACTTCACATTGGACCTCAAGCAACTTGAATTCTGTGCCACTCCACTCTTCTTCCAGACTCTACAGTGGCTCTTGAAACACTGACTACAGCTGCAGTCCACTCTTTGTGAATCTCCACCATCCACCTTTCTTAAATAGCCTTTTTTGACAGTCTTTTCTAGGATGTGGGTATCCTTATTGCTTGTGCATCTTTTTCTACCACACTTTTTCCTTCCGCTCAACTGTCCATTAATATGATTCGATACAGCACCCATGATTGTGTAGTCTACTGAATCAGACTTGTAGACCATTTAAAAGCTTAGGAAACCATTGCAGATATTTTGTGTCGATTAGCCAATTAGTGTGACACCATGAGTCTAAATTTTTTAAAATCTATTTGGTGCATCCTAAATGCACACTTAATACTAATACTAACTAGTTTGAGTATGGAATATAGTTATAAGTGTCAATGTTAAGTATACACAAAAATTCACAATGCATACTTGGAACCAGTTGATTTTTGAGTATGGTAATGATAGACACTATTATCCCACAATCCACTGGGAAATGGAAAGGGAGGAGCTTCTCACTTCTGGAAATATGGCAGATGGTGATACAAGGATTATCAGATGAATGCTCAATAATGGTGCTGAATCGATTCAAAATGCTTCAAAAATCGATTTTAAAATGTATCGTGTAATTTTTTTGTTTTTTGGCCGCTCATAGCTACGAGCGTACTGCATATTGAATGTGTCCATTCGACCACCGTAAAAAAAGGCTCTGTCTAGGCCACCGTACAGCAAGCTGGTTAGCCAGCTCCCACTATGACTTTAAAGTCTGCATTTTATTTTCAGTTAAAGATTAATGCACTGTTAAAAAGAAGCATGTGTTTACTTTTGTATTCATATATTTAAAATTGTTTGTTAATTGATATATATATTTTTTATTTAAAATAAATATTATAATTTATAATAAAGATGATTAGAAAAAAAATAAAATAATGTCTTTACTCTTTACTGTATTTTTATTTCAAGTAGTAATCAAATACAGATAGTCGTTATAAGGTGTGACTACCTGGGAAATCTGCCACATGGGGTTTGACTGTCACACTTGCTTCTTTTTATATTTTTTGCCTCATTTTGCTTCATCTTTTTTGTACTTAATGTTTCTCTTTGTTACATATTACAGAAATGTATGGTATGTCAGATTACTTGCAATAGCAAAAATGAGTGGTACTGTAATGAGAGTAATGTGGTTACTGAAAGTGAATGAAAGCACTAATGCACCCTGAATCTAATGCACACTGAAATGCCAGTTTTTGCCATTTGTATATGCAAAGTTCTAAATTAACCATAATTTTTATTTGCCTTTACAGAGATTGTGTGATTATGTTTGTGACCTGCTACTAGAGGAATCAAATGTACAGCCAGTATCCAGTCCAGTTACTGTTTGTGGTGACATCCATGGACAGGTGACCACAATAAATATTTTTATAAAACATATAAAACATAGATTCTTCTTATGCCCCTATTTATGATTTAATGACACTCATGGTGAACTCTCTCTTCTTTGCACCCCTTAGTTTTATGACTTGTGTGAACTTTTCAGAACTGGAGGACAAGTACCAGACACAAACTACATTTTCATGGTATGATGGCAAATAATAAGTGTATGACTTGAGTCACTACTGCAAGTGTTCCTGTAATGAGTTACTCTGTATTCCAGACGGTTGAATACTCCCTTTAAAACTTACAGCTGCAGTACTGTGATGTCATTTATAGCTATTTTTTTTCATGAAATCTGGAGTTTTACATTCAAGCAATATATATGTGCATGCAACAGGGGGCATATCTGTATGGAACATATGGTGAAGTGAATTATTAGATACATGGAATGATTTTATAAATGTATTGTGCTGATGTTATCTTGTTAAATACCATTTCTAGTTTCTGTGTTATTTCAGTTATGCACACTCTATTTTACATATTAGGTTATTATACAAGATTATTATTATCATTATTATATATAATAATTAAAATATGTTACAAGATTATATATGGATCTTTATAGATATAGTACGAATGTTTTCTTCCTTAGGGTGACTTTGTGGACAGAGGGTATTACAGTTTAGAGACATTCACATACTTGCTAGCACTTAAAGCGAAGTGGCCAGACCGCATCACATTGTTGCGTGGAAATCACGAGAGTAGGCAGATTACACAAGTGTATGGCTTTTATGGTGAGTATTAGAAAAATCAGCATCAATACTCATAGTGTAGTTGTTCAGAGACATTACACTCCTATTATTCTATTATTTCCTTTTTCTTTCTATAGATGAGTGCCAAACTAAGTATGGAAATGCGAATGCCTGGCGATACTGCACTAAAGTGTTTGACATGCTGACTGTTGCTGCTGTAAGTATAGTGTTGTCCCTGTTTGTCTTGTTTGGTTGACTGTAAATAGCTTGCAGTTTTCAAGTCTATGTGAATTCTTCAATGGCTAACACTTTAGATTGGGGTGCAAAACTCCAGTCCTGTAGGGTCAGTGTCCAGCACAGCTTGGCTGTTTCTCTGCTTAACCTGTAAATTAACAGTTAGTCAGGTGAGTCTGAGTAGAGGAACCTCCAAGCTGTGCTGGAGTAAACTGGGTAAACTTTTTTTTTTTTTTCTTATACCAGTTGACATTTTACTGCAGAATATTGACAAAAACGATATATCACATATATTGCTATGGTGGTAAAGTACTATTTCTTACTCTATATTAAAAGAAACTGAAAAACCCATGGTGTTACTCATGAGGTCTTAAATTTCAGTTTAATAAAATACCCACAGATTGTAATAGAACACAACAACAAAATGTTGCAATCAGTATGGAAAAGGTATTTAAGAGATAAAAGTTATATATAAATAAATGTATATGTTAGACAGGGTGGATAAATAATCTGATATACATTAATAGACTCCACACTGGGGCACACTATACAGTTTTTAGCTCTGAATTCCGAGGTGCTAACACTTTTTCACAGGCACTAATATCTACCACTTGCAGCGTACAGTTCAAGCAGCACTTTTTGATGGCTCGTAGTGTGAGCCCCCATGACAAGTAACATGAATTTAAAATAAATAATAATAAAAAATAACATAATTTTTGTAGAACAGTCAGTCTTTGCTACTCGCATTTTCTCAACCCATTTTCAGCCATTCTGTCACACTGTTTTCTTTTTCTTATTTTATTTTCTAAACCGAATAATGACTGCCACATGCCACACTTTTCTACAAAGATCTGCTCTGTCTACACATTACCATCCCCACTGCACATATTTTGAGTTTGCCACTAATAATCATAAAGAGCCAAACACTGTATATATAAATACACTGCCTGACCCAAAAAAATGGCCTTACACTCATTCACTGTGGCATCGTTTCCACAAGCTTCTGTGTCACATTTATTTCTGTCCAGAGTTGCATTAATTTTTACCCAAGATCTTGTATTGATGATGGGAGATTTGGACCACTGCGCACTGAGCTGACCTCATTCTTTGGGCACATAATGTTGCTGAACCTAAACCTGACAAACTGCAGCAACCCCACATCATAGAACGGCCCCCCACAGGCTTGTACAGTAGGCACTACGGCGCAGCACTTTAGCTGCCTCTCTTTTTACCCTGATGCTCCCATCACTCTGGAACAGGGTAAATCTGGTCTCAATACATGACTACATGACCTTCCATTGCTCCAGAGTCCAATCTTTATGCTCCCTACCAAATTGAAGCAAATTGACGAAGCCCTTAAATTGCATAAAATATGACTGTATGCACTGTGAGCACTAGCATGTAATTAGTGCAGCTGGAAACATTGACACTTCGTTTAGATCCTTCTTAAAAGGGAGAAATTTAATATTTTAGATTGCATGGTAAAAACATGAAGACAGAAAAATAAGCTGGCAGAATATGCTGATTCACATTAGCGGCCCAATAGTTGTACAACTGGAACTTATTGTACAAGATAACACGCTGGCAAAGGTTACTATAAACCATTTTAACAAATGTTGAAATCTGATAATTTGTCACTTGGAAAAAAAGGATAATTTACAATGTTATAAAAGACCTAACGTTACGTGGGTCTTAGAATGTGGGGCATCTAAAGTAGTTTTGATAAGTGATTAGCTCATGTAATTGAAACTTAGAAATTTTAATTTCTTAATTTTGTAATTTTTAAAAATTGCACAATTTGACATTTTAAAGCAGAAAGACCAGTGAAGAATCCATGTATCATTCCTTCTTTTCATATTTAATTCAAAATAGTTTTTTTTTAAATAATACTTTTGGCTTTGTGCTCAAATCAATAAAATATGAACAAAATATTACAATAATATGTAAAAAAAAAAAAACTTCTGGAAGTTACTGACTTCATATGTTGTGAGTAATCAGTATTATTTTAAGTATTTTGATGTTGACTCCATGGCTGCACTAGAACCATATGCTAATTTAATTTAATACTTTACCAGATAGCCTCACTGATCAGTGGTTTCATTAAGGCTACACAGTTGTTTCATTAGAGAGGCTATCTCTCAAGTTTCATTATGCATGTGGAAGTGCTCCTACTTTCACTATTAAACATATCCCTGAGTTGTACTGTTGTTTGGTGAAATCAAATCGTAGACAAATGTTTAAGTGATCGCCAATCACGATCATTCAGGATTTTTTTTATTATTAAATGTATAAAAACCAATGTATACATTATCATTGTACTGTTAATTTGATTGTGTTTTACATAATTTACAGTTGATAGATGAGCAGATCCTTTGTGTGCATGGTGGTCTTTCACCTGATATAAAGACTCTGGACCAGATTCGCACCATTGAACGGAACCAAGAAATTCCCCACAAGGGGGCATTTTGTGACCTTGTCTGGTCTGATCCAGAGGATGTTGACACTTGGGCTATCAGCCCGAGGGGTGCTGGCTGGCTTTTTGGTGCCAAGGTCACCAACGAGGTAACAATATATTTACTTTTTTAGAAAACAGTATCTCTAATCTATTAATGTAAATCCAGTCATGGTCAGTACAGTTTTATCACCTAATTCTGTTCCTGATCATACTTTTTTTGTCTTTTTGACTTTAAAAGTATCTTCTATAAACAGCAGTACAGTTATATACTATGCAAATCAATATTTGGCATTCTGACCCTAAAGTCTTTTGTATACTTAATATTATCTGACAGTATTGACTGTCAGATAATGCCATTTATCGTGGCAATTTTATTATTATTATTATTTTTAATTTTAAGAAAGACAATCCTTGTGTGTGTGTGTATATATGCATTCACACAAAAGAACAAAACATTTTATAGTCAAGCTCACTGGGCAGCTGTGGCCTTGTGGTTAGGGAACCAATCTTGTGTCCCAGATTTGATCTTCAATGGACAAGACACAACTGAACTGCCCTTGAGCAACCTAACCCCCAACTGTTCCCTGGGTGCAGGGTTTGGGGCTGCCTGCCCATTCTGGGCAAGTGTGTTCACTTACCTTTTGTGTTCACTAGTGTATTTGTTTCACTGCATGGATGGGTTAAATGCAGAGCTCTCATTCCTCTGTGTGCAAGCACATCAGGCAAATGGTTCATGTTCAGCAAGTTTGTTTTACATGTAGGGCTTAAATTGCATAAAATATGACTGTATGCACTGTGAGCACTAGCATGTAATTAGTGCAGCTGGCAACATTGACACTTCGTTTAGATCCTTCTTAAAAGGGGAGAAATTTAATATTTTAGATTGCATGGTAAAAACATGAAGACAGAAAAATAAGCTGGCAGAATATGCTGATTCACATTAGCGGCCCAATAGTTGTACAACTGGAACTTATTGTACAAGATAACACGCTGGCAAAGGTTACTATAAACCATTTTAACAAATGTTGAAATCTGATAATTTGTCACTTGGAAAAAAAGGATAATTTACAATGTTATAAAAGACCTAACGTTACGTTTCATGAAAATTAAACAAATTGTTCTTAAAATGTGGGGCATCTAAAGTAGTTTTGATAAGTGATTAGCTCATGTAATTGAAACTGATAAATTTTAATTGAAAGTTTATTAATGTTTCTGGCAGAATGCAGTGAAGAATCCATGTATCATTCCTTCTTTTCATATTTAATTCAAAATAGTTTTTTAAATAATACTTTTGGCTTTGTGCTTAAATCAATAAAATATGAACAAAATATTACAATAATATGTAAAAAAAAAAAAAAAAAAAAAACCTTGTTAGGTTTATGTGATCTGAAAGTTACTGACTTCATATGTTGTGAGTAATCAGTAATATTTTGGATGGTTTTTTAATGTAAATCTGAAAGTTCTGTATGGTCAGTGTTCTCTGATCTGCCCTCTAGTGGAATCCACATAAGTAGATATGGGAATAATGTCCACAATGCCGCCAGTTATCTATGTGAATACATGCCCAACAGCAAGTATGTCTCTAGCTTAGAAGTCTGGCAGGGTCTGTGTAGAGAAATTCAACTGTATGCTAATAGAAATGTGAAATGTGCATTTTTGATTTTGAAAAACAAAACAAACAAAAAAACTCCAACAGCATTTCTTTGACATAAGTTATTCAATAATATAAAGTGTAGGGTTGTTATTAGTATTTTTATTTTAGTATATGATCTGTAGAAGATCATTTTCCCAATAATAAATAAATAAATAAATAAATAAAATATTTTGATTTGGGCAGGCATGTACTTTTTCATGTCGTCAAAATAAACAGTTTATTTTGACATGAGCTGGACAGCAAACATCTTACAGAATTACGAGTAAAACCATACTTTGGTGTATTTTTGATGAATACAGAATGTATTTTAATGCAAAATACAAGCTGTGTAAATTGTATGTGTGTATGTTTTTTTCTACCTTTTTTGCAGTTTGTCCATATTAACAACCTGAAGCTGATTTGCCGTGCACATCAGCTGGTTCATGAGGGCTACAAGTTTATGTTCGATGAGAAGCTTGTAACCGTGTGGTCAGCCCCCAACTACTGCTACCGCTGTGGCAACATTGCCTCAATTATGGTGTTCAAAGATGTGAATACACGGGAGCCCAAACTGTTTCGTGCTGTGCCAGATGCAGAGCGAGTCATTCCACCCAGAACCACAACGCCCTACTTCCTCTGAGGGCAAGATCTTCTATGCCCACTGTGTCCACCCACCCCTCTTTGCCATCTTGGTCAACCTCTCTCTTTGTTTTTGGTTTGGTTGTTTGTTTATTATATATTTTTTTTTAATCTGTGGTACTACAGCTCCTAACAATGTTCACCACTTAGTCAGACCAAGAGTGTAGGCCTTTGATTATTGGTGTGCTCAGATGGTTTAATCTGGCCATGTGGTTCTGAAGGCATAATTAAATTGTAACATGGGGCTGAGGTTGGACCAGGTAATGTGACAGAGGAGGTTGTGATTATTTTGTACATTTAAAATTGTATTGATAATTTCATCTTTTTTCAGATTTGTTGTATTTTATTATAATAGAGATGGTGACCCACATACCAATTAAATATTGAAAAATAAACCCCGTTATTATTAATTTAAAGATTTTGTATCTGCCTGTCTGTTGTGTGATATTACCAGACGCGTGTGGCGTCGTGTGTGTCAACAAAACTAAACCGAAGTGCTCATAAGAGGTCCTGCGTTCACGTGAAAATGCGTCTCGGCGAGGAAGCATGTAGCCCCGCCCCTAATACTGCTTTGGTTGGCAACACTGAAAGCCAATTAAATACTCGGTGGGATGTGACGTCATCGAGGTCTTTGAGCAGCAAGTTAGTGTGAGCGGTGTTTTTCAATGGAAATTGTAGAAAAACGAGTGAAGTCACCGACAGGGAGGTAGTCACGCATCACTGACGAAACAACAACAAAAAAAATCCTAATTCAGTCTTTCAAAGAAAAGGCTGAAGGACGGTACTGTTAAATGACGCAGACGGAACAAGTGTGCACTGGGATTTTTGACGTTTTGCACAACAGCATCGGCGTAGAGGAGCGGTTTTTCCTCGTGAGTGTGTGAAGAAGCAGATCCAGCACACAGGTGATGTAACCTTAACGCTCACCTCTCTACCTGCTTTAGCTGGCTTTTGTAATCGCGGCTTTCATCCTGAACTGTAACCTCGGTCATAATTTTCCTCTAGTATAGTTGTACAGTGGTGCAAATCAGACTATAGTTAGCTTGACACTACCTGTGCAGCTCAGCGTTAAACTGGCCAACCTTGTACAAACGCTGTAACAGTCAACTGATTCTCCATGAAACATGCACAAACAGACGTTCATATTGATTTACTAAATGCATAAATACCTGTCGACTGTATTAATATAGCACAGCCCGGAGACGAAGCGTTAATAACTAGTGACAGGAGAAGAAGCTCCACCTAGTGAGTGACACAAATAGCGCTTTACGGCGTATTTTATTTCATCCTCGTGCAGATTTCTTTTAATTCACACATTTTTGGGGAATAAACCTGGCTTTTCCGTCTTTGACTCTCTACAAACAGGAGCTCATTGTCCCTTTGTGATATCGTTGCAGTTGAATAGAAAAAGACAGAGGTAAGTGTATTTATTAATAGTCTCAGTCAATGACAGTCACATCTCTGTCCATCTGTACCAGTACACCAGGTGTCCTCAATATACCGCCCTGAGCGATACGATAACACGATTAATGTAATAATTTATAATCCTACGTGTGTGTGTGTGTGTGTGTGTGTGTGTGTGTGTGTGTGTGTGTGTGGAGACAACCTCAGTCAGCCACACGACATGGCTTATTACGTCCTGACCGTATACTGTTGTACTAAATATGACACAATAACATTCCAGTACTGACTGTGGTGGTATTTCAAACGTAAAGGCATGGAGTCAGTGATGAGCTGTGATGTCCTATACAGCCCTGTTTAATCCGGTGGTATGGAGTTACCTGTGCTGGGATTGTGACTGAAGAAGCTGTTAGGTTTGGTAGTGTTTCAGTCATGCTGTCATATACAGTGTGTACTGTTACACTACTGCATGTGTCCTGGATATGAACTGCTACTGATTTTTGGGTTGAAGTAATGCTAACTCTATAGAGACATTATATATATATTATTAAACATTACATGCTAATATATGTTATATATGTGCGTGTGTGCTTGTTGAACATCTCATTGCAGAATTAGTCTTCCTTTGCTTTAATAACAAACCTCTACTTTTTTGTATTGTGTATTATATACTATGTATTCCGTCTTGCATAACAGCATTAGTAACAGTAAGGCACTGATATCTGGTCAGGAGGACACAGTCATCAGTCCAGTTCATCCCGAAGGTGTTCATCGGAGTAGAGGTTAAAGCTTTATACAGGCAACTCTGGTTCTTCCACTCTAACCATAACTAATTATGACTATCGACCCCACTGGTCTAAGACATTGGTCAAAAATCTCCTATAGGTGCTTAATTGGTTTGAGATCTGTTGACTAGTAAGGCTATAGAATATGATTCATGTTGTTGTTGGAAAAGACCATTCCTGTCATAATAGAATTGGTTCATTATAGGATAGGATAAACGTGATCGATCAGAAGAATGTTGTTTTGTGTTGCATTATCCATAATCCTGCTGTGAGAGGCCACTGCCATTAGGGAATACTGGTGCTATAAAGGGGTGTACTTGGTCTACAATAATGTTTAGGTAGGTGGTACATGTCAAAAAAAAAAAAAACACAAGAATGCCAGGACCTCAGGTTTCAAAGAAGAACTTTGCCCATAGCTTTATACTGCCTCTGCCTTGCTGCCAGTTTCCCATAGCACCAAGCTGTGATTCTGTTCTGACACCATTCTGTCACTGCTAGCGTTAACCTTTTTAACGGTGTGCTACAGTAATTCTTCTGTAGGATAGGACCAGATGGGTTAGTTTTTCGCTCCCAACATGCATCACTGAGCCGATGGCCCTGTTGCCAAATCACCAGTTGCCCTTCCTTGGACCATTTTTGGAAAGAACAAACCACCAAGTTAACCGAATATTTTCCATCACTGGTTGGAAAAATTGAAAGACCCTTCAACAGATTAGGGTACTCGGGTGATGTATCATTAAGGAGTTAAGTTGTTACAGTAGGTGGACTAATGTGCATATTAATTAGCACATTAAATAAATAGTCTTTGGTCTTGTCTTTGATTTTGCTAGCAGTATTGGATGCTGACGGTACACTGCAGTATGTAGAATGACCCTCTGGTTAATTAAAATCGTGATTTTGAAAAATTGCATTGTTTATATTTGCCTGTTTAAGCACAACAGCTGCAGTGTTTTTAATGGCTAAGAAATAAAAGGAACAAAATATCATCTGCTTTGTGTAGTTTTGACATAAAATGTGACTGCTCAGTATGTGTCTTTGTTCATCTTTTCTCTTCATGCTCTTGTAAATGCATCATCTATGAATCTGTTCTGTATACTCTTTATTAAAATTGAATTGAAAATTGAAAGGAAAATTAAATATGTGAAAAAAAGTGATCGGTAATAATAGATTTCGGCATAATTTTCCAGACCCGGTCTAAATGACAGACAGAGAAAGGCTTGAATCCCTGCTAAACACTGCTTACTAAGAACAGCCCATAAGCCTTGGTGTATTGGAGATGCTGTGACCCATTTTGTGTGTGTGTACGTGTATATATATGAAATGAAAAAAACAAGTATAAATGACAAAAAAAAGAATTTCGTAAAAAAAATGTCATGATGGTAGAATAATTGTTAAAAATAAAAATTAGGTGATCCATTGCTGGTATTTTATTTATTTTTTATTTTTTTTTGGAATCACTTTTTTTTATTTAATCATATTGTGGAGAATTGTTTATGAGTGTAATGAGTAAGTAGCAGACCTTCTTTAATTCAGAGATTTACAGTTTTAAAGAATAATTTTTTACACTAAACATTTTTAATGATAATTTGCTGAGAATGTTTATTACAATAAAACTTTTCTTTAAGCGAATTGTATTGGATTCAGTATTAAGCAGAATTAGTTTAGTATGTTAGTATGTTATTGTGCCTTTTATTCTTATTTATTGTTATTATTTATTTAACATTTGTTTGGTAGCATTTTTTTTTTCAAAATGATGGATTAAATGTAAAAATTAAGAAAAATATTTTTCATGTGGAATTGTAGAAGTTTGTATCTGTTTGTATCCTCTTAACTGGCTTACTGACTCTTAACTGACACTGTGGGGCAGCACTATGTAGATATGATATGCTTCAGTAGAAATTTTCCTTTCTGCTTGCCTCTTTGACATACTAGATTGCATTTATCATGGTTTGACCATAATAGCGACCAGATTTTTGTTTAGAGCTCTCATTTTATTCTGACTGTGGCTGTAAGTTTGTGTGTTCACATGTAAGCCATGTTCCTTTCAGAAGGTAGCTGCCTGGTCAGTCGTTGCCCACGAAGGCAGCTCACTCATTCAGCAGCATTTTAACCGACAAGGTGCCTCAGTAGGCAGCACATTTGGGATACATTTCATAGTCATATGAAAACCCTGTAAAACGATTAAATACACCCAGTTCCTACAGAAACAACGAAGTTTGCATGATTAACCCCTAAAAGTACATTCACGTGTAATTAGCTAATCTATGGTTAATGTTAATTTCACATTTTACTTGCATTAGGAAAACATTCATCAATGCTTCATAAACAACGTAATACCCACCAACTCTGGTGTGATACTGCACCAAGAATAGTTACAATAAAGACAGCAAGCAAAACGAACCATTTGTAATATTTTATTTTGTAATTAAAGAACAACAAACACCCTCCTCTAGCTGCTCTAAGCAGAGTTTTTCCCCATCTCTTGAAGAGCATCTTTTTCTTGGCCCAAGCTTTTATAAAGGCCTTAGTGCTCCCTTTGGTCTCTGGATTGAAACCATCTAATTTAATAACAGTGCATCATGGAGAATACCATAATAATTTAAATTACAGTTGCACATTAATAACTCCTTTATAAGTTACAGTCATGCATAAGTTAGTCATTTAAAAACATTCTCAACATTTTATACCTGGACGACTGCCTTAGCTAGCTATAGCTATATATATATATATATATATATATGTATGTGTGTGAGTGTGTGTGTGTGTGTGTGTGTGTGTATGTATGTATATATATA
>JAOVVF010000030.1:9651606-9677765 GCA_028565595.1 Duopalatinus emarginatus | reverse complement strand
CGTATGGGGATCTCCCATGCACAGATATCTCCAGGTCATTTCACAGTTTATCAATAGGATTTGGTTTTGAGTTCTAACTGCGTCATTTCAAAATGTTCTGAAGACTTTTTTGAAGTGCCATGAATAAAGGATGGTTTTAAAACCTCCTCCAGGTGAAAATTCTCCCAATGATCCAGGAGCAGTTTTTCCAAGCCTTGATGTTTGCTGTATTATGCTGTTTTTCTATGTGTGCTTTATGTTTTTGTACTGATAAGTGTGTTTGGGCACTTAAAAAAGCACTATATAAGTATGTAGTTATTATTATTATTATTATTATTATTATTAATAATATTATTTTTATTATAGTATAAATACTGAGCCAATAGTTGAGCCAATAAAGTATCAATATAGTTTGAGGAAAATGGTTGCTTCCGCATATTCCTTGTATATATTTTGTAAATAGTGCCACTGTTTCCACATATTTTATTTCCTTTTTTTCTCCTACTATTTTTCATCGATTTTGACAGTTTCTTACATTTCACTAAATAAACACCCTATGCACCGAATCTGCTATTGTGGTTCGTCATCGTTTGTTTAGTACCCTCGTTGGAGGACACTGCCCTCACCATTGCAAGGTGTGACAATATTATTATTATTATTATTATTAGTAGTAGTAGTAATAATAGTAGTAGTAGTGTTATAATATTTGATTGTTTTTAACTTTACCTTTTTTAATTTCCTTTTACACATTGATTATATCCTTTGGCTAGCTATTATTGGCCTTGCCTGCTAAAGCTTCATTGTAGCCATTCAGCAGAATCATGACAGATTGCACTGATTTGCCAAGGCAAGGACTGGACAAGACCACAGAGGGTGCTATCTAGCACGAAGACATTGACAAGGACCAAACTGTAATGACTAGACTCCTGTGTTAGAAAAGCAGGTTTGGTGGGGTGTTTTTATATTGGAATGGTTAATGCCTACAGAAGTGGTCCAAAGAAGGACAACTGATAAACTGGAGTAGGGTGTGAAGCCTGGTCCAATCCAAACAGAAGATCCACAAAAGGTGGATGCTGCTAACATCTTGTTCCAAGTACCACAGAATAACCTCAGAGGTCTTGTGTAGCCCAGGCCTCAACAGATCAGAGCTGTTTTACTGGCTGTTCTCTCTGGAGGTGTTAATATTATTGCTGATCAGTGTATCAATACTGGTTGAAGGGGAAATCACACACCAGAGGATTAAAAATACAGGCAAGCAGAGAGCTTTAATCAGTCACTCCTGAAAGTGAAATTAAGTGAAGTTAAATACAAACATACATACAACCAAACAAAAAGGGCCCTCACTAATGTCCCACTACATTATAGAACAAATAGAATAATTATCTTACAGACTAACTAAGTTCACGCTCAAAACCAGACAATTTAAAGAAATATTACTGAGATTATGTAAAGCATATCATCATGCCTCCAGACTTGTATGAAGTGTATGAAAACAGTAAAAAAATCTTCACCATAAAGCCTTTTTCTCTCTAGAGACTAGCTTATGATGTGTGCTTGGTGTCTTTTTAATTATTTTGCTGCTTTGATAACAGCTCTGTCGTCTGCAGAGACTCATATGCCTGCATGCTTTGACAGTCATTAATGATGCTTTGGTGAGAATCTCATCTGAAAGTAAATTTCTCTCCTTTAATATCATAGCTGTCATGGCTGGGGTGGGAGCTGATGATGACATCCCACTTGGTGAGAGGAAAACTGTGACAGACTTCTGCTATCTGCTAGACAAGTCCAAGCAGCTCTTCAATGGCCTGAGGTCTGTAAGACAGAGTACTTTATTTAAAGTACCTTTATCTTTCTGAATGAACATTTAAAAATGTAAAGGAAAAAGCCACCCTGGAAACTTGAATATTAATAATTATAATTAAAGTGAAATCTCAGTAGAATCCAAGAGTTATTTTGTAGGGAAATTCTAAATTAACTGTTAGTTTAACCACTTGACATGTTCAGCTACATACTGATATGATACTCTTACTGCCTGATCTATACATATACTTAAATAGCCCGGGTCCTACAGCTTTAGGTTTAACAGTAATACTGCCGCCAGTACCAATGAGTTTGTCATATCTTAGATATCAGTTTCTGCCTGTCTTTTAAAGCTGTATTATATTCCAGAATTCCATTTCCACTGTTTGCTTTTTTCTATCAAATACTGTCAAAATTTCTGTCAAATACTTGCTCTGTTGTTTTTGGAATTAACAGTGATACCTGAAAGAATGAAAGTGAACTATTTTGCCTTACTGTGTTTGCACCGGTTCCCTAACCACTAGGCTACGGCTGCCCCAAAGCTTTTATTCCTTGACCAGGAATCGGACCCGGGCTGCGGCGGTGAGAGCGCCGAATCCCAACCACTAGACCACCAGGAATACCTGCTCATTATGCCTTATGCTTTTTATATTCAGCATTGTAATTGAACTACCAATATCCACCTGTGATGTCAGTGTGGTACACAAGGTGGTACACAGTGTGGTACTCACAGGAATAACAAAGCAAACTAACCAACACGTTTGCTAAGCACACCAAAATTGCTAAGCACATTACAAGGCTGGTGGCACAATGGTGCAGCAGGAGGTGTGTGTGCTACACAGCTCCAGGGATCTGGGGTTGTGCGTTCGATCCTTTTTCTGGTCTCTGTCTGTGAGGAGTTTTGTGTGTTCTCTCCATGTCCATGTGGGCTTCCTCCAGGTGTGTGTGTGTGTGTGTGTGTGTGTGTGTGTGTGTGTGTGTGTGTGTGTGTGTTATACCCTGTAAAAGATTTATGCCCTGTCAGGGGGGTATTCCTCCCCTGCAGCCAATGATTCCAGGTGGGCTCTGAATTTTTAATATAAATTATTTTAATGTTTCAGGGTAGAATTGTCCCAAAGAAATGTTTCTGAAGTTTGCATTTTTGTTTTTGTCCTGAAGTTACAAGGATAATTTACATCCAACAGGTGCCAGAATCATGCAAGCTGTAGGTCTCAAATGTCCATGTTGACTGTTCATTATCTCTTCACATTTTTAATTGATGTACCTTCTTACACTGTATGGCACTGAGTTAATAGGTTATTCTAGTCTTTCTTTCTGTGTCATGACATTCATAACATACAGGAGTAGAGACCAGACATTGTGGATTCACCTCTCAGTACACTAATACAAAGAATGGATTGTACAAAGTGGTGAGCCATATAATCTATACGCAAGCAGAACCTCCTACAACAAATGTTGAGGTCAGAGGTGGCAGAAGTACAGACGTCCCTTACTTAAGTAAAAGTACTAGTAACTTGTAATATAATTACTTAAGTAAAAGTTGAAGTATGATTAAAAATTTTTTACTCAAGTAAAAGTATAAAGTACCTGCCCCTAAATGTACTTTACATAAAAAAAGTATTCTGTTTGCAGATGCAGCTTTTTGTACATTTCCAATTGATTCACGTGCTTTCTCTACATATGCTGAAGACGGATACACACACACACACCAAAAATAATGTTTGTGGTGCAATTCTGATTCATTTTGTGTGTTACAGGGGTTGTGGACGGATTGTGAAACAGTACAAACTTGTATTTTAGTTTTATTAGACAGGTATTTTAGAGAGATACCAAATAAGTCCGAAATAAGCAATTACTGTGTATTTGACTACCAGTGACTACCAATATTTTAAAGTGAAGTTACAAAAAACTTATAATAAACTATTATTTTCACTCTAAACTCCAAAACAAACATATACACATTAGAAAAAATAAGCCCAGAATCATTGATAATTGGTGAAACTGGCAACCCGCTGATGCCGCAGCTAAGTAAATCTGTGACGCAGTAACATGTTTTTTATAAAGTTAGTAACTGTAATTCTTTACATTGCTTCAGTACTAAATAAAGTCATCAGATTACTGTAACAGTTACAAAATAACTCCAAAATTACAAAACTACAAAATCACCAACCAACACTGTCTGTAAACCGTGAAAGAAACACAGACAAACTGTGCGATAAAACATTCCAATAAATAAATGTAGTTAAAATTAAGTAACGAACCTGTTTTGAAAATGTAGTGAGTAAAAAGTACAGGTGTTTCTTTTGAAATGTAGTAAATAGAAGTAAAACGTATTAAGTGACAGAAATACTCAAGTAAAGTACAGATACCTAAAAAACTACTAAAGTACAGTAACGAAGTACATTTACTCCTTTACTTACCACCTCTGGTTGAGGTGCATGGTCATTGGCCCCAAACACATATAGACTTAATTTAGCATACTACCATACTACCATGACCTCTCGATCAATTAGTATGTTCAGTTTAAAAATGATTAAAAAGCGTAATAGATAGATGGATAGATGGATGGATGGATGGATGTGACCCAGTGGTAAACATTCATCTGTCCTGGATTTCGTGATTGTTTTGCAAGCAGCAATTGATGTTTAACAGTTAATATTTAACCACAAGAATGAAGTTTGTCAGTGAAAACACTGCAGATCTTTTCTTCTGTCTGTTTAATAAAGATTCAAGGGAATTAACAAATTACAGACTTTTCTTAAAATGGGGTTTGTACAAGTAAGGCACCTTGTAGTCCATATCAGTCAGTATGCCATGACACACACATTACTATGCATGCATGTTTTTGAATTTAATAACCTAGCAGGGGCAGTAATAGTGGGCTAAGCAAGCGAATTTCATATGGTGGATTGTATAGCCATTTCATTCCTGAGCCAGGGAGGGGGCTGTGCACTAGTAGAGCTTTATGACACAAACATTTCTCATTGCAAAACTCCTGCCATTATGTAGTGTTAAAATGTGTATGAAATTGGTTTGTCAGTTAGGCTCTTCACAGTTAAACTACCTTTTCTCAACCCAGTGCCATTGATAAATGCCATGTTGGGTGTCTTATTTGATAAGGTATTCATTTATGCACAACTCTTTTAAGATCCTGCTACGGTCCTAAACTTTGATATGTCAATTACAAAACCCTTGCATGGCATTTACATGTCAATTTGCTAGTGTGCCCAGGATCATTGTTGTGTTGCATGCCAATTTTCGGCTCAGTTTAACCGGACTTCCATCTGACTCATTCTGTGCATAGGTTAAAGACAAAGAGGAATAGTGTTGTACAAAATGAAGTGTACTCTGCTCTCTTTATCCCAGCCAACACATAATTATGCTTCTTTATTTTTGCACTGGTTGTACAAGATTATACAAAAAATAAAAATAAAATCTTACTGGCTTAGAATGACTTAAGGCTTAATTGTTGTTAGGCTTCTAGTAAAATATCAGTGATGGTCAATATGTTCATATATAAGTGCAAAGTATGGGGAGGACTTTAATTCCAACTCTGGTCATGTAAATATCTTTAAATTAAAGCTAGAGACATGTTGCCACTGTCTCTGCCACAGTCTCTGATACTGCAGGCTGTCTGTGTGTGTTTAAAGCCTGTTGTGTGTGTTGTGTAAATTAGGAAAGGCAAATGGGCAGATGTGTATGTGTGTGTTTCTCTGTGTATGTGTGTTTGTCTGCATCTACCACCCCTGTGTGTTGTCATAGCAACTGATGATGCCAGTACCGAAAAGCTCTTCTGGTTGGAAGCAGAGAATGGGGAAACTAGTGAGGGGCAGAAAGAGGAGAACAAATAGTGTCTGAGGTAGAGAGGAAGGAAATAAGAGCTTGACTAAGAGAAATGCTAATGAGGCAGAGAGTGAGCAAATGAGAGCAAACAGAGTCGGGGGGGGAAAAAGAAAGTTTCTTGTCGGGTTCCCTCAGCTATGAGTCACCACAGCTTTAGCTTCGTCACCAATCCGCACTCCTACATTTTTTTTTCTCTCTGTCTCCCACCTCACCTTCCTGGACTCTTTCTTCTCGTGTTACTGTTGTGTTAATAGGAATGATAAAAACAACAGTTTGTTTACACACGTACTGTTGTAGTGCCTCCTTCACACTGAAAGAGGAATCATGAAAAAGAGAGAAGAAATGAATAAAGGAAAATTGATACAATACATATTGATACAAAATATTTATACAATTGATACATAGATACTGGTTATTCCAAGTAATGGTGCCTTTAAACATTCAACTAAAAATCACTAAACATTCAGTTCATTTTTGCCAGACACAATTCTCCTGGATTTAAATACATTTATTGTAAATAATTACAAATCTCTGTTGTTTTTCCTTTTATTTTTTATAATTTTATAATATAATAATCTGTATTTCTCAACGTTCATTTCTCACTGCATAACGTGATTACATCTGTGGTAGACATTCATGTTGTTGTTGTTGTTGTTCTAACTATAGAGATCTCCCTCAGTATGGACACAAGCAGTGGCAGTCCTATTTTGGCCGCACCTTTGATGTCTACACCAAACTTTGGAAATTTCAGCAACAGCACAGGTCAGCCATTAATTCCAACTAAACATAATTATAGTGGTTATGTGCAAATAATTTTTTCCTATGAATTTTTTAAAGAAATGCCAAAAGCAGCCTTAGCCTGTCTGCCTTAATTAACTGTCTGTATTATAAAAGTCAAGAACTTAAGTACAATTTGGGAGCAATTCCTGCTATGAACAGTCTTAAAGGGTTTGTGTGTGTGTGTGTGTGTGTGTGTGTGTGTGTGTGTGTGTGAGATAGACAGGTGCTGGATAATCGATATGGACTCAAGAGGTGGCAGATTGGTGAGGTGGCCTCCAAAATTGGTCAGCTCTACTATCACTACTAGTAAGACTGCTTTTCCCAAAATCCTTGATTTATTTATTTTTTATATGCTCTCAGAATGCTGATGTAAAGTGTATTTCTCATGCTGTCCTCCCTCAGCCTTCGTACCTCAGAAACAAGCTACTTAAATGAAGCATTTTCCTTCTACTCTGCCATCCGTCAGCGCTCATATTACTACCAGGTCAACAAGGAGGACAGGTGAGAATGGACACTTAAAAAAAAAAAAAAACAAACCAAAAAACTTAAACTTTTACCTGAGCATACCCAATTTATATATTATTCACTGACATGCCAAAAGTCAGTAAATTGATTATGAAGTGACATTACTTCAGGGGAAGCTTGGAAATAACCACACCTGTATAAGTTGTAAGGTGTTATCTTGTGAGTGAGGTTGAACACTGGCTAGTGTGCTTATTGAAAAGCAACATGGATTATTGATGTTTAAATGAGGCATGATGGTGAGTGCCAGATGGATGGGACATTTATACATTTCTCGATCCACTGTCATTTGCGTTACTGGGAATACATCATAAAAGGCATTACCACCCTCAGTGACAGCACAGTGGCCGCCCACAAATTTGATGATCGTGACCGGTGGTGTCTGATTAGAACTGGCTGTGCAAACAGATGAGATTTGGACAGAAATCACATACACATTCAATGCAGAAGCCCCCACACAAATATCCTGTAGGTCAGTACAGCATACCATAGTGTCCATACAATATGGGAGCAGAACATCTATCAGAGTGGCTCTGTTTACACCACAACACAAGACACAGCATCTCTCCTGGGCACATGAGGTTGTAGTAGAGAAGAGAATAGAGAACTGGCAACATGTGTCATGTAACCAGTTGTGTCTTGGGCTTATGGTAGGGTTCCTAGATTTTGCAGACCCCCCCAGTTTTTAACAAGGCACTGTACAGGGATGGTGGTTGTTCCACACTGGTGTGGGGTGTTTTGTTATGGAGTGAGTTGATTACATTGGTCTGCTAAACATATCAATAGTATGTTTCACTGCATGGTGACTATTTGAAGGGCTCTTCAGGGACTTTATACCGCTACAGTGATAGGATAATCTAGCAAGATAATGCACTGTGCCAACAGGCCCAGGTTATCCAGAATTGGTTTTAGGAGCATTCTTGAATGTTCTGACAAATGGTGGGGCCTACATGTTCACCTGATAGGAGTTAATTTGAGCACTTATGGGATGTGGTGGAAATATGTATTCGTGCCCAAGATCCTGCACCTACAAATACCACTGAGCTGTGTGTGGAAATAGTCACCTTGGCTCATGTTAAGTCCACTTGATTTGCTGCACTTCACTGGGCTAGAGGTGGCCCTACACCATGCTAGTTCCTGACCTTTGCCTTTTGGCATGTCAGTGTATATTTTATATTATACCACAGTTAGTTATGACCCTGCAATCTGATTGGCCGAGAGAAGTTCCATGAGTGCCATTATTACACAATAATGGCACTGGGACCGAAGCTCTCCAAATATCACTGTGCTACATACACACGTAACCATAGCAATGAAGCCAGCATTTACAAGCCAAGCACCGCAGCTATAAAAAAAAACTAGCAACATCTGCCAAAATGTATTATAGCGAGTTCATAAATCCTATTTTATGAATGGATGTATTTGTGTTTATTATCTGTATACTGTATAATAATTATTGTGAAGTTAATGATGCTCCTCGACTGTTATAGTCTGATATTTCAGCAGCGGCCATTTACATATATACTGCTAGATGTTTTAGCAGCTGGCTGTCTGATAAAATGGAACTGTTATAGCTTGCGGAATGTTGATAAACAAACAGATCATATTTTTCCATTTTCTTTATCCTACAGTCTATCAATAAATGCTGATAACGGAACTGTGGTATAATTGCAATAATATACTCAAGGTTCATGCTATCTCATGATATTGATGGTGTATTGATCTATGGCCTATGGCTGTATTGCCATTCACTTTATTAGGAACACCTGCCAGTTGTGTTGACCTCTGCCCACAATAGCCTAAGGTCCCTGTTTTGCTATTGTAGCCCATCTGCCTGAAGAAAGAGTGGTTATTTACTGTAACATTCCTATCAGCTCAAACAAGACTGGCCATTCTGACCTCTCATTAACAAGGCATTTCTGCTCACAGAACGGTGAACTGCCACTTACTGCATATTTTTTGTTTCGACATCCTTAGTAAGGCACTTAATTGACAGGATTAAACCATGTTGCATCACAATATCTTTTCCCCACTTTAATACTATAATGCAATCAACAAAATGTAAGTGAAAATAGAAACATTTAAGAAAACATTTTATTTGTGTGCATACACTATTGTAATAGGACAATAGTGACTATGCTCAGAACCAAATACATTCAAACTAATGGTTGTATGTGTACTTCATACATCTATCATCAGTGAAGTGATGATATATGTGATGATCCAAATAAGGATCAGCTGTTTCTGTAGGATTTTCTTCTCATCTTTTTGGTTTCATCCAGCTGCTGAACCCATGCTCTGCAAAGACCTTATATATCTAATTGTTAAAAGGGAATTGATTAAGAAATAGGTCTAGATGAAAATGGGGCACCACAATACCATTAACAAGAACAGGACATTCCTCTAAAATGGGCAAAAGGGGCAAGATGAAAACTTATTAGAAAGTCTGCCACGAGACCTATGTCAATGTGACTATAGCTGCAGGAATACCTTAAAAGTACTGGTCACTCTCTGCATGTAACAACTCTCTTGTATTCTTCATTAAGGGCCAATGTAAAATATTTGGGCATAATTCTTAAAGATATGTTTGGTGCAAAATTAAGAGAGCTTATCAACAAAAGCCAGCATCATGCTATAGGTCTGCATCTTGTCTCAAAATAGAATCATGCTGAACCCTAACTATCTTTGTTTTGGTACGAAAGCTGCAAACTTCTGTCAGACGGCTGAAATATTCTACTTATCAGTACAAATTCAGGTCAGCAAAGAAATGGCTTCAGGAGATGATCAATGTTTTGGTCTGGCCCAGTTAGAATCCAGATCTCATTTAATTTTCTGTGGAATGTTTTTAAGAGGTTGTGCACAGGCCATCCTCTTGCAGTCTGATAAACTTTTTCTTAGCAATGGAAGAAATAATGGAAGTGGGACTCTTACTTAATAAACATGTGCGGTATTGCATGCAGAAGGTGCTCTTTATCAGTTAACAGGGCTGCACAGATGTGCAAACAGGTTATTGAAATTTTTTTTTTCTTTACATCCCCCCAAAACATTTCTATGTGTTTCTTTTTAACTTGAATTTTGCTATATTACATTAAAGACAATTTGCATAATTAATCATGGTTGAATTTTTGTGGAGTCCCTTGCTGTAGCTCAAATTACCAGGACTGATCTTTTAAGTGTAAAAGTGAACCACTCACTGATCACTGTATAGTGAAATTGACCTTCACATTTGACTCATCCGTGCAGTAAAACATGCACACACACTTAGTGAACACACACTAGGTGGCAGTGGGCACACATCCCCAAAGCTAATGATTATATAAATTATCCTTATAGCCAAGGTTGGGGAAATAAATGTTAGGGTCAAATATCATAAAAAATAGATTAGATTTAAATAGACATCCATTTAAGGAGTAGAACTGGGGCAAGCATGTTCAGCATATTTAACGTTATACCAAAGAAAAGCAGTTTTGTTGTGCAGCTTGTTGTGCAAACAGAGCCTCCTCCCTGTTTTTTGTTAACATTACATGTATGTGTAATATGTCTCATACATTTCATTTTTAATTGCACATTGTGCTATAGGAATTTCTGTCTAAAGGAATAAAAATCCAAATTAATTAATTAATTTTTACTGGACAAACATAGATTATCTGTTTGAATTTAGAAATTAGTTTTTTTATCAAATCATTCAGCAATGCAAGAAATAGAATGCTAACATAGTGAATACTCTACTTAGGACACTGGAATAGACAGGAATAAAACGAGAGGTAGGGCAGTAGTCAGGGGAAGAGCTTCTAATTTATGCCCTTGTATAATTTACAAAATGAATTAATGGTCTTGAATAAGTGGGGCACTGATCTAGGTAGGCCAGCAACAAAAAAAATTGAATCAGTATCAGTTTATGCTTGTGTTCATCCATTGAAATTCGTCCAGTTTGTCCATCTAGGAAATGTCTTTGTAGCAGCCTCCACTCATAGTCAATTAGAAAGTTGTCTATTAGAATGTCTAGCCACTTCTAGAATGTTATTTATAAGACTGAATTCACTTGCTCATGAACACAATGTATTTAAATGGTAATGTTTTTCTGATTCTTGCTTAACCTTGTAAATAAAACTGCAATGTTATTTAAATACATTGCTTATGTCTGGACTAAAATAATTGCTCTGTTTAGCAAGCAATCTTCCTGTGTTGTCTCATCAGAGAGCACAAATGGATTTTTTTTCATCTTTGCTACCAGCGAATCATGCAACCATTTTGGATTGTTATATTTCTTTTTCATTTTTGCCCTCCTAGACTAACAGTTGCATTTAAACTGTTTGTTATATGTAGCATACTGTACACAATTTTCCTTAAAAAAATCTCTTAAAGCTTTTCATAGTGTGCATATTAAAGACACTAATGCCAATATGATGGCACTAATGTCAACATGAAAAAATATTTATGTCTATAATGTTCCTCTGAATGTAGAATTTGGAAGAGATTAATAAAACCACCAAATGTGTGGAGTGTGTTTATTTATTCCATCATAATGGCTCAAAAACACACCCAGATGTGATCTAAAATAAACTTTAAAAAAAGCTGCAAGCAGTCCAAGCAATTTCTGTTATGATGTAACTTATTTTTGTTCATTTGGGTTTAAAAAGGGGTTAAAAAGTCTCTAATTATATAACTACAAATTAGTCACTGCTGTTGAGCCATGAAATTGCCTATCAGACATAATATGGCAGTCAAAATTATCCTGTTATTACATGTATACGTGTACATTACATTACATGCGTGTACATTTCTGTGTTGATACAACCCAAGTGACATTCTGTATATTCAGTTATCAAAACAAAATGCCTTGGATAATATGCAAAGTTGTTAATTGTCTGGTGTTGGTGTTGTACCTGGCTTAAGTAGGGTGAACATACATATATGACATCAGAAAATGTCTGTGTTGATATGACCTACAATGACTTCTCTCATCTTAAATTTGAATACAGAATGCATGTGAATTTTGGCAGTCTGTCATTGTGTGTGTGTGTGTGTGTGTGTGTGTGTGTGTGTGTGTGTGTGTCTACCATTGTGTGTTGATATAACATGACCCTTTTTTTAATAAGATGACCCTGACATTTGTCCATAAAATTTTAACAACACAAAGCCTGTGATTGTATGCAAAGTAGTTATTTGTGTAGTGTAAAGCTTCTTGACGCTAGCTGATCTGGCTGACACTTGGCAGTCATCATCATATTGACATAAAATTTATTCTGTGTTGATATGACCTACATTTTCTGAGTTCTGACCACTTCGCTTTGAAAGTATAATGCCAGTGAGGCTGATTTTGTTTAAACTTGCCAGTCAGCATCATTTTGTCATTACCTATGTGTGTACATTTCTGTATTGATATGTTTTACATTACATCTTTTTCGGTTTGAACATATAAAGCCACTGATTATATGTAAAGTAGCGTCTATAGCAGGCAATATGGTAATGCGAATATATGTTTGTCTGTAAAATTCTGCATTGATTTGGCAACTTCCAAGTTCTGTCCATTTAGGCTTGAAAATCCACTTTATACTGGAATATTCTTGAGACAGATGTGAGGTCATCTGTCCAGTAGCACCGATCCCAAGCAGCATATTAACTTTTAAATGGCAAAAAAATTGGAATGGCCAAGTCAAATTCTGGACCACAGTCACTTTGAGATGTAGTAGGAGCTTAAGAGAGCCATGCAACACAGTTGCCCTTAAACATGTGCTGTTGCCTTAACTTGATCAGAAACTTTTAATAGTTAAAGTTGTCTTGATAACATACTTATTTGGTGTTTAAAAAACTGATGACATATTTTTTTTAGAATGATTCTTGAAGGAAAGAGATGCAGAGTTTGGATTTAGCAGCTTTCTTTATTAGCATGTCTTGCTTATCAAGTTTTTCACAATTATAAAAATCTGTCTGCACTCTCTTGACTTTCTTCCCATTTTTTCACTCTCCCTTTTGTCTGTCCTTCTTTCATCACTTTCTCATTAGTCTCATTGGTTTTTTGTCTTATCTCCTTCTCTCATTCACTTTCTCTTTGCCCTCTCTCTCCTGGCCCCATTCTCCATGTCTCTGTACTGTCCCCTGTAAATTTCTCTCATCTTTTTTGCTAAATCTCTTACCCTATCAACTTCCTATTACCCTTCCAACTAGTTTATCCTCTCTGCTTGCTTTTTCTTTCAGGCCTGAGCTGGTGGTGAAAAAGTTGAGGTACTATGCCCGCTTTATTGTTGTGTGTTTGCTGCTTAACAAGATGGACCTGGTGAAAGTTTTGGTCAAGGTAATTTTCCAGTAGTGGGCCATTTTAACAACACCTTGATTCAAATGTAGACATTTTTCCTATCTGCCCTAGCAGCATCAGTGTAGTGCAGTACTAAACTACTGAAATAATTTTGTGACTTTAGTCTCCACCTCATTATAATCTTCTTGCTGTCTTCACACTAATTGCATGGGTGTTGGAAGAACTCAAGATATAACAGGGCTCAATGCTTGTGCAGGAGCTGTCTGAAGAAATTGAAGACTACACACAGCGCTTTAACACTGAAGACCAGTTAGAGTGGAACCTGGTGCTGCAGGAGGTTGCTGCTTTTGTGGAGGTAAGACTTCTGGGTTTTATATGTTTCATATAGGAAGACTTTGTTTCATTGAAAACAAATCATTCACCTTCTTTCAATATCTAGTTTAGATGTAGTTTAATAAAGAGGGGAAGGAATGCAGGAGAGTGTGAAGGCCTCACAAGTTCTTTACATGGCTCACCTGCCACCCAAGCTCTCACCTCAGCTACCAGGGACCTCATTTTTTAAACTGGAGTGAAAGTGTGCATGCACACAAAAGCAGGAAATGGTGTGCACAAAAAAATTGAGGTTTATAAAACCATGCGTACGCACACCTGCAAGCTGTTTCCACTTTATAAATCACAATCTACTTAAAAATGTGCCCAGGTGAACCATTCTTGTATCAAAATTATGGAGTTTGATTTATTGATAAAAGAATAATTTAATTATTAAATTAAATTAATTAAACAATAATAATAGTTATGATTATAATAAAAGCCTATTATTATTATTATTATTATTATTATTATTATTATTATTATTATTATTATACGCTTTATATATAGCACAAAATGTATAGCATAGATTTTAAATTGCAAGTGTAAAAATAATACTTCATATTGTACATGTAAAGTAGAATAAAATACGGCAAGCATTGAAACTTTAAAACGTCAGACAAAAAATATTTCAACAAGTAAGTGTTATTAATTGACAGTGGGCATATTGTTAACCTTATCAATGTTCTCAGCGCACAATTTACAATCTTCACCTACCCACTGCCAAAGGGTTTGCATCATACGCAGCTCCCAGCAGAAATGACTCACATCCCTTGCCCATACCTCTCAGGTGATTATCTACTTCAAGTCAAGTCACATGAGTCATTTCAACCATGTGCAGTACAGTATACAGTAAAAAGAAATAACATTTCTCCAGGACCAAGGTGCTACATAGAACAACAAATTTACATAATACAGAGCATGTGCAATAACACAACAATTTGCAATAAATACAAGGTGCAGTGCAGTTAGCCCACTACACAATACAAGTGGCAGTGGGGGAGCAGTAAGGTGCAGTTTTAGTGTTGTCATTGTTGAATGTATACATTATTCACCTGCTTAGCAGCAGATTGGTATATAGTGTTTCCCACTTCTGAAAGTCCTTGAACTGAAAGGGTGTGTGTGTGTGTGTGTGTGTGTGTGTGTGTGTGTGTGTGTGTGTGTGTGTGTGTTTTTCGAGACAGTTAGGAGGGTAAAGAGTGTGCTTGGTCAAAAGAAAGGTGCAATTCCCATCCCAGGTAGTGATGCAGCTGCTCAGGATACTGTCAATGGTTCATCTGTATGGTGAGGATGAGCAGTGGGATTCTTCGTTTGCAGAAAATAGAGACCCTGCTGAACTTTAATGGTTTTGGAGCTGGTGTTGAGGGACCAGTCTGTTGGCCGTAGCACTTCCTCGCTGCATTCTTACTGATGAGTCCCATTACAGTTGTGTTACTGGCGAACCTGATATGATTCAATCTGTGCTTTCTTGCACAGTCATGATTCAGCAGGGTAAGCAGCAATGGGCTGAGCACATAGCCCTGGGGGTTCCCGGTGCTTAGTGTGTTGGTGCTGGATCTTTGCTTTGTACTCCTATTTTGCACCTGCCCTATCACATCACTGTGCTCCAATGCCCTTTTTTGCTAATATCATTGCCTTCTGGGGGTTTTATTTTTCTCTGCTTTTGTGACTGGTTGTGACTACAGATTTTAAATTGTGATACTTATAACGATATTTCACAACCTTCACACACTTAGTCTTCCACTTTGCTTGTCAGTGGTAGTTCTAGCAGTCCCTAGTGGGCAGTGGTTCTTTATAGTGTTATTCATGATCCATTTTAGCAACTGCTCTGTAATTGAACATTCATAAACTGTCAGTGGCTGCTTTACATGAGGAAGCAAATCACACTGTAAGCACCACAATTTTGATTTTTCTGGCAGAAAAGACTCATCAGTGCTCTTAGTAGCCTCCACCATTCCACCGAAATGATTGTGAAAGTAGGAAGGGTGTACTTATAAATTGGAAATCGAAACTTTGCTAAGGTTAGAGTAAATACAGAAGTTATCTGCAGTTGGTATTTAGATATTCAGATATTACCTGATATTCCGATAAAAAATATTTTCACCTATTATAATTTTAATTGTGTGTATTTTAATTATTTATATATATATATATATATATATATATTAATTTATGCTTTGTTTTCTCTTTTTGGCTAATGGGTTTTTGCTTGAATCTTTAGGCAGATCCAGTTATGATTCTGAATGATGACAATGCAGTGATGGTTAAGTCCAACCGAATGCAGGAAGGTGGGGTGCCGCAGCTCGAGCCAGGCATGGTGGTTGGTCAGCTGACATTGGCTGATGCCCTCATTGTTGGCAATTGCAACAGTCAGGTAGGGACTGAAACCTCTGATATTAAAAGACATTGTTTAGATTCATATATGCAAGTATATATGCAAAATTTAAGAGCTTCTTCATTTTTGGAGATGGATGGAGATTTTTTGGCATCTTACATCCACATTCAGCTCTGGTGTTCAGTGTATTTTAAAAACACAACTACTATTAGATAATCTTTGTTTGTGCCAGTTATTAAGATAACCCATAACTGCACAAATAATACCCATTTTTGTATATCCATAAACATTAACATTTAAGTAGGGGATGCTAAATGGTGCTGTTATTTTGATATAAAAGCATTTTCTTTTTTTACAAGCACTATCATACCGCTGAATAAATCCTACTTGCAGGAATTTGTGTAGTGAAACAGTCAATCGTATAATAAACCAAGAAATCACATAAAAAATTAAACAAAAACGAAATTAAAAGGATTAAGACACGAGTACAAAATAAGAAAAAAAACAGACAAGAATAAAATTGTGACTGGATAGTGGGGTTTCATAGCAACATGCTGAAAGTGGGGTTACGAAGCAACATGCTGCTTGTTAAGGAATTATAATTATAACAACCGATTACTGTATACATTAATGCAATAAGTTGTGTGTTATTGCATACTGAAATAACAGCATGGCGGTTCCATTGCTTTAGTAATAGTATATTAATTAGTAGCTATCATTGTGACTGCCTTTATTTGTCTCTAAATTGTATCACCTACAGTTAATAATTTATTTCTGCAAGCAAAACAACATTTTTTTACCAGAGAGAAATTTCTAAACATTGTATTTAGCAGCTTTTAAATACCTAATTAACTTTCCAAACACAATGTGATTAAAAAATATGATATGATTTTAAAAATCTCTTTGGTCAGGTGAAGTTCAGCGAGTTGACCATCGACATGTTTCGCATGCTCCAGGCCCTTGAGCGAGAACCAGTGAATCTTGCCACCCAAACCACCAAACCAGGGACTCTTGTAAGAGAAGACTCTTGCACTCTCCCCATCTCTCTCACCGTTGAGTGTTCTTTTTCGTCTCTTTTTTTCCTCTCCTTTTTATCATTTTCATTATTTCTCACTCTTGTCGGCTTTCATTTCTCTCTTTTTCCAGGAGCCCAGTGAAAAGCCAGCCAAGCGGGAGAACCCTCACAAATACCTTCTATACAAACCCACCTTCAGCCAACTTTACACCTTCCTTTCGGCTTCCTTTAAGGTCAGCATACATTTCCTGCACACATCCCTTTTGTTTCTCTTGTTTTTTCTTTCAAAATGAGCCCCTGTGCATACATAAAGCTATAGACATCTATGGAAGTGTTAGAATGGTATAGGTTTGTTTAGCTGACATTCAAATGTCTCTGACAGGTGAACGCTATGTGTGCCTCCTTTCTAACGAGTTACACCCATTTATGTCTTGCATTCATTCTGATGAGTTTGGCCTCTTCCAACAGGACAATGCACTGCTCTGCACTGCACTCATCTGAGTTTGGTGTTTTGCCATTCCCAAGTCACCAGATCTCAGAATTGTTAATTGCATAGAGAATATTTCCACAAGCTCATGAAGTCCTAACCCTGCCACATTTTTTACACTACCAGTTTTCTGGTAGTCTCTATTTCAGTAGATTTCAGAACTACTTACAGACAGGTGACACATTTTCTTGAACTTTTTTTATCTTTCTGCTATTATTAAACACAGTTCTGGTTATTTATAGCATAATACCATATATTCTAATGTGATGTGATAAAAAAGTGAATTAATCATTTTGTATATCTATTTGTGATAAAAGTGTAATTTACCACGGCTATAAGGTGCTGGAAAAGCATAAAAATAGAACTTGAAAATGCTTAAACAGTGCTTGAATTTGACATTGGAGTAGTGGTATAAACCCTGTTTATTGTTAAGGCTGACTAATGTATACCTTGTCTCTTTTTTACATGAAATATTAAAATACATTAAAAACGTATGATTCTGTAAGTTTATGTTACAGAGAGTTCAGCAGTGCATTAGTACTGCAGTATGTGTATCTCTTAAATGAGGGTGTTGTCATTGTGACATTTTATTGTAAAACTTTAATAGTTATAGATATACATTTTTATAGATTTTTTTTGTATTTGTTTTATAACAGATGTCATGGTAGTCACACATAAATGTCTGCCATTTTCAATTTACATTCATGCAGGAATCATTTCTAAAACTTGAATGGATGCTTTGGTTGACTGTTCAGGCATAGGGGCCTAGAGCCAATGACCCCTTTTTTCTTTTTCTAGCCCCAACAAAGAGCATTTTTGGACTCTCAAAGAATTTTAAAAGCCTAAATGTGATGTGATTTCAAAATTCTTCAGCGCCTGAAATGGTTAGCTGTTTTTAGATATTTTTTATGTATTGTTTTGGGGAGTTGATCTGTCTATAGTTATATGTTATAGTTGCTGATTTGATCATTTTTGGTTTATTTAACAGGAGCTACCTGCCAATAGTGTTCTCCTGATATATCTGTCAGCTACTGGGGTCTTTCCCACCGGACGTGTGGAATATGAAGGTATGTTGCCTCCACTGTTTTCCTAAATTAAATTTATGTCTGTGAGTTAATACAATTTACTGTTCCATACAATCAGTACTAAATTGGTAAGACATTAAAGTAAATGGGGTAAAGTTTCTTTGTAAGACAGTGATAATGAAGTAAAAGGTTAATGCATTAACTACCATAAAGCTTTTCATTCCTGCCAGCCAGCTGCTCAAACCCACTCACTGTCCCTTATTCAGACATTTACCTTATGATCAATCAGGTTATTTTGCTTATATTAAGTAGACAGTGTTATGATAAAGTAAAGTCATTCTCTTTACTTGGCCATTCTATAACATAATAATGTCAGAGTCTTAAACTCCTTAGGGACTCATCCTCTTTTGTGACCCAAAAACCTTGTTCACCCAAAATGCTGTTCTGAAATGAGCCATGGGGATAAAAAGTTAAACAGACAATAATATATAAACACAATAATATATCAACACAATAATAAGTTATTAATAAAACATATTAATAACTTATTATTTGTGATCTTCTCAGGACCCTATGACTTTGGAGGAATTCTTACCAACACTAATCGTGATGTTGTAAATGGCGAGGCGGTACAGAAGAGAAACCAGGCCCAAAAAGAGATGCACTGGTAAACGTCTCACTCAGTCATTAGATACAAAACATAAAGCCTTTAGCTGTCTTTACTGGAGGTTTTTTTTACAGTGAGGTTTTAACATTTATTTTATGTAGTAATAATAATGCAGTGTGTTTTATGTGCACAACTATCAGCCTTCACCCCGGAGACCTGTACCCCTTTACCAGGAAGCCCTTGTTTATTATTGTGGACTCATCCAACAGCACAGCTTACAAGGTGAATTTTATTCATTAATTCACATGCAAAGCCAACCACATGTACCTAGTTTATTTAAACATATCTCCATATCTCCATTCACAAATGTTACATTTTTAACCTAACAGTTGTTTTAAATATGAAAAGTTATTTTTCTGTTTAATATTCCTGAATTAACAGGTACTAATTTATCATTTATCTTTGTCCCTCTCTGTAGAATTTCTGTAATCTGTTTGGTCAGCCTTTGGTATGCCTACTTTCCCCTACCGTGTATCCAAAGAGCATGCAAGGTTCTATTCCTTTTTTTGTTTTTTAATTATTTGTTTATTATCTATTTTGCTATTGGTACTTACATTATATGGACACAAGTCTTGAAACCCACCTGTTAATCATTTAGATCAGGTGTTTTTTTTCTGTCCCATTGCCATTAATAACTTACCTACTTTCTTACTTACATGAGTATTAAATCAAGCACCTGACCTTGTAGTCTGCATTTTCAAAATTTGTGAAAGACTGGGTTATTCTAAAGAGCTCAATCTACTTAATTGTGGTACTGTAATAGGATGCCACTGTCAGTTTGTGAAATTTCTTTCCTCTTAGATATCCACAATATGCCAGACACCATTAAGTTACAGTGCAGGTTGTATAGTGTAGAGGTCTGCACTGGGATCTCAACGCAAATCTCGCGGGTACGGGCGGGACTGGGCGGCAAAAAAAACACTACAAAACAGTTCTCTAGTATAGTGCAAAAAAGTCACCAACGCTCTGCTGACTTAATAACTGACTTCCAAACCTCCTCATTTAGAAGAGGAGCGGAAACTTCTATCCCTTGCCCCGACAAGACATGGCACTTAACCCCAAACTGCTCCCCAGGCACTGTGCATAGGGGCTGCCCTCCACTCTGGGCAAGGGTGTTTACTGCCTCCTAGTGTGTGTGTTCACTAGCGTATGTTTCATGGCATGGATAAGTTAAACACAGAGGTCTAATTAACAGTAGGTCAATCACTTCACTTAACTGTCTATTGCATTATTTTATCACAGACAGTAATATAAAATCCTTATTCTACCATTAAATTAAATTTTCTTTGAATGAAGATTTGCGGACATGGTCTGTGTGATATTGTGTGATAGACTAAGTCTGCAAATTTTTATTACATCTAAAGGGGGAAAATATTTTGTAATTTTAGACTATTTCAAAAATTTCTGTAACTTATTACAAATCATAATATTTATAATTATTATAATATAGTTTATAGTTTATAATATACTTAACAGAGTAATTTCCAATATCCTACCCAAATTATATCTTGGTCCACTTTTGTATACATTTCTGTCAATAAACCCATAAAGTTTTAACAACTGCAACAACGGCACAATGTTGTTGTTTGGCAACAATTTAGCATCTGCCTAGCTAAAAACCAAATAAACCAGAAATAGTGTGAATGTTTCCTCTTTGACTGTATTGTTCCAGCTGTTTGGTGGATGTGCTATTAGGGTTGTTTTTCAGGGTTTGGCTTGGGCCAAGTGAAGGGAAATCTTAATGCAGCTTCATACAGAGACGTTTTGCAATTGTATGCTGACAACTGACAACAAGTTTGTGGAAGGCCCTTTTCTGTTCCAGCATGAATGCACTAGTGCAAACAGTCCATAAAGGCATGGTTGTGTGAGTTTGGTGTGGACGAACTTTACTGGCCCACACACAGCCCTGACCTTGACCCCATTTGTACACCTTTGGGATGAACTAGAACTAGACATTCCTTCTTGCCTCTTTGTCTCTCATCTCCCAGAGCCTCACTTCTGGATGAATGGGAAAAATTCGCACAAACACACTCCAAGATCTATATTATAAGCCTTTTCAGCAGTGTGGAAGCTATTATAGCTGCAAAGGGAGACCAACTCTGTATTAATGCCTATTTAAAATGAAGTGTCATAAAAGCTCCTGTAGGAGAAATGTGTACATGTCCTAATACTTTTGTCCATATAGTGTATGTTGTTTTCTCCTCTGATAATGGGTACATATCAAATGTTAAATGAGCAATGGTTTTTTTTTAAATCACTTCAAAATAATTTAAAATGGTTAAGATTCAGCAAAAAATATAGTTTACCTCACATGTACTGTATATAATCACCAACAGATGTTTGGTGCCAGATGTCTTGTTTATGCCTCAAACCCTATCTGTTTTTTTAGTAGTCTTACAGACTTGCTGATTTTCTTAACAACACAGTATGACTTATTGTGATAAATAAAATGATGTATTTTAATAAAGAGTAATTGGCAAATTACGGTAGCCAAAGAAATTCTATAGCTTAAGAATGTATTTTGAGTTGGATTTAGAAGAACTCTGATGGAAACACAGCTCATTGATTTCATTTGAAGTACAAAATCTGTTGATTTCTACACCATTTAAAAAATCTCACATTACTCACATAATGTTGTCCTTTGCATTTTAGACCAGTCTCAGCGTGGGAGTCTCTTCACTCTATTTCTCTACAATCCCCTAATGGGCTTTCTGTCTGTCTGTGGACTGACCAGTATGAGGCATGGTTTATGGGAAAAGGCCCAGGAGTTTTTGCGCAAAGTTTCTAACGACATTGGCCAAATGCTCACCAGTTCTCGAGCCATTGGTAACCACAGACCATCAGAGCTTTATGTTCTCATCAGATTATAATGTCTTCTGATTAACTGTTTGAGTAAGTGAATAAATGCAGGAATGAGAGCATAAATAAATACAGGAATTTCTCATTTTACTGTGTTTTTATCCCAGATCAGGCTTTTTTGCAGTTCTATGGAGATGAGTTTTTGAGGCTGCTGATGATCAGATTCGTGTTCTGCTGTGCCACTCTCCGACTACACAAGCTCTTCCGGGTAAGACTGCACTGCAGTTTATATATATATGTATAAGCACACACTTCTATTCACCTGCTTATGTTTTATGCACTAGTTGAAACTGGGCCCAGATTTAAAGCAGAGTTTAAGAGGTTCTTAGGGTGCTTTCATTTGTGCAGCATCAAGTCCTTTGGGATGGAAACCCTTTTGCATTTTCTGTTCAGTTCATTTGGGCAGGTGAGAATAAACAACCCATCTGAGAGCATCTGAGCGACATGGTGTAAAAGCCCTGGAAGGGACATAGTGAAAAAAAAGATTATGGAGAAAAAAGTATTTATTTATTTGTTATATATTATTATATTTATTATTTTTAGATTTATAATATTTAAAAAAAAACAGAGACAACAGAGAGCAAATCATCAATGTTTCATGAAATTGTTGATAAATTATAATGGCGTAAACATTCATTCATAAAAGCTGAGTAAATATACTTAGGCACAAGACTAAAGCAACACTAAAGCAATCTTTTTTGTGAAGAGGCACAAAAACAGTGTAGTATATATTATCAAATGGAGAACATGGGTTCCAGAGTCCATGGAGTCCATGCCTTGATGGGTCAGAGCCATTTTGGCTGATGTTTAGGCAGGTGGTTGTAAATTTATTGCATATCAGTCTGTATATACAGTGGTGCTTTGAAATTTGTAAAGTTTGTTTATTTCTGCATACATTTGACCAAAAACGTTATCAGTTTCACACACAAGTCATAACATTAGAACCAAATCAAACAAATGGGACAAAAATATTAGTTATATCATTTATTTAAATATCATTTATTTATTGAGGAAAATTATCCAATATTGCATATTTTTGAGTATCAAATGTATGTTAACCCAATAGGTTTAGCAGGTAATTTGAAGGTAAAATTTAAGTCAGGTATTGTCGGGTGTTGAGTGGGTGCCCTGTTTTATTTAAAGAACAAGGATCTAGCCAGGTCAGATTCTTTTACAGCACAAGTGTATCAATAACCCCATAAGAATAGTTGTTGAAAAAAAGCTTATAAAACCATCTCTAAAGAGTTTAGACTCCACCAATCCACAGTTAGACTTATAGTGTACAAATAGAGAAAATTCAAGACCATTATTACCCTTTCCAGTAATGGTCAACCAACATCACACCAAGATCACACCAAGTACAGGGGTTGTAATGCTCTGTGAGGGTACAAAGGAACCCAAAGTAACTTCTAAGCAACTAAAGGCCTTTCTCACATTGGCTACAGTTAATGTTTATGGGTCCAATGTCAGGAGAACAGTGAACAACAATGGTGTGCATTGCAGGATTGCAAGGAAAAAGCTGCTGCACTCTAAAAAGAACATTAGAACAAAGGAACAAAAGATCACATGGACAAGACAGAAGGCTATTGGAACCATGTTATGTGGATGGATGAGGTTTAAAATTTTGGTTTCAATTAGAAGCATTTGGAGAAAAGAATACACTGCATTCCAGCATAAAAACCTCACCCAAAGAGAATGTGTGTCATGCAGCATGACCGTAAGCACACAAGTCGTTCTACTAAAGAAAAATTAAAGAACTTAAAGAAGAATAAAGTTAGTGTTTTGGAATGTCAAAGGCCTGACCTCAAGTTCAATAGAAATGTTGTGAAAAGACCTGGGGAGAGCAGTTTATGGGAGTAATCCCACCAGTGTAACAGAACTGGAGCTGTTTTGTACAAAGGAATGGCCTAAAATAGCTCCAAGGACTATTCAACAATTAATCAAGAAACGTTATTTGCAGTAATTACTGCACATATGGATACTGATATTGAAAGCCAAAGATCACATACACTCACAGATAGATATTGGAGATACTGGATCGTCATCATCATTGGTTGGTGTGGTACAGTGGTAACATCATTGGCTCCCATGTGAAAGACCTGGGTTTGATTCCCGGTCTGGGCAACCAATCTTTGCTGCACCAATCCTTGGGCAAGACTCCTAACACAAAGTTGGCCTTTCTGTAATACCAGTTACCTTACAGAGTAAGTCGCTCTGGATAAGAGCATCTGCCAAATGCCATAAATGTAAATCATCATGTTCCTCAAAAAAATTAGTTACGGCTTATAATCATCTCATCTCATATGTTTAATTTGTTTCTTTTGATCTACTTTTAGGATTTGTGTGACAAAGGTTTTAGGTCAAATTAGGTTTGACCTTTTTTTTAGGTTTTAGGTCAAATTCATGAAAAGTATGAAAAATGCTTAACAATTCACATTTTCTACAGTTTGGCTTGGGGGACAGACACTGTCTGTTTCAGTATTGTTTTTGTTGGACATGTGATGCAAATAGAAGGTAGGGCTCCTGAAAGGGCTCTAATGCCAGATTTGGAGGATTGCTAACTCAGGCACTCACACTGATTGAAAACTGGCAGCCATGTATTTTACTAATGTCAACAGGATTTTGATAGTTTTGAGGTTCACACTCTGATAAGTAGTTTGGTATCAATTTTGTGAACTCCGTTTTCTAGTATGCATTTTATTTACATTTTAACATTAAATTCAATCAAGTTCATAAATGTAAAAATAAAATCATGGCAACCTGCTTTTACTACAAAAGTTAGTGCTATAGTGAATCTGATTTATTTGTATAATGCTTTTAACAATGGACTCTAAATTACTAAACTTCCAAGCTTTAAAAATGGCTTTCAATATGTTCTGTGACTATTTGAAACATATTGAAATATTTAGGTTCAAGGACAAACTGTGAAACCTTGCATTATTTTGTCTTTGTTTTTGTATTTTCTGTAAAACAGGAAGCACAGAGTTTTCCAGAATCATACCCCCAGCTGCCCAAACAGGAGATGGTGGAGAACAGCCTACTCCAAAAACACATAATGGAGCTGGCAACCATGCTGGATGTGCAAAACCTCTTTGTTGATGGCATGCTGGATAACTACTGACTGCACTGTGGCACAATATTACTGTGCCAACATACATGCTTATATGGGCACGCCCACATCTGGTCTGTAGGTCCTCCTGAATGACATTGCTGGTATTTTGTTTAACTTAACCTCTATATATTTAGAGCTAGATAGTTTTTAACAATTTAAGAAGTGTCTCATCTCTGTGGTCAATTTTTTTTCCCCATTTTCTCATAAATTTCACACAGCTACATGTCAAATAGCTCCCAAAAGTACAAGATGGGATATTGTTTTATACCTGCATGTGTTATTGTGCAGCTACAGAGACATAAAGTCTGCTAAAGGCAGCTGTTGGTTTTGGAAAGGCAGACCAGATAAAGTGAAAAACAGAGCACTTAAGATCAATCAAGAAAGACTGTATAACTTCACAATAATATTGGCTGGTAGTTTGCATCTCAGATTCTTCCACATAAAACTACAGCAAGGGCTGGGAGACATGACTAAAATATCGAACTGCAATATTCAACAATATTTTCACAACAAAGTTTAGATTTGCTAACAAAACTGCCAGCGAACATTTTTTTTAAAAATGCATTATTTGACAAAGAGAGAAAAGAAAAATTAAACATACAAGAACAAATGTTAATTTGTTATTGTATCACTGGAGTTGGTTAGAGTCAAATGTACTGATACGTGCAATATCTCAGTAAATACCATTTTAATGTAGTTTATTGCAGTATCTGTATCTTATATGGCACAAACATAATTTCTTGTTTTGTCATTCTTCAGATTATTCTTCCGTAACTATTGTGTGTTCTTTAAAGTAGCGCAGACCACATATCATTTGCTTTTACATTTAGATGTCTGTTATACATTGAGTGGTTTATTGGGATGTTTTGCTTATAATCTACATGTCTTACTTGTATCATTTGTACTATGAACTCAAGTCTGGCCCTGGTTTGAAAGTTTTTTTGAGGCCAGTAGCAGTTGTGCATGTCTTGCTAGTGTGTTGTCCATATATCCTTAACCTACAGCCTGATTTTTAAACCCATGTGTGTGGTGGACACTATACATACAGTATACATACATACATATATATACACACACATGTATGTATATGTGTGTGTGTATGTATGTATG
>JAOVVF010000030.1:9639645-9651506 GCA_028565595.1 Duopalatinus emarginatus | reverse complement strand
AATGTCATGTGGTAGAAAGGTGATAAAAGTGACAGGCTTATGGCACTTCTTAATGACATAGAAGCTATAATGTGACCACACAAAAATGTTTTATTAGGTTATTTTTGTATTAGTCTCATAATGGAATAGTTTATGCAGTCTTACTGTCCATGTTAACTTGACACTCAGGGCTGTTCATATGGCTCTCCTCAGTCCTGATGATGGTCTCAATGTCTTTCATTGTCAAATGCTCACAGAATGTCTCGTACAGCAGTCTCTTTAGCTCATCCACTGTCAGCTTCTGCATATCACACTGATGAAATAAATGGCAAAGAGAAATATGACCAACAGCTTACAGATAACTGGTGAGGTACTTAAGTAGATTTTCTGTCATACATTTTAATAATTAATAAAAGTATATATAAATATAATAAATTTACTTTAAATTTAAATTAGGGAGCAGTATAAATATCTACTCAAATGTAACAGAAGCAAATGATTTTGACAATTTAAATTAGCAGTATTATAGTGGCATTAGCAGAATGTGCACGAATGCCCTGTACATTCTACAAGGTGTCATATTCAATAATGAGGCAGGGGACTTCCGGTTTGGGATGTGCTTTACATAGACACGTATCAGCACTGCTTCTGTTGCAATGGTTCATTAATATAATTTTAGTGACTGTAAAGTTTTTACTTTGTAAATAACTCCCTAATTATTTAAAAGTGGTTTGGACAAGTGCCACATAATTTCAGACATAGAAGCCTTTTAAAAGCTGTACCCAGTACTGCTTGCTGACAAACAATTTTAGAGAAGTCATTAGCAACTGAGGCTAGTTAAGAGTGACACGCTAATGCTACACCCAAACTCTGCAGCCCATCCCACCAGTCCTTTACAGGGGTCCAGCTCACCAGCAGCTAACATTATGGCCAACTCTAAGGGCTGCAGACTTTGTCCTGGTTCCTACCAGCACTTGAGAACTTAAAAAAAATGTCATTTTTCAGGATTTCACCACAGACCTTTCTCAATGACATTTTTGTACTGTAAAGGCTGCTTCATGCAAAGAAGGGTTAAGCCTGCTTTCCCCTCAAAAGATAGCTTCAATTTTTTTTACATTCAGGAGGCAGCCCAGGTGTATACCTGCTAAGAACAATAGAACCACTAGGTGACTAGTTTATCATCTGAGTGAAAAAGGCTTTGTATTTTACTGGTGTTCCTGTATTTCACCTTCTGTTACATAGCAAAGGTACATTGAAAGGTTTCCTCAGTGCACGACATAACATATAAGCTACTACTGTGTACATTTCTGCTTATTATTATTATTTTTCTTATTTATTCAAAATGTGCACACATAGATCTTTCTGTTCACATCTCAATTATGTGCTATGTTTAGACATGCTGTGTACATAACAAGTGTGCTTAGCTTTAATTCTGACTCAGTAATAAAGAAAAATAGCAGATGTATATTTGTCAATCTAGACATATGTATATACTTATACTTAACTTTTCTTCCTTATTTACAAAAATGCGTAGTGACTTCCAAAAGTAAGTTGCACCAAGATGAATTTTTTATTTTATTTTAACATTAGAATGCACTGTTTGTCGGTTTTTTTGTATCCTTAGATAAGGCCATCACTGGGTTTCTTTGGGAAGCCAAGGTCCTCTGCATTTGGCCTAGGATTGGCCTTCTTTAGTGGGCTTGTGATGTGGTCAGGTTGGCTTTTCCCAACTTTATATATTAATCTTTTGCAGTTAACATACAAAAAATGGCCCTCTGGCCTAAATATCCAGATACCGGGTGGTGTACCATGGAATCCCTTTCCTGGCATTCATCTTTCATTTATGCTGTGTTTCCCCTCCCTTCCCATATATTATAGTATATATATATATATATTAGTTATATCCACTCTAAAAATCTGAATTCAGTTTTGCAGAATGTTTCACTAACATTCTAAACCCTGTTTGCAATCATTTATGAATGCCTGTGACCTTAGACTCTAGAATCAGGAATTGGGAGGGGGTAGGCATCTTCATACTGTTGTGCCAGACTGAAGTGCACAAAGCCCATATGTATAATGCTAGTCTAACTGGTCCTCATTTTCTCTGACCCAAAATGAACTAAGTTTCTGGTTTGTACATGTTTGAAAACCAATGAGGCATACATACATATGAGGCATATGAATATAATAAATAATATAATTTACAACAGTAACATAACAGGGTTTCTTGTAGGTGTAGCAGTCCATACCTTCCAGAAAATGGAGTCAAAGTCTGTTCCATGAAACTTGTCAGGCATGCCAGATGCAGTCAGTTTAGGGCCAAGCAGAGTCACAAACTCCTCAAAACCAACCTGGCCATCGCCTTCAGACAAAACAACAGGCCAGACTGACTGCACTGATTAAACACGGGCAACATTTATATAATTACGTTGATGTGTGTGCGTGTGTGGTGTTTGGAATCTCTCACATATTTTGTTCTCTACATTTTAATGCTGAGCATTTCTGTGTTTTATTATTTTCTTTCTCAGCTGCTCTAAAATCTGTTCCTTGTTTACCCATTCTGTACATGTTAGTGTTTTCCATGTACATATTTCAATATACTAATTCTTTTACCTGTTTAATCTGTGTTATTTAAACACGGCTAAATAAGTTGGATTGTGAGTGAATGTGAGAGTGCCTGCTGTTTTTTGCTGACAACGACACTGGTATAGATAATTTAGTAGTATAGTGAGAATATATCTCAAAGAAACAATCACTATGTACTGACATTAATGTAATTATAGAACTTATTGAATAACACTAATTTACACTGTACCAGTTTTATTTAAAGGTTATAATTCACAATGGTCTATACAAAGACTTGGACAAGCGCTGCAAAAATATAACTCTGGTCCATGGCTTTTTTTAGACTTTAAAACCCAGTAAAAATTAAAAAAATTAAATGAAATATGGCACATGGAACATATGGCATATGGAACATATCTTACAATAAATTACATGAACAGTATGAACTGTCACTTCCAGGATGTGCACATGCACACTTATTTAACAGACCTGGCGCTGCAGCACGTACAAACACTCTGGACCCTGATCTGATACCCTGTTTTGGACTTTGACCATGCCCTGTTCCCTGTTCGTGTTCCTCCACAGGGTTTGGGTTAGTTTCAGTTTCCGGTTTTGGTTTGCGTTTATGTTTGTTTGTTGTTTTGTGTGTTTCGTTATTAATAAACAGCATTCCTGGGATTATGTCCTCCTCCCTGTATGTGAGTTTTAAATATACACTCACCACCGTGTTTTAAGCTGCCAGACTGTGGACGGAGTGGGAATGTAGCAATGGAGCAGGATCCCCGAGTTTGGCTCGGCTCACTTTTCCCTGTCGACACCAAGGGTCCCACCGTTTCCGTACAGTGGACTAGAGTAAAAGCTGGAACGATTTCTCAGCAAATGCTCACTTTATCTCGAGGTGCTGGTGAACCCCGCAACTCCGGAAGTGGGCCAAGTCAAGTTGCAGTTGATCGTGGTTAATTGGGGATGCATGCCAGTCTGCTCCTGAATCGAGGACACCTCCAAGTCTGCATTTGAATCTGCTCCTGTATCTGAGATGGACAAGTCCAAGTCTGCTCAAGAACCTGTTCCAGAACCTGCTTCTGAAACTGAGAAGGACAAGTCCAAGTCTGAGGAGGATGGTCCTGAATCCAAGTTTGTTTATGGAGGGCAGCACCAAGTCAAAGTCTGCTCCCAAATCTGAGGTGGACACCTCCCAGTCAGTTCCCAACAAGCGTCCACACGATCCCGGGAAATTCTGTTACCCGCAACATACAAATTTACTGCCCACGACAATCCACATTTAGTACATCAGTAAGTAAAGGAAGAATATTTAAAGTTTCATGTGTACCATTATAAAGCTACGTTGTTGTAGCTGGACTACAGAACTACAATATTTTCTAGGTTTTGCCATCCAGGGCTTTAGCAGTATTGCTGTCCCCTTCAAATGTTAGGGAAATAGCTTTGTGACTGGAAGTTTGTTGGTTCAATTATCTGTACCAACAAGACATGTCTGAAGTGCCCTTGAGCAAGGCATGTAAGCCCCCAACTGATCCCTAGACACTGTACATTGAGTTTTCCACCCCTTCCTGAAAGTGTGCTTAGTGACCACTAGCGTATGCCTACACTATTGTGTGTTTTTACTGTATGGATGGGTTAAATGCAGAGGTCAAATTTTCTGAATTATCTAGAACCTTACAAGGCACTCGTTGTGAAGGTAGATGCCTCAAAAGCAGGGATCAGGGACATTCTGTCACAGATGTTCAAAAAGAAGCTCAAACTCCATTTAGTAGCCTTTTTTTCTGAAAAGCAAACATTGGCAAAACGCAAGTGTGAAATTGCCACCAAGAAACTTCCACATTGGCTCTGGAGGAGTGTCACCACTGGCTGGAGGAAACCAAGAATTAATTTTCATCTTTACTCATCACAAAAGGCTTGAGTGTTTGATCCCAGTTTTGATTTCTTGGATTTTGATTGTTGCCCAGTCCAGAGTATGTTGTTGTGGATCGCCTGAACCTTCTTAAATGTTAAATGTTTACCTGCATTTGTAATTTGTTAATTCTGACACATTAAATAATATATCATTTGTCAAGTTTGACTAGTGTGCTTATGATAAGAATTGAGTAGAACTTGTTCTAATTCCAGAAGGAAGCTAATTAAACCAAAATATTTTTTTTTTGTGTGTGTTTATATACTGTGTGTACAGTAATCAAGCAGAAATGAATAGTGTAGTAATTAGGTTGTGGAAATATCAGTAATGCAATATACAGGACAAACAATTGTAAAACGGTGCAAAGAGTACAATATGTACAATATGTACACTACTGTCTGTGCACATACAGTAGTGCAATAGTACAATATAATTCATGTGCAAACAAGAATATGCAAAAATACAGGACATTGTAGGGGTGGCACAGGGTTCAATCCATGCTCTGGTCTCTGTGAGGATTTCTGTGTTCTTCATGTGCATTTTCAGCACGTTCTCTGGTTTTCTTCTACCTTTCAAAAAACGCACATGGTAGGTGAATTGGATATGCTAAATTGACTTAGGTGCGAGTATGTGAGTGAATGGGTGTGTGGGGTACCCTGCAATTGATTTTGTGAATTTGTGTCTTATGCCCACTGACTGACTGACTGACCAGTAATGATGCATTTAGGGCAATGGTATAGTTCACAGTGGTGGTGTAGAGTTCAGCAGGGTCACAGACTCAGGGAAGAAATATTCTTGAGCTTGCAATTGTGGGACCAGAGGCTCCTGTAATGCCTATCAGATGGGAGAAAGGTGAAAAGTGTATGGTAAGGATGAGAAATGTCCTTTACGATGTTTCTTGCCCTGTCCAGGCAACGCTTATGATAAATGCTTTCAATTGTGGGTATGTAGGTGCCAGGTAGGCCCTGGGCAATTGTCAGCAACTGGAGTTCTTTGCAGTCAGATGAGTTAGAATTGCCATCCCACACTGAGTATGTGCGTATGCGCTCAATGGTACAGCAGTTAAAGGTCTACTTGTATTCCAGGACTGGGGTAAGCTTTTCTGAAGCTCCATGGAAAATAACAGTGCTGTTGTGCCTTAATGAAGGAGTTTAGGGGCTAATTGAGCTAATCAGAGACACGGGTGCCAAGGAATTTGACCTCAGACATACATCAGCCCACTGATACACAGGGGTGTATGCCTGGGTCTTAACCCTCCCAAAGTCCACAATGATCTTCTTGGGTTTCTGTGTGTTGAGCACCAGGTTGTCATTACAGCAGTTAGGTGCTCCACCTAACCCCCATAGGCCACCTCACTGTCATATCTGATCAGACCTGTCACCATGGTATCATGAACAAACTTGGTTATCAATTTATACACAAAAAAATTGAACACAACTGCTTGTGTCAGTGACAGATTGAAAACGTCTGTAAAGATCCTCGACAGCTGCTTAGCACATTCTCTAAGCACACAGTAGGGTACTCCATCAGGACCAGCTGGTATACAAGTATGGTAGACATCCTTGATATAAAACGTTAGTGGCTGCTCATAAGGTGGTAGTACAGTTTTGAAGAAGACACAAGTCAAAGTGAGCATAGAAGTGGTTCAACTCATTGAGAGTGAGCTAGAGACTGCACATTGTCAAGAAAGATGCTAGGCAGTGCAGGCCAGTGTGGGTTTAGCTTTAGCTTAGCATACAGAACTCCTTTTCTTACCCTGTGCCAGGCTCTTCCAAGTCAAAGGAATGGTCCAAAATGATATTTGTGTTGTAATGATCCAGCAGGTTCAATCTGTTTTATCTAAAATACGCATTAGTAAGTCGAGCAAGTCTACGAGTAAGTCTACTGGCTGGCTGCAATGTAATTCCTTTTCATTTATTCATTTATTCCTGCTAACTGCAGGTGACAATGCTAGATGGATATCATGGAGAACAGTGTTTTTTCCCTTCAAAAATAGGTTAATTGTAAATGGGAGCCATGTTGTCCACTCATATATACAGCAATCAGCCATAACCTTAAACCACAAAAACACAAATAGACGAAGCTAATAACACTGATTTTATCATTACAATGACACTGATCAAGAGGTATAATATATTGTTTAGCAAGTGAAGAGTCAGTTCTTAAAGTTGCTGTGTAGACAGCAGGAAAAATCGGCAAGTTTAACAAAGGAACAAATTGTGATGTCTTGACAATTAAACGATAGCATCTGGACTGGTGACCTGTCCAGAGTGCTTCCCTGTCTTTCACTGAGTGAGTGCTGGGACATTTTCCACTACCCCCTACAACCCAGTAATAGAAGAAGTGGCTTAGATAATGAATGAATGAATGAATGCAATCCATTTGGTGTTATTCTCCCACATTTCTGAGTGTATTCTATTCTTGAAATAGGACAATCTCACAGTAAATAGGCTAAATTTAAAAAATATTATCAATATAATCCATGCAGCTTGATTCTTAGTTACATCTATTGGCTGTTATATGACAGCACTACTTCTAAACTATAATAGTCAAGTGAGTATTGTGGAGAATCTGCTGGACTCCAAAAAATGTCGGAAAATAAAATAAAGCATGACAGTACATGGTATTTTATTTATTATTTATTTCATTAACTGAAACTGCTATTGTCATTCATTGTATAGCCGATTAATGACTTTCATGGGCTTTCAGATTTCAAAATAAAGACTTTCTGATCATGTAGTCCAGTTCATAATTACCTTTCAGTTGCATCATATTAACCATCAAGTCTAAGGACCTCATGAACAATATATTATTATAATAATATATAATCAATTTTTTCAAATGTAGAAACATTGCTGAATATACACTCACCATCCACTTTTTAGTAGGAACACTGATACACGTTTATACAAGTATCCAAATATTCATGTAGCAGCAGCCCAATGCATAAAATCTTACAGTTACAGATCAAGAGCTCCAGTTAATATGCACATAAAATATCAGAATAGGGAAGTGTTATGTCCATGATTTTATGTAACAAGTTCTTTGTGCCAGGTGGGCTGGTTTGAGTACTTTCGACACTATGGATCTTTTGGGATTTTCACACAAAATCATGTCTAGACAGAATGGTATAAAAAAATCTGGTAAGCAGAGGGACTGCAGGTAGAACACGTGATCTGTAGAAATTTTGAGGAGAGACATCTGAGGAAAATGACCACACTTGTTTGAGCTGACAGGAAGGAATTTTTGTAGGCACTCTACACCACCATGGTGAGCAGAAGAGCATCTCCAAACCTTGAGGTGGATGGGGTACAAAAACAAAAAGGCACATGTAAGTCCACTCCTATCAACCCAGAACAGGAATCTGAGGCTGTCATGGGCACACTCACTGAAACTCTATAGGTGAAGATTAAAAAAGCAGTTACTTGAAAAAGTTTCTTTAAAAAAAATACTCAAACTCTTCATGCACCAACAACCATGGCACAGTTAAAGTCACAGAGGACAAATTCCCAATTCTGATGTCTTCATGTAAACATTAACAAAGCTCTTGACCTGTATCTGCATGATTTTATGCACTGTGGTTGTTCCAAATGATTCTGTGGATGGTCCCACATAGGTATACATAAATATTTGTACTTCCCCAAAATGGTTTATAACCTAGACCATATTTTGCTTCAGTGGATAATGTTATTAAACTATAAACTTACGGGGCAGCTGTAGGCTTGGGGTTAAGAAATCCACCTTGGGCCCAGAGGATCCCCAGTTTAAGCCGCGTGACCACCAAGACTTGACTAAAGTGCCCTTGAGCAAGGCACCTAACCCGAGGTGGGTAATGTAGCCAAAAATTGTACTCAAGTAAGAGTATTGTTACTTGACTCAAGTAAAAGTAAAAAGTAGTTACCCATTCAATTACTTGTGTAAGAGTAAAAAGTACTAAGTGAAAAACTACTCAGGTACTGAGTAACTGCCAAGTAACCACTTTGTTTAACAATCAGGACTCAAAAATATAAAACAGAAATGAAGAAGTTCAGAGCTTGTTGTTTAAGAACATCTCTTAAACAACTAAAACAATAATAAATTAAATCTTTACAAAGTAACATAAATGAAATTCTTTCCGGGTTGTTGTGAAATGCACGCTGTTGTCGCTGCCATTTTACTGGGCTTCTGTGCTCTTTTCCGCCTGTGTTTGCCGCAGGGATTTTGTGTGTAGTCATGTGATGGCTTGGCTCAGTTTGATTGGTGAAACGGAGTCAAACGTTGCTACTGGCTGCATTTGATTGGTGAGATGCAGTCATGTGACAGAGCATTTGTCAAAAGTCTCAATAAAACAAAACAAAGAGATTGTGCATTGGACAGATCGATAAATATAAGTAGTGAGCAGAATGTAGCTCAATGTAACAGTAAAAGTACCGCTTCTTCTTCATAAATATACTCAAGTAAAAGTATGCTCTATTAAAACTACTCTTATAAGTACAATTTATCCAAAAAGTTACTCAAGTAAATGCAACGGAGTAAATGTAGTGCATTACTACCCACCTTTGCACCTAACCACCAACTGCTCCTCAGGCGCTGTGGATAAAGGGGCTGCCGGCTCTTGGCATGTGTGCCCTAAAGTGTTTACTAGTGTGCGGATGCAGAGGTGAATTACACTGCACAGTGGTCAAAAGAGTTTTCTCTTTTTCACTTTTTCACTCATTTTCACTTTTACTTGTACCTCATAAGTACCTTAATTTAACCCTAAATACTAATTCTATGCTCATCCTATCACAAAATGCTAATACCAATATGCTTCAAACACATAATTTAATTTTTACCTATACAAACAATCAAATTTCACCCAGAAGAGGATGAGTTCCCTTTGTGTCTGATGATTCCATTCAAAGTTTCTTCCTTATATATAAAGTTGTTTTTCTTTGCCACTGACTTAATCATTAAACATATAAAACAGCTTTGTTTCAATTGTTGGTAAAATTATTTTACCAATAAAATAGAACTGAGTTAAATGAAAGAGACCATTACACTCACCCTCTTCTCTTCCTATTGTTTGCAGTGTTTCAGTGTTGTACTTCAGTATGTGTAAAATAAAAAGCTTAATGTAGAGTAATGTACCATCCATGTCCAGTCTCTTGATGATGACCTCCAGCTCCACCTCATTAGGCATATATCCCAGAGATCTCATGGCCATGCCCAGCTCCTGCTTTGAAATGAATCCATTTCCATCACGATCAAACACTTTAAAGGCCTCTCGGATCTCTGTGAATGTTGCACACACATGATCAGTTTCTCTCTTCTGAAGTGTCTGCCCTTGAATCATACTGTAAGTATTTATTCTTTGGAAGTGCAGGCATTTTAACCTATGCCAAATAATGAACGATACATTAATGTGACTTTATTTGAATTTGTTGTCATTTTGAATTGAGTGGCCCATGGTGGCGGTGGATCTCGTCACGGTATCTCTGTGTATTCAAAATAGCATCAATAAAATGCACCTGTGATGTGAATGTGAATATGTGAATATATATTCTTTCAGAAGACTGAAAGAAGTTTTGTCTTAAATATCCTTTAGGGGTGCTATAATACACAAATTAGTAAAACTGCTCATAACTATCCTGCACATATGAACCTTCTTTATTCCTAAAGGGGTACTGAGAGTTTAGAGTGGTCTTGTTCATATAGAAACTGCTGTTGTAAATCATAATACTTAATAATAAAATAATATTTTAAAAACATTTAAAATGGAGCAGAAGAGAAAAAGCTTCTTCAAAAATGATGCTTTATTCAAGACAAACAGTGAATAAGCACTTGAGACCTTTGCAGAGAGTCTTAATTCATAGCTCCAGGTCTGGGTATTATATATCTTAGCGTGCACTTTCCTATAATTAAAACCAACCACTACCATATTATTTTCTCATAACAAAGAATAAAAATTACCAATACAAAAAACAAACTGTACAAAAAAAGTACTGTATGTTCATACAATGTTAAATCAACTTGGTGTCTCAGAAATAATCAGCTTATTTCTTAATGATATACGAAATATCTTTTACACATAATAGCCTTCACTCACTTCACTGTCCTATTCATTTTTGAGACATCTACACGACTCATTCTGCAGGTGTTGACAATCTTGGTCTTGAATAACTTCATCATACACACATTTAACAGCTTAACATTCAAAGAAATTCACAAATGTTTAATCTTATCTGTACAACCTCAAAAGAGTCTGTGTAAAACACACTGAGGAAGGCAGAAAAAAGAGGTCTAGTCAGAATTTTATTAGTGATATATCTGAAGCTTCATGTGACCATTTCTTTAACCAGAAAGTCCCCATGACTATGGTGGGTAAAATTCCCAGCTTCCTGTAAATGATGGTAACCACCATATTATATTATCTAATGAATTATAAACCATCAAGATTACAATGATCAATGCTTTAGGTCTGCCTGTGAGGAGTTTAATGTGTTTTCCCTGTGTCTGTGTGGGTTTTTGCCAGGTGCTCCGGTTTCCTCACACCTCCCGAAGTGAATTGGATGTGCCATTTGGAATTGCCCTTGGTGTGACTGTGTGAATGAATAGTTGAGTGTATGTTGTACCCTGTAATGGATTGGCCTGGGAGTATTCCTGAATTGCACCCAGTGATTCCCGGTGGACCCCAGACATAAAGATAATGACTGACTGACAGGCTTTAGGTCAATGTGGACTTACTTTTAGGCAAGGATGGAATAAGTAGGTAATGCAGAAATTTATATATTTCATTTTTAATGTATCAGTTAATAGGGTGTTTTTAGTCTAGCAACCCAGCATAATGTAAATTAATGTTAAAGAAAGCATTAATGGGGAACAAAGTGTAAAGGACCTGACAATAATTGTGATGACCCAGCGGTATGGAGATGGAGACCATAGTGTTTTATTTCAGCAAAGTAAACCAAACAAAAGAAACAAGTCACCTACCCTCCACTTCATCCTCGGGAAGGTTGACAGGAGCCCCGTAAGAGAGGATGTCTGTCACTGAGCAGAGTCCCCTGTACATGAACCTAGAGGGCACGGCGCGCACTGGCATCTCTGCGATGACAAAGCTCAGACTTCACACAGCGCGCCGTGCGTCGGACACTGCGGATTCCCTACATGGCGCTCGGTGGAAATCCTACTTAAACAATCATTACTCCTTTAGAAGAAGACGCACTGGAGCACGTTCACTCCATAGCAGTGGCTGGTGTCTGCGAATCTTCCGAGTTTCGGTCCGTTAAAATGGCGAAGGTATCACACAGGGAGATAAGACTGAGACAAGCCTCGAACATGCGTGGTGCTCGGTTGTTAGCAAGGTCCAGTTTTTATTATAAAGCTTTACTTGTTTCTTCACCAGGTAGACATATCATATCGAATGATGAACGAGACAGTGTGAAGATGT
>JAOVVF010000030.1:9616215-9628345 GCA_028565595.1 Duopalatinus emarginatus | reverse complement strand
ATGATCGCCTTCCAATGCTTGATCTAGCTATGTCTATGCAAAGTAACAAGGCTCACTTTCTGTTCCAGATGAGCCCTGCGCACTGATGCTTTCTGCTCCAGCTTTTGCATGTCATGTTCATGCTGGGCCTCAGCCTGCACCTTTGTCTTGCTTTGGTAGGCATCCAGAAGCTCCATTTCCTGTTGCAACTGCTGCTTCAAGGCCTGGCACTCAGCCTCCTGTTCAGCTTCCAGGCGTAGCTGCACAAAAACCACAGAGTGATAGAGTGGGATCATTATCACAATATTCTTTTTAACATATATTTATTGGGCTATGTAAATATAGGAATTTTGGGTGTGGGGTCTGATTATGGCCGAACTTAATTTGTCATGTTTATACTGCTTTGCTGCAGTCAGTCAGTCATTATCTTATCCTCTTTGTCTGTCAGGGTTGAGGTTTGTCCGGAGCCCACCCAAAAACACTGGGCGCAAGGCAGGAATACCACCTGGACAGGGCACTAATCCATTGCAGTAATCCACATTCAAACATATACTTTTTCATACCCATTCACTCACACACTTAGGGACAATTTAGTGTATCTAATTAGCCTTCATTGTGTGTTTTTCAGGAGGTAGGAGGTAAACTCCTCACAGACAGAGCAGAGCGAGGCTCAAACCCACAACACCAGATCCCTGGAACTGTGTAAAACACTACCTGAGTGTCACTGTGCCACTCCTGCAATCTGCCTTTGTCTTTGGCAGTGCAGCAGTGTACCAGATAATAATGGAGGAGGTGATGGACATGTAGAAGAGCACCATCACTGGTGACTGGTTGAACTTCTTTAGGTGCTGTAGGAAATACATACACTGCCGTGCCTTTTTGGTGATGGACCTGATGTTCTGCTACCACTAAACATTTTGGATAATGATACTGCCAGACAGTCGCACTGGGTGATGGATGTTTCTGCAAATGATTTTAAGTCAACAACTGTATTTACTGTCTTTTGATCATTGAGCTCCACATTTATTGGCCATACCTAGTGATCAATCTCCCACCTTTAGATGAACTAATCCTCATCAGAATAAGCCCAGTGTTGGTGGTGTCATCAGAAAACCGCAGGAGTTTAAGTGACTGGTAGCTGAAGGTAAAGCTGTTTGTGTACAGTGAGAACAGTAGGGGAGAAAGGACACATGCAGAGCCTTTGCTAATTGTAGGTTGTAGGTTCCTGCAAAGTCTATGTGCTGTAGGATAAAATGGATTGCTATGTTTACTGCGTAGTTCACAGATCTTTTGGTGCTGTAGGTGAACTGAAGGGGGTCTAGTGGTGGGGCTGTGATGGTTTTGAGGTGGGATAGCATAAGGCACTCAAAGCACTTAATGACCGTAGAGTTATGTAGTCATTAGGTTCCAGTACCAAAACTGAACCTAAAAAGGGTATGGCTTCTGTTTTGTTAGAATGCAAATCTGTACTCACACCATCCCTTTTTAAAAAAGACTGGACACCCTTGGTTTATACTATCATTATAATTTACATGCAATTTAGCTACAATTTTGACAAAAATTGTAAATGGTGACAAAAATATTAGCACCAAGTAAATCACCAAAATTGGAAATCAGACATGATCCCATGAAGGCACCACACACATTTTAAACTGTACACTAAGTGGCCATACCTTTTTTTTTTGTCTGGGAGTCTTACCGTTTGTGAGGCCATCATGTCGTTAATGCTCTGCTCATACTGTTCAGCTAGCACAGCAAGTTTGCGTGTCTGCTCTTCCTTCAAAGTCTTCAGCAGGGTTTTGTGGTCGCTCTTAGGGGAGACCTCTAACTGATGGTTCCTCAGAGCTTTGTACTGCTTATTCTGAACCTTGCAAGTGTCCTGGAATTGCTTTTTGATCTGCATCTCCAATGCCTGGTTTTATGGCAACACAAAAAACATGTGGGTTTTGTGTTGAACAAAAAATCATATAATTTATATATTACCTTAATATAATTCTGTATATATTAATACCTTTCACATATAGAAGACAAGTTAATTCTTGTATTGATGTGCCTTAATTCACAAAGCAAATAGCAGTTACTATAAGAATCCAGTGTTCTGCCAAAATTTAACTCTAGCTGAATTTCATATGAATTTTATTAAAAAATAAAATGGCTTGTTTGTCTTTCTCTGTCCCCTTCCCCAACTATAACAGTATATTCTTATTAACCCTGCTGTAGCTTTCCATGGTAGTTTAAAATTTTAACTATATGATCATGATGTGAATACTTCACTCCTCTTAGGGATTATAAACAGAGTTCCATGTGAACCTTGAGGTTCCTGGGCTGCTGCCGGCGCTCCAGTGCATGTTTCCTGTGCAGCTCTCTCTGGCGTCGATTGTTGTACTCCTCCTGGTTCTCAAGCTCAGTGTGATGCTGCAAACGGATCAGCTCCATGCGAAGCCTGTGCAGACACTCCAACTGCCGTCGCTCCAGGTCCTGTGTGGACTCATCTTGCCGAATCATCAGTGCATGCTCCATCTCCTTCTGCAGTTTCTTCTTGTTAAGTTCCTGGGACACAAGGGCAAAGATTTGTATCTGTGAGAGTTGTAAGACGTTGTATGAGCAACATGATGAAATAAACCTGATCCGCATCTAAAAATATATCATTTTTAAATCTTTTTTACAATCAGTCAAAAGTAATTCATATACTTATTGTATTTCACAGGTGAGGAAAGCCTTTTATTTCCTGCAGCAAATATTTATCACTCTCACTCCCACAATGATAGGGATTTTTTTAGAATAAGAAATTCTGCCAGAAATAATAATTATAAACAATAAAATAAATATGTCCACCTTATGTCTTACCTCCCGTATCTGTTCCTGTTCAAACTCATGTTTTTTTATGAGGCTTCGTCTCTTTAGAGCACGGCAGCTTCTTTCATAGATAAGTCTCTGCTGGTTAAGCAGCTGTGCCTCTTCCTCGGCCTGTGAGCGCTGCATTGTTTCCTTGTGGCGTGACAGCCTCTCCTGCTTCTCCTCCTTTGGTGTGCTAAGGTCCTCATTCATCTCCTGCAGAAGTATTTGCACACACTCACTCACTCACTCACTCACTCACTTTTAATAACCAGTCTGTTTTGATTAGGATTTTTGTGGACACAGATCACATACCTGGGCACGAGACAGGAATACACCCTGGATAGCAAGGAATCATGCACACACATTTACATATTTATTCACACACAGGGACAACTTATTTTTAGGGGTAAAATTAAGAACTATTTCTAATAGAGAACTAATAGAGAACATTTAGAAAGTCTTCAGATCCTTTTACTTATCTCTAAGTCACTCTTGTCTTGACTGTGTGCTTAGGCTTGTCTTGTTGAAAGGAGAACCTTTAATCTGGCCCAAGTAATCTGGATCAAGTTTTCATTAAAAAAAAAAATCTCTGTACTTTGCTCCATTCAGCTTTCCCTTAATCCTGACCAGTCTCTCTGTCCCAGTCACTGAAAAACACCCCCACAACATGATGCTCCAACCACTATGCTTCACTGTAGGAGTGGTCTTGGGCAGTGCCTTGTTTCCTCCAGATATTATGCTTGGAATTAAGGCCAAAAAGTTCTATTCAGGTTGAATCGGAGAAAAGAATCTTGTTACACAGCCTAAGAGTCCTTTGGGTAAATTTTTTTGCAAAGATGGGCTTTCATGGGTCTTTTATTGAGGAGAGGATTCTGCCCAGATGTGCAGTGATGTGCCTCTTAAAGTTTGTGAAAGACCCATCTGCAGATATCTCTAGGCCAGATATTTTTTCATAGCCGTCTTAATATCTAAGCTCTACAGGCAGTTATTTTCTCATCTTGGCTTGGTTTTTGCTCTGATAAGCATTGTCAACTGTGAGACACTATATAAACATGATGTTCAAATCATGTCCAGTCAACTAAATTTACCACAGACTTTAGTCAAGGTGTAGAAAAATGTCAAAGATAATTAAGAGAAATAGGAGGCCCCCAGAGCTAAATTTTAAGTGTCATGTCATGTCATGTCAATGCCATGTCCATTCAAAAAATCTGTATTCATTGTCATTATAGGGTATTGAGTGCAGAATGATGAGGGAAACCCTGATTATTTTCATTATTTATTTATTATTATTTATTATTTTTAATAAATAATATATTTTTTATTTTTAGCATAAAGTTAATGTGAAAAGGTCTAAAGACTTTCCAAATTCATTAATTGCAAGCGAATTCAAGTATTCAAGTAGCCTGGATAACACAGTAAACCCAAATTCAGTAACTCTGGAACTGTTAATATGGCAACACTATCCACTGCCCTATCATGCCACTCTACAATAAAATTCAACAAAATTATGAATGTCTGTTTGCTCATGTATGTAGGACAGATTAGCAGTTAGCAATTAACATCTGTGATGTTGCATGAGCAGATGTTTAAAAAGTTTTTTGTCTTTATAAACTTTAGTTAAAACATTGTTAATTAAATAACAATTTTAAAAAATCATAATGCAGAGTCTAGCAGGAGCACTATTGTTTAAACACCACTCACTTCCTTCATCCTGTCCCTGCACAATCTGTACTGCTTTTTCTGTGTGTCCAAGAAGGTGGTCAGCTCCTTCTTCTGTTGGACCAAGATTTGTTGCTGGATTCTTTTCTCTTCTGTCGCTGATGCCTTAATCTGTAGTGGGATAAAACCTGACTGGTCAATGGCATTTATGGCATTGGGAAGACACCGTTATCCAGAGTGACTTACATTCATGTAATTTATACAAATGAGCAGTTGAGCGTCTTGTTAAGAAACTTGCTAAAGGGCCCAGCAGTGGCAATTTGATGGTGGTGGGATTCAAACTCACACCCTCCTTATTACACATGCAATGCCTTGACGAGTAGGCTCCCAATGCCCAGTGATTTCCTCAAATTTTTCAATTAAATTGAGTAGTAAACTAATTGTTAAGGAATTGTAGAGTCAAGCTATATTTTATGCCATAATTTATTTACAAATAAGGTATTAGGTAAGAATAACATTCATAGACAAATAAATAGATAACACATCTAAGACATCTGTTATCTAAGACAAGATAAATGCAAGCCACCATTTAATTACATACAGTACCTCCAGAACGTATTAACTCTTTCTTACAACACAAACATAAACATATCAGAATGAGATACCAAGTATTCACCCCTTTAGTGTAAACTGTCCACTGACATTTTCTTCCATTCCTCAATGCAAAGTTTATCAAAGTCTGACTGAATACATTCTTCTACTGTCCCAGAGATGTTGGATCTGTTAAGATGCTGCTATCATTTTTAGGCAGGGAGCTCTATAACACTGTCAGTGTTGCAGTTGGACTCTTGGACACTTCTTGACCTCTTCCCCAAGCACTCAGTTTGGCCTGATCTTGGTAGTGTCTGGGTTGTGCCACATATTTTCTCGTTTGTTATAAAGCATTATAACATGGCCTTAAAATGTTTCACCTTCTTTTTTTCTTCCTAACATCTCCTAACAAAGACAGACCATTTTGATTAGCCATTTTAACTGTGAAACCTGCCATAAACAAAGATATTTATTGGGCATGCATACAGCTGGACAACATTTAAAATCAACTATCCAGCAGTTAGTTTTGGCTTTAAAAAATTAAATACAAGTTCCAATTTGAAATGATTATAAGAAAGGGGTGAATTTTATGCAATCACTTGTGATGTTTTTTTTTTTAGATTTTTATTTATTTTTTGATAATACTGAGGGCATCTACACAGTTTCTTTGTTTTATATGAGCAGAGATATAATCACTGGAAGGTATAATTTCTGGAGGCAATGTACCCATTCTTTTTTGGCTATTAAAATTAGTACGTCAGATAACTGATTATCCAAAAATAAATTTTATGCAGCTTTATGCAGCTATGTGATAATACACTGTTGCATTTGACTTGGGACTCAATTTACCTCCTTCTCCAACTGGGCAGCCTGTTTCTTGGCTAGCCGTTCCAGTTCAATGTAAGTGTTATTGGCCTGGGTCTCTACTTCCTTCTGCAGCCGGAGCATGTGCTCATCCATCTCAGCCTTCAGCTTGTTCTCCAGCGCGATCAGCTGCTTCTGGTGCTGCCGCCGCATGCGTTTGTACCCTGACATCTGCTCCCGCCACACAGAGTCCTGCTCATGCTCCTGGATCTCCTTGGTGACCTGCATGTAAGCAGACATATATGTGTTTATTCATCCTTGCAGATAAGTTTTTGCATAATGTAAAAAGAATCACTGTGAATTTCATGCATATAGTATGCACATGCATATAGTATGCACATAGCTCCTGATTATGGTTTCAAGTCAGAGGTTCTGGGCTGAAGTACACTGTCAATGCTGAATCTCTAAGCTGCTTTTATGGCCCAGAACTATTGCATGAATTGTGGATATTACCATAGCATACAGCCAGTTATTATTTTCCTTGGCAGGGAAATGGATACCTTACACCTTACAGCAATTTTAAGAATGAACAGCTGATGAGTTGCAAGCCACCGTTGAGAATTAGCTCCTGGCTAAACTAAGCTAAGCTACAGCTTCAATATGCCTAGCCATATTATAACTAGGCCTCGTAGTTTAATTTATAACATAATACCTCTCTTAATGATTAACGAAGGCAAAAGAAAAGTCACCAACCCTACATGGGCCTGATTAAATATCAGACTGACATTTACCATACTTGATTTTTAAAAAAAAGACATTACATCATACATGATATGAAAAGAAAAAATATCTCAAACAACATTCCCACTTAACATCGCGAGAAAGGAAATAAATAATAAGCAGTAACGTTTGGTAACGCATTTTGATTTATAATGAGGAGAAAATACAAGAGAGGGAAAGAGACGTGAATGGGGGAGGAGGAGGAGAAGAATAAGAGACGGAAAGGGCTTATTAACAAGATGTGGTTGCCATAGCTACAGATGCGGGGCCTATGCGAGCGGCCTGTTCCTTCGTACGCAAAGGAATAATAAAACGCACAGAGAAGGTGCGCGAGCCTACCGAAGACGCCGGTGCGACGGTGGCGAAGGGCGCGCGAATGCTGCAGGGGCTCTAACTTTAGTATTGGCGCGCGCAGCTTCGGGGAGAAGAAGCAGGCCGCGGCTCTGGCCCGGCGCGCCCGTCTCGAGCCTCATCCCTCACTCCAGCATCCTCCTTCTGCTGCAGGGGGGGAGCGAACACGCGAGCCACGGATGATGTTGGGGGGTGGGCACCAGCCGCGCGCTCCGCCGCCGCCGCTGCTGCTGAGGATGAGGATGCTGTTGAGAAGGAGGAGGAGGAGGAGGATAATGCCGCTGTTGGCGCCGACGATGATGATGCTTCTGCGTCTCCCTGCGTCCCGCGTAGTTCGCGCGCGGCATCCTCTACCTCGCTCCGTTTCCTCCCCTCCCCAACCCGCGGCGTACAGCGTTCGTTGATCACGGGCGACGCGCGGCGCTCCTGACCGCGAGCGAACTCTGCATGGCGGTAGATGTCGCGCAGAAATGCACGCTGAGGAGGCGGAGGAGGTAAGGGGGCGGGGGGTGCTGTAGAAGATGAGAAGAAGAAGAAAAAGCTATCCGCGGAATATAACAGGGAGGTGTGGAGGAGGGAGAGGAGCACAGGGAGAGGAGGAGCTGTCTGTTAGTGTTGTCTTTATTCTTAAAAGGTTCATAAAAAAGGCTATTTTAATGTTTTCAGGGACTTTATTCAAATTTCTCTGAGGGGCAAAAGACACGCAATGTCATGCATATATGTCAGTATTACAATGTGACTGTAAAGTCTAACTTACCACTTAAATAACAAGGCAGTATTACATTTTACTTAATCCTACATAAACATAACGGGCCTATTTTCTGTCTACTGTCAAAAATCCTGGGGTTTTGTTTTTAGTACACTTTTCAGAGAGTATACGTATATATGGATTATAAGTATAATTCCTAGGTCATGAAGATTAGTGAAGATTAGTGAAGTCAGGTTGCCAAGTGCAACAAATGCCATTTCACCAATTATCACCACATAAGCTGAAAACTTTAAAACCACAAAACTGGCACCTCAGCCTCATGGAGCACCTAACACACCTACACCACACCCCAACCCTAACCCTAGCCTTCACCCTAACCCTCCAATGGGGTGGGGTGGTGGTGGGGGGTGGTGAAGTAGGCCATTTACGTGGTATAGTATTTGAAGACAGTTCCTGCTTCCCTATAAGCAGCAGTTCATGGCATATTTTGTCACTCTGTCCCACCAGAAGTAACATCTCCATCTTCCAGAAGCTGTTTGAAGTTGTTTTTCCACCTACTTCTGTGTCTGGTACATGCTACAACAATGCACCAATTTAAAGAGCAGTCTTTGCAACCTTAAAATTGTGGAATTATTTATTAAAAGATTTAAGGTGGGAAAAATATGTTTATTATATTAGGCTCAATTTGCGTTTCCTGTGAAGGTTCCTTTTTAGATAATATTTAGAAATAAAAAAATCTAAATTAATTGCATGGTTGATGAATTATAAAAAAGATCTAGCACATTAGACCCTTTAGACCACAACATGCAAAGAAGCTGATTAGTATTTCTGTTTTGTCATGATAATTGTAATGCATTATTCACAGGAAGAATGCATTAGTAATATCTTAATAAATATACAATTCAGAAGCCTGCACCATTGATCTGAAGTGAGGACTATTAGGTATTAGGTCTCTTAATTCTAAGAGCTTAATATCACTGAAAGTATTACTGAGCAGAAGTTTAATGTACTGTGTTTAACAGAAACATTGAGTTGAAACAAAGTTGAAAACATGAGGCAAAAATGTAAACTACTAATCTAAAGCCAGACAATTTGATGTCTGTGTAGTTGCATTAGATAAGCGATTAGAATCCTTTAATACTACTCAAGAGACAGAGTTAATTTGACTAAATTCTTCATCAAAATCCTCAAGGGGTATACTAGATCTCATACCTACAAATATTTTCCTTAATTATTTAAACTAACAGTTGTGAAACCCCTGATTAAAAACCTGACCTTGACCCGGCCAGCTGTCTACAGACCATTATCAGACCACCTCTTCATCTCCAAGATCCTAGAAAAGTGTGAATGACCTGCTACTGGCCTTTGAACAGCCCTGTCCTAGTTCAGGTCTTATTTGACCAACCCTAATCATGGTATTGTCAGTTATTATTGTAGATGTGAATGGTGATTTCTTTATGCAAAGGAAATTTGGTGTTCCACAAAATTCTGTTTATGCCCAATGCTATTTTTCTTATATATGCTACCTCTGGGTAATATTATCTGTAAACACGGTATCAGCATCCACTGTTATGCTGATGATCCACAGTTATACAGTATATGTCAGCAAAGCTAGATGAGACACCAGTTTAGTAAAGTTGAAGAATTTGTAAAGGACATTAGACACTATATGTTGAACAATTTTCAGTCAACATTCCACTGTACTATGGATAATGTAGCTCCACAGCATGGAAAGAGAGTCTCCTGAATTATAGAAAAGCTCTTAGTGCTGATATAACAAAATATTTCTTGTCCCTGACAAAAATAATGTTAATTGAACTGAGGTACTGGTATTAGGACCACAGGCAGCTAGAAGTAAATTTTTCTATTATGTAGCAACTCTGGGTGTTTTTTCTAATGTTACTTTTCAATTACATTAAATTACTACAGCTAAATTTTAATTGTATTGTGCAACAGTGGGCATTGTCCTAAATGTTTTTCCCCTGAGGCAACAGCCTAAAACTGTGCCAGGGTTTTTAATGCTCAATCACCTGCTTTGTCAAACCATGAAGAAATATTTAAAATGATTGGATGTTTGCTGTGTCTAAGAAATGAAGATTAGGAATGATCCATTAATTATTTTTATTCATTTATTTATTTGGATACTGGAAGGGCCCCTGCCTGGAAAACAGTTTAACACACTGTTCTGAGGTGTCTGTAAACAATCCGAGAATAACATTCTTACAGCATTATCTTAATATAACTTTCAAAGCCTTTCTGACAATGTCCTAAAGATGTCACATAGATACCCTGTGTGGTATTTTGCTGTTGTAGCCCACATCAAGATTTGATGTTTTGTGCAAGCATAGATTACTGTTCATTACACGTGATTATACACCATGCTAAGCATTACCACGTTTAAACTCATAAGCATACAGATTTAGGCTGGTGTGATTATTGGATTTAAAATCAAAGAAACATACAAAGATATCATTAGTAAGATGAGTTAGATGGCATTGGATGTTTAAGTTTTTTTTTAACCTGAATTTAGGATTATTATTGGTTCATATGCTTCAGTGATTTGGCCACCTGAGTAAATCTGATCTGGAAAAGACAAGGTGATAGGCTATGTGCAATGCAACTGTCATGTATTTCTCCCCACTTCCAGTTTTGTTTAATGCTTCCCTGTATGTTCCCTTATTTGTCTTTTAAAATAAACTTTGCATGTATCTTTCTACCTTGGTGAGTTAACCTGGTCAGTACATTGAATTGAAAGGTAAACTTAACAAACTTAACAAACAACAAAATCATGCTTGCTTGGTCCTTATTTCTTATGTATTTTCTGAGAAAGTCTGGGGAATTTGCTTACTCAAGCATTTCCTGTGTGGTGAAGGGATTAAGAGATAGTGTGTTTGATCTTTTTTAATGTGACGTTTCACATACATAATGTCTATATACATAATACATACATAATACCATGGTAAATGGGCAATTGTTTGTTAAGTTGCCAAATATGTTAATTTCATACAAATGGGACACTGGCATGATTAACGTAGCCTTCACCCAAACTGCTCTCACCTATGAGGACCTAATTAAACTGATTTGGGGTTGTCAAGAAAATATGAGCTTAACAATAAGATAAATTTCAGCATTTCCAAAGAATTTCAGAATTTATTTTTGCGGATTTATATCCAGATGTGTTAAACCACTTAGAAAATGATACCTTTATTTGAACCCACCAATTTCCAAGTGATCTGTAATGTTGGAAAATGTCACTAGCAGGTGTTACTTCTTTTACAGCTGTGCTTTTTTCTTTGTTTAAACAATTAATAACTAATACCTACCCTTTGTTTAAAACCAAACAGGACTTCAACTGTGAAGTGCTGATGAAAAGTATGAACCAGAAGGAAGACCTCAGAGAGGTTGATGGGAAAAAATGTAAAATGTGTAAAATGTAAACAAAAATAGAATGCAATAATTTGCAAATCTCCTAAACCTAAATTTTATTTAAAAATGTTGAAGTGAGAAAAACTGTGTATAAAAAAATGCAGACTTTAGATATCCCACCATCTACAGTACATGACTATCATTAAATGACAATGAAAAAGTCTGTGTGCAATGGACAAGGCTGAAGGTAAATATTGGATGCTTGTGATCTTCAGACCATGCAATGCCATGCAATCCACAAATGCAAGTTAAACTCATATAATGCAAAAACAAAACCACAATCCAGAAACACTGACGTCTTCTCTGGGCCAAATTTTAAATATACTAAAGCAAAATGAAAAACTGTTCTGTGGTAAAAGATCAAAATTTTAAATTCTTTTTGGAACCCACAGACTTCGTGTCCTGCTAACTAAAGTGGAGAGAGACCTTCCAGGTTGTTATCAGTGCACAGTTCAAAAGCATACATGTCTAATGGTATGGGGTTGCATTAGTGCCTATGCTATGGGCAGCTTACACACACTTTCAATGCTGAACAGTATATACAGGTTTAAGGACAACATATGCTCCCATCCAGAAAATGTCTCTTTCATGGAAGGCTTTGCATATTTCAGCAAGACAATGCTAAATCACATACTTTATCCATTATAAACAGCATTGCTTTGCAGTAGAGTTCATGTGCTGAGCTGGCTTCCTGCAGTCCAGACCTTTCACCAATGGAAAACATTTGGTGTATCATGAAACAAAAAAACATGGCAAAGAAGACCCAGGAGTATTGAGCATCAAGCAGTTGGTCTCCCCAATTTCCAGACATTTCTAGACTGTTGTTAAAACAAGAGGGGAAGCCACACAATGGTAAACATGGTTCTGTCTTAAATCTTCTGATATACTTTGCCATTTGGTTCAAAATTACCTAATATTTTCATGAAATGGTACAATGTCTCATTTTTCACATCTGATATGTTATTCAATCTGATATTCAATGTTCTATTGTAA
>JAOVVF010000030.1:9589762-9602535 GCA_028565595.1 Duopalatinus emarginatus | reverse complement strand
CACAAAGGCTGTTTAAAACAAAACATTACAATTTTGCTTTCTGTTAGCTAGCTATATTTGGCTGAATAAAAGTTAACAATTGACTAAATAATTAATTCCTGACTCACAACCTTACGGTCCTGATTCAGTCCTGAAATCAATTTGTTGTCTGTGTGGAGTTGTTAATTTTCTCCCAGTGTCAGCAGCCTTATTTCCTTCCACTGCTCAAACCATGCAAGTTTTTTGGTGACTCTAACTAACTGTGAATATGTTGTGTAATTGCATAATGCCCTGCAATGTACTGGCATCCCTTTTAGGGTGTATCTTTAAATTACACAACATATTCCTGGAACAATACCCAGAATTAATGAGCAAATGAATTCAAATTATTATGTTCATGTCAACTTTATACATTAGAACATACATATGTGTGTGTCTCACAGTGAGAAATGTTATTTATTGCTATTCTATAGCATATTTATTGCTACACTACATCTAATATGCCCCTTCAATAATGTACATTCTTTGCTTTTTAGACAGTCCAAAAGATAAGACAGTCAAATGATTTTCAGCATCCAAGAATTGAAAAGATCAACAGTAGCGAATAAATAAGGAAATCATTTCGCTAAACAATTTATCACAGATTAAGGTGGTGCTTAGAGGAAACATGCAAAGTCTATTTATGTCTAAATGTCATGAGACAACTGTCCATAGAATGAAACATGCCACCCCCCCAAAAGAAAAAATTACTTATGCTGTGATTGTACTGTATATTAGAAACCTCAGCATAACAACAGTACTTAGACAATTTAATGCTATATTAAAATGCTATAGATTTAATGCTATATTCTCAGTGCAAAAATAACCCATTTACTTTTCTGTCAAATTTAGCTCAATAGTTATCATTGGTGCGTTGAAATAGCAGGTAAAACATCAGTTGCTGATGGGGCCTCATTTGCACAGACTTGTTGTGTCCACATTTAAGAACCGGATGTGCATCCTTGTCTCAATTTCTATTCCTTTCAGAATCTGATAAAAAAAAACTTAAGTCACTGCTAGACAACTCAAAAATACATGGTCTAGATATATGAAGCTATAATGAGTTTGATTGATAAACTGTGTATGTAAAACTGTCCCAAAAATAAAGACAAACCTTTACAAAATGCTCAAATGTGATCCCCTCATAAAATTCATCTGGGCTCTGTAAAAGAAAAAATTATTGTTACACTGTATACCTGACATTAGTTGGCAATTTATTAACACATAATGTATGGATGTGAAGAGCTGGGGTATCAAAGGTTATAATCAATGCCACTAAATGAATCTAGAATTCATGTTTTAAATTAAAGTGACAGAATTGAGCAGCTAGTCTCTGTGTGTACTCTCTGTGGGGGTGAACACTTTATTATTATAAATACGTATTATCCATAGAAATACTAATACTAATACTAATAAATACTAATAAATATTAATAATAATAAATATGTATTATTATAAATATGTATTATTGCATATTTTGAAGAAAAATATCTGTTATTTCCTGGTAATGAACTGCTGTCTGTTTTGTAGCTGACATTATTTAATTAAATTCATTTGTACATTCATGTATCTTTCAGATAAATACTGATAAATTAATATATTGAAGAGGAGCTATTGCTGTGTTATTGGGTTACTGAACTGTTTTTTCTTGGCCTGGTCTACTTGACTTTGGACTAAGTATAATGTGGCTGGTTACCAAAAATAAGTTTGACATCCTGGTGTAAAGAGCCTACCATGCGACCCATTGAAATGCTAGCAACCTCCATCATGGCAGCATCTGCAATGCCCTTAGCTGTCTCCCTTCCAAGTGAACCACTCCTAGAAAGCAGCTCCTCCACCACCTGTAGAAAACCAATATGTTGTTAGTTATTGCACAGCACACCTGCTGTTTGTTTCAGAATCTTGATAAATAAAATCTTGATGTTCTTACTGATTTATTTTCTGGGGTGAACTGAATATGTTAATTCAAAACAATAGTTAAATTCATTAACTTTATCATCTAACCTACCGACTACTTGGTCATAGGAATGCTGGAGAAAACTGCAGCACTTTTTTAGCAAACAGGTTCATTTTGAACAGGTGCGGTCCATCACAGGACAGACACGCACTCACAACTAGGGTCAATTTAGTATCTTAAATTAGCCTGGCTTCATGTCCAAGAAACAGAAACACCCAGAGGAAACCCACATAGTCAAAGTACGAACATGCAAACTTCACACAGAAAGGGCCCTGGTCACCTGGGTAGTCAACCCCAAGCCCTCGTTGCTGCAAGACACATGGCTTTTCGAGAGTAAACAATTCAGTACAATCTGTTTAACATTACATAACATACACAACACAGTATACATCACTGTGCAAAAGTCTTAGACATATGCAAAAATGTGCAAAGTAAAAATGACTTCAAAAAGACTAAAATAAAGTCTAGAAATTACCACAGTGTACAGTAAACAGTATCATACTAAAAATTAGTCAATATTAGGTGTGATTACCCTTTGCTTTTTTCTATAGTGCCAGGTAGAGTTTGTGCCATTTTTAGGGAAACTGACAGTGCCAAGAAAAAACTCCTTGAGATGACAAACAAAAAAACCATGAGAGGAACCAGACTCAAAAGGTAACCCAGGGTGACATTGATAGTGTGATTATAAATAATCCCTTACTATATAGAAAAAGTGCAAATGCTTAGACAGAAAGGGGTAGCTGTGGGCTTGTAGTTAAGGATCCAGGTCAGTGGTTTGATACCCACAACCAACATGAGTAAGGTGCCCTTGAGCAAGGCACCTAACCCCTAACTGCTTCCTGGGGACCATAAATGAGGGCTGCCCACACTCTCTGAAAATGTGTTCACTGCCTCCTAATGTGTGTTGTACTGTACGAAGGGTTAAAGTCAGCAGTCAAATTCCTCTGTGTCACAGTTCAATTTCACTTTTCACTTAGTTATGTTCAGCTAATATGTTTCAGACTAGGACATCAGAGTGGATCAGGCAGATACAGAGAGCAAAAGAAGTCAGCAATCAGGATGACTGGTATCACCTGTTGCCTTACAGCTCGACTGAGTGGACGGGAAAGAGAAAAGGTAGAGAAGAGAACAGGCCATAAGAGACTAAAGCTTTGTTTAGGTTCTGTGGCACAAAACCATTTGTTGTTTTATAGGTCAAAAGTACTATTTTATAATTAATGCAAGATTTGACTGGCCAATGCACTGTGGATAAGATAGGGATGATGTGTTCATATCGTAAGGACTCCTACTGCTGTATTCTGGACTAAGTAAAGCTTGTGTATGCACCTACTGGGAGAGCGAGATTATTACAATAATCCTATAACCACAGTATGAGTTAGTTGTGTTGACATTGTATTTCTTATTTTTATTTTAATATTTCTAAGATAAAAAAAAGTCTTTTACTGCTGCACGTGACGTACAGTAAATATAAGACTTGACTACATAACTAGAAAGCTTACTTTTAGCTGCCAGTGGTCCTAGTACAAGTACTTCTGTCTAATCACAATCCCAGTGCTAAGCGAAGAATTGGTAATATTTAAAAGAGGTTTAATTGTTTCTGGTAGTATCAGTTTGAACAAAGGTGTAGGTAAGGGATCAAGTACACATGTTAATGAGGATGCACACATTAATGAGCTCTTAAAGAGAAATAACAAATTATTCATTGCTGATCTGATAAAGCTATACTGATCCACATGGTTAGTAATGGAATTGTCAGACTTTAAATAAAAAGTTTTTTTCCCCTGCTTGTAATTATTCCCTGAACAGTTATTGCTACAGAATCTAGGGTACTTTTATTGTCTCCTATAAGCGCACTAAGAGCTTTTCTATAGCTTATAAGGCTCTTCTTCCATGCTTGTTTGAAAAACAACCAATTTAGTTTTATGTCAACAGTGTCTCTTATCCTCCAATGCCAACTTAATGGCACTGCCTGTCTGTCTCCCACCTAGTTTCTTTTTGTGGGGCTCAGCTTTTTAGAGAAAAAGGCAACATGATGCAACTTGTTTTTTTTACTCCTAGGCCGTGTGACAAAAGGCTGTCCATTCCAGCCTTCAATGCATCAACCTCCACTACAAAGGGTTTCTCAGGGTCAGGATGTTGCAGTATGGGAGCCAAAGTAAAGGCTCTTTTAGCTGATGGAAGGCTTGTTTATCAAGGCTGCCAATGGTGTTGAAATAACAGATAAAACAACAATAAAAATTGGCCCAGAAAAAAACCTTTGAAAGTACATAACCATTCAAGTGCTGAGAACACAAGGGGAAGCATGGCTGGGTACTTGACTGTAACGTTTTTCAACCCTCTGTAATCTATGCTTGGATGCCGGCTGCCACCATTGCCTACTGTTAGCTTCAAGGCAAGGGGTGGGTTAGGTCTCACTGTATCACAATCACAGACAAAATCACAATAAGGAGGGAGACCACTGGTCTTGGGTTTGCTAAACACCTCTCACAGATATTGATACTTGGAAGGGATAATAAACTGATGACAGTGTCCAGACTGTCAACAGTTGTGGTGCCGACTTGAGCTAAGGGAGCCATAGGCATTTCCAAAAACAGGTCCAAGGCCATGCTAGAATCTCTGGATATTAAAAGATTGTGCTGCATCCATAGAAGGCCCAAGACAATGGGATGACAAGTCAAGGCCATGCCAATAAGAGAAATATTCTAGTAGTGCAGGACACTGGCAGGGTGTCCAGCACGACAGGGTCCAGCTGGACTGGTGTGGTGCAGTGGGCGATGACTCTCATCTATGGCTCTGATATGCAGCTTGTGTTGAAGAGGCTGTTGCACCACTTAGGCGCCTTTAAAGTGTCCGGTGGCTGCAAAAATCTATGAGGCCAGGAAGGCACGAAATATCTCCTGTCATAATCTAAACCTAGACAACATATTCACAAGAACATTAAACAGGCACAAGATCACAATAATATAATTTTGTTCCTGGCTCAATAATGAAGAATTCACAAAACAGATAAACAATAACAGAGTGCCTAAGACTTATTGTATAATAGATTGTCATCCCATCTAGGGTGAATTATCAGTCCATGCACCATGTGTTGCTGACTCCACATTCACCATGACCCTGATGTGGATAAAGTAGTTCAGTTAAAATAAATGAATAAATGAATACTAGCATGAATAATGTATTTGTGGAAAAAAAACTGTTCTCTTGGGACATATCGAACCAACTAACCTAGCATCTACTATATCAGCTAATCCTAAAAGATCAGCCTATTTATTGTTACTATCTATTTGTAACACTTGTGTATTTCATGAAATCTCAGACATGTGCTGTGCTTAACAAACACAAAATTGTATGCCTTACATGTTTGTATTCCTCCAGTGTTATGGTCCCATCATTGTCAGTATCATGCATGTTAAACAAAACTGTCAAGGGAGAAAACGGTGCATAAATTATTCATCTGGGTTGTAGAGTCAAGTGTCCACTAAACAATGCATGGAGCCAAGAACCAGAGTACAGTTTAAAACAACACACTTTAGGCTTGATACATACAAAATACAAAAAAAAACAACAACAAAGAAACAAACAAAAAACATTTCACAATATTTGGTTTCTAGGCCTCTCTACAATAAAGTATGGCGTTACTGAAAGGCCCAATCTGATATTACTTATTAAGCACATATGGAGAGGGAAATCCATATTATGGCATGATAGTGTATTGCTGCCAACATTATCTTAATTTCATTGACTGATTTATTGCATTCTTACAGCGCAGTTTAGTCCTCCTTATTTCTTCTCTCTGCTCCTCTGTCATGTATACTGATGGAGCTCTGAAGTACGACATGACAATAAGGAACTCCTCAAAGCCAATTTCTTGAACTGAGCCTTCACCTCCTTTTTGGAAGTTTCTGTCAAAATAAAGTTTAAGTGTATGAATAGCTTGGCAATTATTACAAAAAAAGTGCTTGACATGACTATATACTGACTTATGCTGTTATTTTAAAAGATGTTAGCAAAAAAAAAACAAAACAAAAAAAACAAACAAACAAATACACCCCACCCTTAGTGTCATGTCCAAAACTGCACCATGAAATACATGCCCATTGCCCTGGTAGAAAATAATACTAGTGCATGAAGCAGAGTATCTAACAGGGAACATGCCTGACATAGAGGCAGAAGCACCTTCTTATGCTGATTGGTTGGCTGTTGGTGGTGCAGATCATTTGTTTTTCCCCTCCCATATATAGAGCCTAGGGCACCACAAAGGTTAGAGCTTTTCCATTTGACCATATTGTTTATTATGTTGTCAGAATTGTCTCTAATTTACACAACAAGTAGCACAAATAGTAGTGAAATAACCAAACTGATTTTGAAATAAGACTAAAACTAGACTCATCGTGGTCACCATTAGTAAGTAAATAACTAACCCACAATTTAACGCTTCACCAACCTTCTGTCAAAGAAAGCTGCTACAATCTGGGATCGAATTGGATTGCTTGCAAGGTCTGGAAGTGTGTTGAGATCATCTCTCCTTAAAACAGAAAGCATTAAGTTAAGCAAAGGGATCATATTATTATCATATACATAACACAGCATTGAAGTATATCTGAAGTTTAACTACTGCAATATTAATCAAGTATACTAGAATGGACATCTACACCCTAGTTAGAACTTGATATAAAATGAAATGAAAAAGAATTTGAGCAATGTTAGGGCAGGGTTGTGTATAGCCTACCGCAGGACATCGTTATTGTGGCTTAACTGCTTGAAGCGATTATGAAGAATCTTGATCTGCTCCAGTGAAACTAAAGGAAAAATGAAAGCACAACAGCAGCATTTATCTTTATTCAGACTTTATTCAAGGACAGTTTTACAAAACAAAATCCCAAAGTGAATATAATCTTCAAGCTATTTCCCAAATCCACTATTACTGAACATACAGGTATTTTTTATTATTGTATTGTTTATAAAAAATCCAGTCTGACAGAGGCTCAATCAATATGGATCTGACCATCTATAAAAACTAATTCAAGTATATTACATTTAAATTTTAATTTTACCACACTAAAGCAGCTTACTAAATATTCCAGTATTATATATTATATGTAATGTCACAAGGAACAAGAGAGATGTGATGTAAAGTCAGTTGACTGTGTCAGTTTTTGCATACTGTCAAAATGACTGAGCCCCCATTTGTCTGTTCACCATTTTGACCCCAGATCAGTGGGACATCCTGAATCTCAACATCAGGTAGCAATGTAAGTCTTTGTCTCACATCCTGAGACCATCAGCTCGATTTAACAGAGATAAAAATAGATGACTACAGTACGACTCTGGATGATCTAAATCTACACCCAGACATGTGTAAAGATACTTTACTAAGTTATGATTATATTATTAATTTATTATCATATTATTTCTTGTTTAAATGTTTACTGTCACCAGTTGTGTGGTTAATGGTACATGGTGTATATGTGAACTCTATTGTTATTGCAGTGCAAAAATGAATGCTACTTTTTTCTTTTACATATTATTTAGTTCGGCACCATCAACTTCTAATACTGAATAATAGCCTGAATGTGAAGGTATTTAAAAAGTATTGTTTAACATAAATTCATATACATAATGTAGAAACGCTGAGTGTTTATAAACTGAGGATCAGGAGCAATGATTTTCACACTCGTCTTTTTAACACACCTGACATTTCAATCTTAAGCTTTATAACTAAATAGCGGAACATCAGACTGCGCAAAATAAAACAGAAACCCTACAGTTTCACCGCGCAAAACCACAGTCATCCATGTATATATATATCTAATATATATATATATATATATATATATATATATATTACACTGTCTTACTTACAGCCTGTCTTCTCAGACAATATATGATAGTGATGATCTTCCGGTACTGAATGAAAAGCCCCCATAATGGCAGAGGAATGTACCCTCACGGATGTGTTTTGTTGTCTGAAGTGCTCTATAAAGCACATCCGCTGGTTTCAGTTTCCTACAAAGCAAATGCAAATGTGAACCGAGAGAGCTCGACATTTCCCCGCGGTCCTAGTGCTTCATGAGCATCTGCTGCGCTGTAACTCCGGGCAACGCTCGCTACCTGCGCTGTTCAACCGGAGCATGCGCAGTGCAAAACTGCCGTGAAGGTGCTCGAGTGTGTACGCTAACTAACATACACACGAGCATGTCCGGGTTACAAAACAGATTATATTAACCTGAGCGTGTTTACAGTTACGATAACCAGCAGTCAATTTTTAGTGTTTTTTTTAAATAAAATATGCAAAGTATTTAACACTTGGTGAGTTTTTCCATGTAGGAATTTCTTTCTTTCTTTCTTTCTTTCTTTCTTTCTTTCTTTCTTTCTTTCTTTCTCTTTGTTCTTCTTCCTCTTCTTTTAAACAAATTGTGCAGACCTGTAAGTCACTACTAACTGTAAGTCATGTCATTATCATTATGTTCTCCATCCCATGTGTTGTTCCCACCTATGTTGTGTTTGTGATTACCCAGATTATGTTCACCTGTTGTCACTTTGTCATGTGTTTTTCGTTTGTTATTTAACCCCTTTTAAGTCTCCACAGTGTAAAGTATTAAAGCCATACTGTAGCTTATTCTACTGAGCATTTCTTAATTTCTATTGCCACTGTGTTTGACAATAGCCTGGTATTTGGACTTTAAATATTGCCTAGCCTAGTTTATGATGTTTCTTGATCTTGATCTATTGCCTGCCCTTTTAAATTGTGTATTTGGATTTGTTTGCCTAATTTTGGTGAATTTTTTAAATAAATAACTGCACTGCGTATCTGCCTGTGAGTTTCCTGACAGAAATATGTATCCTGCTTACTTATACAATGAACCTGAATGCATTTTGTGTTATTGGTACTGGTTTGAGGTAACTAATACCTTGTGCGAAATTCCAAGGGTGGCACAGTCAGATTTTTATATGGGTTTTTATATTATATTGTGCCGTACAGCCCCACCACTTGCTACACATACAAAAAAGCAATTCAGGCAAGAAACAAATTTTCTAGAAAAGTTAAAGCCTCTTTCTTTTTCAATGACTTCTAGACTATAGAAAGGTGCAAGAAGTTGTTTGGTTAGGACTGTTGTTAGCAAAGCATGAAACATTTTTGCATTGAAGCATTTCTGCAATAACACTAGAAGGAAATTCTATAGAAGAAATGGATAAGATTAGAAATGTGGGTGATGTTAGGAGGAACTATGCATTGCTAAATATATTAAAATAGTAAATTAAATATAATAAAGTTACAATTAGTAAAGTATCAATATATAATTGGTTTATCAATAGTAAAGTCTGTATTTAAAAACATCTAATCCCTGAGGTAAAGATATTTAAAGATGATCAAGGGGAAAAAAAAGATTTTTGTAAGATAATAAATGTTTCATTTTCTATGTTTAAGCTATAGCAACACCTACTGGTAAGATGATGATAGAAAATTTTACTAGTCAGAAAAATTATATCAGTCAGGGGTTCCCCCATCATCAGGGAAATCGAGGACAGTTAAGTGTAAATCTACTAGTAACCAATGGCACTATCTTCTAATTTATGCAAAATGATGAAACAGATTTGCATTACTGTGAGATTCATTTATATGGTGGAGTAAAGGCATGAATTATTACCTTAAGTCTTGAGGGTTTCCTTAGAGTTTTTCCTTCAAACTAGCTAGCTAATTTGAGTTTAATGTGAGCTTGACGGCTAGCTTAATATAATAGTTAGCTCACTTGCAAAATTGTGAAATAAAATGACATCTCAATTTTTCTGACCTATTTTAATGCCTACCTTGCTATACATGAATCTCATCTGACAAAAGAGAGAGTTGCTATGCAGTGTGGATGGAAATTCATCAACAATACAAAGGGAAACATCTGATGTGTGCAACTTTAATTAATTAACTTATTTAAATTACAAATACTCTGCAGTTACCTAACAGTTGCTCCAAATAATCTAGGGTTGTTAGACCAAATGGAAGGTGAGAAAACATGTTTTAGTCATCGTTTGAATTAGGTTTTAGTGTTTAAACAAACAAGTAGAAAAAAAACATTAAAAAACAAACATTAAAACAATAATACTAAACTGGATGTAATGTGGTTGACTGAAGTTGAGCTGAGCCCCAGATAGCCCTAGTCGAATTTAATCCAAGGATGTAGTTTTAATCTCTGGTTCAGTTCTGGTTCAGTTTCTGAAATGTCCATAGGATGGCAGCAAAACCTGCCATATACTCAAGGTCTTTCACCTGTAGCCTTAATATTTAGAATATAAATGTAGTCTGTCATTATGGTTAGAAGGCATTATTTGTTGTTAAATTGATATTTTAAAAAGCATATTGATGAAAACTAAGAAGGAGAAAAGACAGTATCTAAGGTCTAATTTAATTATGTAGTTTTCTTTTGTTATAGTATTCAGATAGTTTACTTTTCTTCAGTTGTGTTTAGAGGGGTGACATGGTGATCATAGTAGTACAAACATAATACAACACACACAATAATAGTCAATAATAATATTAATAATATAGCAGTATTAATAATAATAGGTATTTTGTAACATACATAACAATCATGATTACCATTTGTGTGAGAAATCTCTGGTTTATTTTTATATGGCAGTTTATTAATATAAATGCTATCTATCCTGAAAAATCCAAATCTGACCTGTACTTGAACTAACAGTGAAACTAATATAAGGGGCATTATACTACATTAAATACAAGGTGACTTTTTCTTCTACGAAAATAGGAACCCACATGCTGGCAGCACAGTGCCATGCTTTCACTTTTAACTTGCTCTGCGTTGCTAAATCTGTGGAGGGTCACCAAGCGGCAATGAAGCAGCTGTCCCAAAGACACCAGTGCGTGAACATAGACATGAGCATGAATTCAGGGATTAGGTGTCTTGGGATACCACAAGAATTAAGTAATATTTTATATTAAATTTTGCTAGTCGTACACGAAACTATCTTGTTATCTATGTCTTTATTGAAAGCATACTTTACTGGCAGCATATTTTATTGTCTAAACAAAACCAGATCATTAACATCTTCTATGTCATATTAATAGAGCATTTACTGACAAAGCTCATAATATTAAAAATATATACTTTGTCTTATATTTTTGTAACCTGTCAACATTATAGCTTCACATAAATGACATAAACAGAAAACCATTTCCCTCTTTTATGCATTCTCTGTTCATTCAGTAATTGCTATAAATATATGTCCAAGTAAATGACAGACTTATGATCTTAGGATTAAAATCTTAATGTTAATGCTAAAGGTCCCACTACTGCTATATAGAGCTTATACTAGACTTTCACTAATTAACTATATATAATTTAGCAACTGGAAACTGACAACTGGTAATCTATATATAGTACAATGTACGACATTGTTTTCCCTTTGAAGATCTGGTAAACAAGGAATAGCATGTGTGATTCAGATACCATACTTGATATATTCATCAACAGTTTACAGCTCATACAGTTAACACCCTGAGTGATAAAATGCTCGGCAGCTGGCAGTAACAAATCTTGGCTGTGGGGAAGCTTTGATGAGTTGCTGATCCCAAAGCATTCACACATGTAAAGCTATACTAGCAATAAACCCACGATTTGGTGTGAGGTTGCTGACCAGAGATAGCAGTGTTATGAGTGTGGCAGTCTGACAAATTAAAAACTTATCTGGTTACTCAGTTGGACTGGGTTTGCTGTTCTTGTTCATAAGTCACACAGATGAACACCACAGATGTAGATTTAGATGTTGAGCATGGACTTTATATGCTTCAGCAATTATTTTGCCTACATGAAGTTGACTGGCTGGCTGGCCACTGCTGATGTTATTCCATCTAGATCCTCATGTAAACTGGACAAAGTGAACCTGTGGTAAACATGAAAATTGAATAATAAGCCAGCAGAATATGCAGATAGCAGCCCACTGACTGTACAGCTACGCCATGAGTCCAGAAGTTTAATGCCAACATTGTGGTTGGTCTTATTTATACTTCTTACATTGTTTATTTCCCAGGGTGTCAATGATCTGTTTATTTAGAAATGCTCATCAACTGTTCTGATATAACTCTTTTTGCAGAAACAGATGATTTATACTATATTTAAAGTTTTGAAAATAAGGTTTTAATATCTGGCATGCTATGTGCAAGACAAGAAAGTCCATACTGGGAAAGGTTGTATGTACAGATATTTTAAGCACTTTAGAAACGTCACTTGACTGCATATTCTGTGAAAACAACATGAATTGTGTTAAAAGTATAGTCCACATCAGACAGATGTTGTGCTAAGTCTGTTTAGAATTTTAAGTGACTACAGATTGGAAAAAGGATGATATACAGCAGTATTTGATTTCATTAGACATAACTTTTTCTTCCTGTTCCACAATGTCTTCTGTCTCTGCCTCCAGCTTCATCCATTTTCCTCACCAAGGCTAGAAAATGTAAAGGCCAATCCAAAGGTTGTGTCTAATAGGGCAAACAAAAATGCCAGGTGGTCAGCTGGGTAGCTCAGCCAGCTGTTTCAGCAGGTGCTTCAGCAGTAAAAGCTAAAAAAAAACCTCTTCAGTGACAACTCTATCCATATTTTCCCTATATATATGCAAATTACAATGCTAGTAGGACCACTTTTGAACTGATGGTTAAGAAGGCTGCAGTCTGAATAAACTTAAAGAATAAAGAATAAACTATAAAGAATACAGTGCATCCGGAAAGTATTCACAGCGCTTCACTTTTTCCACATTTTGTTACGTTACAGCCTTATTCCAAATT
>JAOVVF010000030.1:9569315-9582565 GCA_028565595.1 Duopalatinus emarginatus | reverse complement strand
AATTGTGTTTAGTATGCATTGACTGTCTCAAGAAAGCTACATTTTCTATTTTCCAAAGTGACTTAAAAGGAGTCATATAATCAGGGTACAATAAACTCTACCCAGCTACAACATGCTCCTCACACATGGACATGGATATATTTAGATACCACTAAGTGTGTAAGTTGAAATCCATTAAATGGTATATTAATTGAAAGAGTATTTAGAATAGTTTTATCTATTATTAATGTAAATTGATACATAGATCTTTAATAATTTGGGTGTAATTTAAAAAGGAACAAAAATGTACAACATCCCTTGTAAATTACTTTATGAAACTTATCTAATGTTTAGAAACGTTTTCTCAAAATTGTATTGCATAAAAAATGTATTAAATGTGCTTACATATAACATATGTAACACATGATTTATGAGTGTATTTGTGGGTTCATCTTTAATCTTGAGAGGATCCTGACCCCTACTGGTCAAGGCAATTATATTTTCCCATGTGCCTGACAGGCTGGCTGCGAAGCTCTGAATGGGATCAGTCTCAGTATAGGTTGCCTTTGGGTTTTAATGATGTGGTTGACTGTCAGTTAAATAATTGTTAATTGTAGAAAGTTTGCATACATTTATTTTAATACTCAACTGTATTAAGTAATAGGTTGATAGAATGATGTACATGTTAGATAGACAAATAGATAGATTCAACTTTATTGTTTTTGTAAAGTACAAGGCAATTAAATTAAGTTAGCATCTACCAGAAGTGCAAATAGTAGCATTGTGCAAAATTGTTACAATGTTACATGTTTAAAATGTTACAATTATAAAAATATAAGTGTACATACTTAACTGAGCAGCTTTTATAATCACCCCATTAAAGTAAAAATATGGTGGCTGTCATATTATTGATGTCAAAGAGCAAAAACAGAAAAAGAGCAAAGAGGCAATATACAGTAATCAGCATACATTTTATTGATTATGTGAAAAAAATGCAAACCACACTTTAGTCTATTTTTATCTTAAATAAAAAATAGACGGTTAGCATTACTGATATAAAATGGCACAATGATAATATTAATAATTACTCGTTTTGTAAGTAGTCTTCTTTAAGTAACAGTGAAATAGTAACTATATGGCTGTTTAACCTTGTTGTGTCATGTTGTTGTTAAGCCAATGACTCACAGTCATCACAATGTTCATCCCCCCGAATTATTATTTTTGTAAGTACGTTTATCAAACTAGCCCATAGGATAACCAACACCCCATGCCCATGTCATCATCCATTGCAATCTTTTACTGTAGACATCATCATATGCCAAACTGACCAACCTTAATGTCCCTTACATCTAAACAGCTGTTTAAAAACCTAATGGGTTTTCCTTCGTCTGTATCGGGATAACAGTCTCTGTGGGACATCTTTCGGAAGAAATGCCAAAAGGTGCCTCAACTAAAAGAATCCCTTCTGAAGAAAGAGAAGAGTTCATCTTTTGCAGATCAACATTTTCAGGCAGCCTGTTAAATTAAAATCAAGTTAATCAAACTATAATATTTACAGACAAAACAATGTGAGTGCTATGAAAATGCTTATACATTGCTATACATTGCTCAACCACATTAACACCATCTGTTTAAATAACCACCAACACAGCCCTGATTTGTCAAGTCCTCTGTAGGTGTGCTGTGTTATCTTGCACCAAGATCCTTTGGGGGATATTCCATGGGACTGAAACAGACAGGCTAGCCTTGCCCCCACACACTTCGATAACCATGGGTGCCCATGAACCTGTTTACTGATTACCTTTTTTGGAACACTTTCAGTAGGTACCAATCATTGCATATTAGTAACACCCCGTAAGACCTGCTGTTTTGAAGATGACATAGTCAGCTATCACACTTTGGTCAAAGTTATTTAGATCTTTACACATGCCCATTTTTCCTGCTTTCAATATCACATAATCTTTGTGAACTAACTGTCTAATATATTCCACCCCTTGACAGGTGCCACAGAAGGATCTGCTGCTTATACCTTGGTGGCAGATACTGCAGTATAACTGTGGAGTCCATGTCTCGACATGTCAGAGCTGTTGGCAGCCGGCGGTAAAGTTATGGCTGATACTACAATATTTATAATTGTGTTTCCTCTCCCCAGTAAAGTTAGAACTAAACAACTTAGGCACTGCTGAGTAACCATTAAGCACTTAGCCTATTTCAGAGAAAATAAAACATAAGTATATACTTAGTCTTACTTGTATTTCCTTGTAAAACTTCTGAAAATGGTCCCATGGTCATTGTGTCTTTCCTCGTGTTTACCTTTAATTAAAAATTGGATATAAATATTAATTCTGAACTATTATTGAACAGTTTATTTGCATACATATTCATTAAATAAAATTGGCACAAACCCTATATGATTTCATAAAAAAGGTGAAGACCAATTGACATACCTGCTATTTCTAAGTAGCTGTCATTAATTTTGACAACAAGATCCTCTGGACAAAAATGGCTCACATCCAAAGAGATTCCCCAGGTTTTACTTTCACATTCGACAGGTGAAAATCGTCCGTCACTGGATGAAGAAACCTCTGGACAAACAGGGGTTACCAAAGGAAATGACAGAAATCCAGACCAGGAAGAGGTTTCCAGTGTTTTCTTGGCTGTGTTTAACCAGCTTCTGTCATTTGGTTCAAGGAAAAAAGCTTCCATGCATTGATCTATTATACTTGACTTCGGCCAGTCCTGGAGAGGATCCCCACTACTGTTCCGATTGAATAGAAGACGAGGCATATTAAAATCACACAGAGAAAACTATTGTTTTAGTTTTAGATTTTCCAATATAGCTAACTATATAGCAGAAAGTTAATGTAATGTTTTTCCTAGGGCTAACATGTATAAACCTATTCTATAGCATGCTCTTTTTATACTGTGGCTGCCTGTTTTCCCAAGCATCAACAAAAGGGTGAGGTAAAGCTTGCACTATGATGCTACAGTCCGACATACCCACCGTGACGCAATCCTCTCTATATTAATAGCTCTGAATGGATAATGGCAAATTCTTGGCAGATGACAATAGGTACACTGGTGATGGTATTCTCTCAGTGGACTCTGTAATCTAGTCACATCTCAGTGCTCTTTACCTCACTGTAGTAACTAAAAGCTTCCCTAGCTGGCTGGGAACAGTATGTGCACTGCTCCAGTGAAAATGTGTTCAGGTCCCTTGTAAACAACATTATGAGCCAAACACAGGCTGCACAGAAGATATGCTTCACAACCCAGCACTACTTATAAGTTTTAACTGTAATTTGAATTGTCTTTAATAATTTAAAATTAAGCATTTAAAATAAGCATCAGCATCATATTATAGACATAACATTATAACCACAAAAACCAATGTCAGCTGAACTTATCTTAGTAAGTGAACTGTCAATTCTAAAAGATTGTGTGTTAAAAGCATGAGAAATGGGCAAGCATAAAGATTTAAATGACTGACAAGACCCATAGGGTGTGGATAGATGACTACATCAGAGCATTTCCAAAACAGCAGGTCTTTTGGGGTGTTCCTAGTATACAGTGTTCCAAGAAAGAACACCTTCAGTGTGGAGTCCATGCCCAGTTGTATTGTTATGGCTGATGTGCATGCTTGTACACTGTAAAAAGGGTTAGGTTGATGAGAATTTGTATGAAAGATCAGTTCTCATTGCTGAAATAATCCTGATCAAATTTCTAACAGTAGCTCTGAATAAAACACTTGCGGACTTGATCTTAAAAACCTGATTATTCTTCTACCCAGCACACAGTGAAAAGCTTTCTTCTTAACATATTTAATCAGGCAGACGTAGTACCACTGAACTTATTTTATGAAAATTCAAGTCAAGGTGGTTTTTTTTTGAGGAGCAGACTATTAAAAACCAGGAACACCAGTCTAATATTTGGTAGGTCCCCCACTTGACATGGACACAAGTTTGCGGAAAAATTCTGTAGACAATGAACACCATATTTCCAGCAGAATGACCCACAATTCTGTTGTAGTCTGAGGGATAGGATTTCTGTGTTCCACAGCATGTTGCATGGCATCCCAATTTTTGTTTAATTGTTTTGTTTATATTTTTTGTTAAGGAATGGCAAAAACTCAGATGAGTGTTTCTCTTACTAAAATTTGGTTGCAGCATGTGTGGTGGTGCATTGCCCTGTTGGAGGAGGCCAAACCCATAAGAATGAATGCAGTACATGAATAGGTGTAACTCATCAGAATGATGGCACACAGTGTTCACCTGTAAGAGACATTTGTAAAAAGTATCCAGGCTCCCATGGAATGCCAGTTAAACAAACCCCCTACAAATCTATACCTGTTTACACTAAATGCACATGAATTTTTAAAAGGAAAGGAAACCAGTGACAGTCATAATTTCATGCTTTTTTTAATTCCAGACAAACACAGCATCTTGCATCATCCAGTAAGTATTAGAAATCCCTCAATATAGCAGGCCTATGGCACTACCACACTCCTCTCAACACCCCAAAGTAATTTCAGTAAGTTCAGATCCTACATTCAATCAGTATGTTTTTTTTTCCCCCAAGTGATTCTAACACTGAAGCCAGTCAATTTAATATGGGATACACCAACCTGAGATCAGATACAAAAAAATGAAATACCGAATGTGGACAATGAATACACACTAGAGGAAGGAATTTACACTGTGCAACACTGTGCTGCAGATGGTTCCCCGCTTTTTATAGAATGAAGAATCTGAAATAGAGCAAAAACAGGATGATTAACACACAAGTGAAGCACACCAGTAATAAAAACTATAATCTTCAGGGACATTGTAAATCTCAAAAAAAAAAAAAAAAAACCCTAACCACTCATAACCCATATCCCATCTACACTACAGGGCCAAAAGTTTTTTAAACATTTAAACATCTTTGCTTTTATAATAAAGTCTAATAAAGTTTTCTGGGAAGGCTTCTCACTAGAATATGGCTGTGGGTATTCTCCCATTCTGCCACAAGAGTATTAGTGAGGAGGGTGATGTTGGTGAGGAGACTTGGGGTGCAGTCAGTAGTCCAGTTCATACTGAAGGTGCAGTGGTGTTGAGTCAATGCTCTGTGCACACAACCTGAGCTCTTTCACTCCAGTCTTAGCAAAACATGTTTTCCTGGATCTGGCACTTCACCCTGGGAGATTATAATACTTCCTAGTTTGCAGTTTGGGAAAAGCCCACGTGAGCATAATGGTTAGGTGTTCAACACCTCCAGCCATTTGTCCATTACTGAGCTAACATACGTCATTAAAGCCATAAGATCAACCGCTTAAAAGATAGTATGTCCATCTTCTATACAAGTCTGAGATACAAGACAAATACATTTAGCTGTCTAAGGTAAGCCTGTTAAATAGTAGGCACCACATGGGTCTTTTAAATTAGCAGACATAGAGATACTAACAGAGAAGTGTCCATGCCAACCTGTCAAAACCACTTTATAATACACAGTCTTCAGCACCACCAGCTCTGCTCAAAATGCCAGCCAACTTTCGACCTATTGGTCTGCTGTCTGAACTCTTAATATGACAGTTGCGTACCTCAACAGTGCAGGATTTGATAAAGCTTAGGCAAAAGGATTTCCTCCAAAAGGGTCTACAATAGTATTAGGGTTTGTGTTGGTCTGCATAGGTGGAGCACCCTATGAAGGAAAGATGACAATATTATATAAATATTATATTTATATAAATATTTATATAATAATTGAATATTACATATCTACAGGATAACCGTCTTGTAAAAAATGAAATGAAATCAGCAGGCCATTCAGCAAACTTAATGATGGCTTAAATATCACATTTAAAAGTTCAATACAATTTATCTTTGGCTAAATCTTGCCTAATGTGAACACATTTCTACCAGTTGTCAGACATATATTTTACTACATAAGTTGGTTATAATCATTTAAGTGAGACATTTGCTTGGCATTAGTAGTGTATCCATTTACTGTAGTTGCAGGTGGTTCTAAAAAGCTGCTTCCAAATGTGTCATCAAAAAGACTGGCAGCTGGTAATGGATCTGGGCCTGTTGGGATTGGAGCTGGATTAGGAGTGAAGGCAGCATCCAGAAGCACTCCTGCTGAGGAAGGTTGCATGCTTGGAGTTAGAGCTGGGCCAGTAGTTGTACAGGCTGTCTTAAATGCTTGTTCAGGAGGCTCTAGGAGGAAAAAAAAAAAAAAATTATTCTACTTCAATCAACACACATACACAAGTCAAATTATGTCTAGGTTATTACCAATGGATTTTGCAGAGATCTGGCTGATGTCAAAGTCATCATAGTCAGCTGCTTCCTGGGCTACACCGACTTTGTTAGAAAAATACTGTTCAAATGTGCCATTGGTGTTTTGGACTGACAGGGGTGTGCTTCCAGGTTTTGCCATCTGGAAATTTTTGAACATATCCTTCCCAGATTTCTGTTCCTTCCCACTGAGGGGGTCCAAAGCCATGAATGCATTTTTAACAGCAGGTACTTCTTCTTTTGCAGGGGGTGGCCGGTGAGGCACAGGAGGAGCCCCTGAAGAAGGCTGCTCCGTTTTTATTCCTCCAGGAGGAGCAATCATATGAGAAAATGCATTGGGTTGAAAAGGGTTGGACACAGTGACAGATTGGGGCCAGGCACTCATGGTTGCTTGGTGGGCCCAAGTTTGAGTGGCAGTGGGAGTGGCAAAAGTGGGCATCTGCTGTCCCCACTGAGGTACTGGTGTTCCCCCAAATGCAGAGGACTGGGCAACAGAATTTAGTGGTGCACCTTGGAATGGTACTTGGGGGACAGAGCCCTGGGAAGAAAACAGTGACTGGGCTGGTTGACCCCATGGACCTGGTGGAGGAACTTGAGGAATGGATGGTGGTCCCAATGACATTGAAGCTAAAATGCAGGATAGAAACAATGTTTAGAGTCTGCATTATCAACTACTTACTCATCAGTTATATGTTGCCTTTTTATTTAATATTCTACCGATCTATATGTACCAAAATATGTATTTACCAAGCTGCAGTTTGGCCAATTTAAATCTTTAGTTCAGACCGTAAATGAAGTTCAACTCCACTGCAGTAGTTTCTAATCATCTTGCTCACAGAAATTTTACTTAAATATTGAATGGCATAGTAGTATATGAATCTAAGGATACATTTAACGAGTTGGTGTGTGTTCAAGTATTTTTTAGGTTTAATGGTTGTTCTGTATTTGCGCTATACAAGTCTACTTTGTTATTCCAATACATTTTCATATTAATTGATAAATTAAGCAAACATTGATCGGGTCATTGTTAATAATTATTCTTATTAGGAGCATTAAGACTAATTTGTAGGTCAATGCTGAGTTGTCTTTTATACAATAATTTCATTACTATAGTAAATGTCACATGCATTCAGCAAATAAAAAAAACTATCTTGTTAGACTAGAAGTAGTCACTAACCAAAAGCAGCTGTGGAGGTGGAGGTCGTAGGGTTGAAGAGATCTGCTGAAAAAGAGGAGCCTGACTGAACTGTGTATGGACCTTCACCCTGAGTTGGTGATGCAAATGTATTGGTCCCAAACATTTCATTTCCAAGAGACTACAGAAATAACAAAGCGAAATCCACACACAAGTTAAACAGACCAAACATTAGTCCAGTAAAAATGTATATTGGTATGCTTTTCATGCAACATCACTGTAGAAAGAACCTCTCACATTATTAATGGGGTGTACTAAGCAGACAGTTCAACTTTTAAAATGAATTCAGGGATACACATATAAAGACATTTAAACTATACAGATTAATACACTCAACCATGGTCACCAAAAAGCTCTTTAACAAGCAATGATTTAAATGTTTCTCATACAGAAATCTATTAAATACTGTTTTCTCCTGGCCAGGGTTCCAAGGATTCCCATTACACTGGGTACTATATGCACCTAGTCATTTACACCCTAGGACAAGTTAGCATGACCAATTCACCCAACCAACTTGTTTTGGGTGAGGGGTAACAGATCCAAAAGCAAACACATGAAAAAAACTATTGTATAGCTTCTTTAAATTATATATAGGCAGGGATGATTGGAAAATGTGCCTTTAGCTTCAATAAAAAGCTTATTAATGACCACAGATTAGGGTTCGAAAATATTTCCACTATTGTGGGTTTTAAAATCAACTGCAACCTCCACAAAAGGCACTGTGAAACACCACCCATCACCAACCACTGGTAGCAGCTAATTTATGGTGTGAAAAAAGTAAAGCTTTAAACATTCACCTTCTGTCTCCTCTGTGCATGGCCACACTTAGAGCTTCGTGGTGGGGGACAAAGGGCCATCACCCCTTCATTTTGCATAACCGGTGGCTTATTTTCACTTTTGCAGAAGGATGGAGATTGAAACGTAGGAAGCAAAGAGTTGCTAAGACCATTACACAGTGGAGAAGGGGTGTTGAATCTTGTTTTATCAAGTATGTCAGAAAAAGAAGGGGTCTGATTTTTTCCACTATTCATTTCCCTTAAAGGAAACTCAAGCAGTCGATTAATGTCGTTCTGTGGGTACTGGTTCAGTCCATTGAAAAGGTGACTGCTGGATACAGCGTCACCACCACAGTCAGGAAGAACTGATGCAGAATTGGATGACAGGGGTGAAACGATAGAAGTGGAAGAGCCAAACAGGCCACAAGGTGGAGCAAAGTGCTCATTATTGAACGGGACTGGACTGGGACTTAAGAACATATCTAATGAGGAAGAGTAATGGGCATCCCTGGGTGTGTTGCAAGGAACTGTCGGATATGAGATAAAAGGACTGCCTTTAAGATGGTTTTGATTGGCGTCAGTCACAGAGGCCAGTTCCAGCAACAAAACACTGTCCAGCTAATTTTGTATGAGGAAATAAAAATTGGAAAATAAAAGAGCAAGAGTATGAAAGGCAAGAGTATGAAAGTGTAGGAGAGGAGAGAAAATTACTGATTAGTTCGCCATGTTTTACTTATTAGTTAGGTAAATCAAATGGGCTTTCTAGTGATGCAGCTGTAAAAAAAATTAACAACTTCAGGAGCATAAAAGCAAGCAAGCATTTTCAAATACTTAATTTACAGTCTCCCATACCATTATAAATGCTTATTAAGATTTTGTCTGGAAAGATAAAAGGAATAGAATGACTTAAAAGATAAGAGGTAAAAGCATGAAGCATTAATATGCAGCTTTGCATTACATCTGCTGAATAAACACTAATCAAGAAAAGATTTACCCCTATGTGATTTGTCCAAGCATCCTGATCACAAGAAATATGGAGAACAGAAATTACAAGCTTGTAATCCTTTGACACAGATGTCAACAAGTATAACAGTAGCTGCAATTAAAGAGTATTATAGCACCATGTGTGTTATATAAGACCAAGGTGACCAAAAATTGCATTTGCAAAAATAATGAGGAATAACCATGCATTACCGTGGGAGAGTGGATATCTGGGGGTGTGGACATGTCTCCAAAAAGGTCCACAGTCTGTATGCAGAAAGACATAATGAATGAACCATCCGTTTACACAAAGATGAAGTATTTAATTATTCTGAATAAAGCTCACTAATTTTAGAAACCTTACTTTATCGGTCTCCACCTGACCATCCACACTGAGCAAAGCGTCATTTCCATTCTTTTAACAGGAGAGAAATTATAAAGTGTTAAATACCAGTGGACTGAATTTCTAAACACTTAAAAGAAATGTGCAAAACCTACCTCAACAGTAGTACTGGTATCATCCTAAAACAAAGGAAGTATTATGAAGGATTCTCAAAGAGAAAAGAATGCACAAGAACATGCATTTCAGTAAAAAGTGCATCTCATAAAAGTAGAATATTGTAAAAAATTTCATGTTCATGCCTTAGTTCAGCACACACAACTATAAATTATGGTGGAGACTTGACAGTTCATCAGAAGACGATCAACAGTATTGAGTGTACAGTGTGAATGAACATACTTGTTCACACAGTACAGTTTTGTAGATCAGCCCAGTTAAGATTTCTGATGTTCAGTCCGTTGGTTCAGGTGTGGCTTGTTATTAGGAATGCAACAGTTACAGCCCCTCATCTGTGTCTGATGTCTCTTAACACACTAGACCAGTGATAATCCACTCCTTGTGATGCTCTTCCAAGTTCTTGCCACTTTTCTCAATGTTGCAGTCATCCCAGTTGCTACCACATTTTCACTTTCCAGCCAACTTTCCATTAATATGCTTTGACGCAGCACTTCTGACCATAATGGACAGATCTTTTTTACAGTCACAGATTACAGATTTCAACTAATTCTCTGGCTACTTTGTATTTATAATCACACTGTCTGCGTCACCCAGATGAGGATGGGTTTATGAGTCTGGTTCCTCTCAAGGTTACTTCCTCTTGTCATCTCAGGAAGTTTTTCCTTGCCACTGTCACCAGCGGCTTGCTCATCAGGGATAAAATTTCTTTAAATGTATAAACTGTTCTGTTATTTCTGTAAAGCTGCTTTCGGACAATGTCCATTGTTAAAAGTGCTACACAAATAAAATTGAACTGAATTGAACTTTGAAAACAGCCAACCGTTTCAGCAATCACAGTGGCTTATCAATCTTGTGAAGGATGTTAATCATCATCCAGACAACTTCATGAGGACTAAGCATGAACCCTAGGACTAGTTTTCAACTATTCCAGAAGGGTTCTATAGACTGCATGCTTGAACCCTAAAATCTAAGCAAAACCAAATTTTGCTTAATGGACTGGAGCTTAATGGTCTAAATAGCAGAAAGTTGAGATTAGCATACCTTTACATATTAGCAAAAAAAACAACACAATCTCTTTAAAAAAAAAAAAAAAAAAAAAAAGAAAAAAAAAAAAAAAAAAAGAGAGATTCTTCTTTTTCCAATGGTTTTTAGAAGCCGTTACCTTTTGTGCACCTTCAGATTCTTTCTTCTTTGTGTTAAATATCACCTGAAATAGATCTTTCAAATCCATAACCAGTGGTTGTGCCTGCAGGGTTGAAAAAAGAAGCAAGAGATTTATCTTGATAGGTGCTTAACAAAAATATAGAAAGGTATAGTTTGGAAATTTTAAAAGCTATAGCTAAGTTTTTTTTCTTCTTTAAAGCTCTCCAATGGACTTATCAGAATTAAAGCTAACAAGTAGGGGAAGCTTATAGCTACAGGTCTTAGTATCACCTTAAACAACATTTCTTTATAAATAGACAATTTAAAAAAATCTAATCAAATTGAACCAATACAGCATTTTGATGCTACACACTTCCTACTGATGCTTGTATTTGGGAAAATAATAATAATACATTTTATTTGTAATGCACTTAACATTTCAAAGAAATCTCAAAGTGCTCCAGAATAAAAGACAAAGACGTTAGAAGCAAACACAAGTAGACACACAACAGTCATGTTTATGTGATTTCTGCTCCAGCTCAGGAATGATATACAAGTTAATTAGCACATAAGCAAATCTATTTAAAATATTAAAAGTTGAGGTATCATGACATAAGAGTGCGACTGCAGCTAATGTAGCCATCTGATGCAACACTAAAACCCAAACCAAATGCCTCTGAGGAAATAGGGACTAATGCATACATTAAAAACATCTTTCTGAATTTTAAGGTACTCATACCGCTACAGAGATTTAACAAATATGCATAAAAAAACAAAAAAACAAAAAAAAAAACCGAACATCACACAATTGCTTATAGCCTATTAGCTAGAAACCTGCTGAGTTGTCTTGATGGCAAAGAACTGATGCTGGCCCTCTGCTCCACAAACATAGCCAAACGCCCGATTATCAGTGATGTCACGAGCAATGAAGGAGATCTTAGTCACTCCATGCTCATGTTCAATCACCTGCAAAAAGAAAAAAAGTAGAAGGAGCTCTTACAGCTAAATAAACATGCAGATATGTGAATATTAAAACAAGTGAATTAGAAAATAACTTTCTTACACCAGTCTTCTCATCAATTATCTTGATTCCATCTAGAGAGATGTTCACCCAGATTTTTTGCTTGTGCTTGCCTTGGGAACGAGCAGCTACAGCCATGCCCTAAACACACACACACACACAAACACACGTTTCAATTCTGAATGTGTAAATTGTAAGGCAAGAATTTTGGATCAAGCCACTTTGGATCTGTACCTTTAGTTTCATCATGGAGTCCTGACTCATTTTGTCCCCTCTGGCTTCAGGCACATCATCAATGCCAATCAGTTTGGCCTTATATCTAACACCATCACCTTGAAATCTGGTCAGCAGGTATGCATCTGTCCTCTCTGGAGCTGAGGAGAAAAAGATCAAGGTAAAGACAATAACAATGCAGATAAGGTGAAAAAAATGAAACATTTATGGTCAGAAGGCAGTCACCTCTGTTTCACAGAGAATTCTAAATAGCTGAAAAGACTTTTGGTAGAGATATGAAAAGACAAGCGTACCTTTTTTTTTCTCTCTTGAGAAAAATTTGCTTGTGGTTGGTGTTGAAGCTGCAGTTATGGCTGTAGGGTTTTCAGTTACCACTGCACTGATCTCACTGGCAACAGCAGGAACTGTAGGCTCAGTGGTGAGTCCTGCAGGGGCTACAGGCTGTACTTCTGCTGACATGGTAGAGGCACCTCAAGACAAGGAAGAGAAAGGGCACACAAGGCTCCTCAAAACAAGGGAACACGTGAATTTCACTTTTCAGCAATCAAATATCCTCAGCATTGGGCCTAGAGGAGCAGAGAAAATTCATTATAGTAGTGTGAAAAGAAAACCTAAATGCATGACAAATGTGTGATACCTTTTTGTGCACTTTTACATCAATATGATGTCAGTGTTGAGTAATTCAAAATTTAAAACACCCTTTTTGGAGCACTTGTTGCATTTAACAACAAGGCTTGTGCAAGTGTAGCATGAATTTGGGCTACTCTTATTTCTAGAGTCAGCAAGAAAAGGTTTCCTGCTTTTATGACAAAGGAAGAAACAACAATGAGATTTCAGATTCAGAAAACAGACGTATGGAAAAGCTGACCAAGTCTCTTTCTTTATAACCTCTTATAAACTTGCAACAGCCTTACACAGGAGTTCAATAAAACATTAACACGCAGGGACACCTTTATTTGTACTAATCTAAAAGTACCATTAGATAGAAGTCAGGTGAAAACACATTTAATCTATTCATTTTTAATAAAAAAGATAAAATAAAAATCCAACAAAATTTACAGCTAAAATGAAACAAATCATGAAAAAAGTCTTTGTGTTAAGCCTCAAACCATGTGGGAACTAGTATTTT
>JAOVVF010000030.1:9550809-9569215 GCA_028565595.1 Duopalatinus emarginatus | reverse complement strand
CAGACACAACATTCTATATATATAATGACATGCTCTTCATTATAGTTTAACTAATTAAAACCTTTCAAAAAGTGGTGAGGAAGAAATGGAAAATAATACAATTGTAGTCGTTTTGTTTGAGGTGGGTGAAAAAAAAGTACTGTTCCTCTATCTGGGTTCTGTCCATCCTTCCTGTCCTTCCTGTCCAGTTTTGCTGATGTGCTGACTGTTTCCTAGCTGTCAGGGGAGGTGTCAGGAAATGCCAGGAAAATTTAAGAGCGAAATATAGCATCGTATAGGATTTAGCAACATTCATAATCATTATAAGAGTTGGTCTAGCTGTACTTTAACCTTTTGTTTCTATTTAATTTAACCATGTGGATTTAAACTATAAAGTAAAATGCAGCCTTAGGTATGGCTGTTATTTATCCAGAAACTGAGTTAGATTGATTGAGTTGAATTAATTGATTGAATTGTGAATTTTTATGGCTTTGATTGCATTTTGCTGGCTATGCAGTAATTAATATAATTTCATATACTTGACTCAGCCTTAAAAACCTGGACAAAAAGCCTTACAACATCATGAACCACAGATGCACAGATCACTCCCATTTCTACAGAAAAAAGTAGTTTGACTCTACAGATAACAACTAAAAGCAGTTACCTGAATAGCTGCAGATATTACCAGCTATTTTAAAAAATATCCTCTCAAAATGTGTTATAAAAACGACCATGAGAAGATCAGTGACTAAAGAGCATTTCTGAAAATGAGAAAAACAGGAAACTTCTCTTTGGAGTACAACTGGTGCAGGGCAGCTTGTTTCCTGAGGGGAAGTCAGAAAAGTGGTGTCCTCAGCACATGGTAGATGTATAAATGACAGGATCTCTGTCCATAGACCTTAGCTAGAGTAGACCGATCCTATTCTTTGACCCCTATCTACTGAGTCATTTTTTTGGCCGTGTTTTTACTTGAAATACCTCAGAGTGCTGACCTTACAGAAATGCTGGTGAGGACAGCCACTTTAAGAAGAATTATACCAGGAAAAAGGCAAGAGCAGTAATACAGTGATCTAACAGTAATCTAGTCTAACAGTAATTTTTAAACTGTAAAAGTTTTTCCAGATTTGAAAAACTTTCACCTTTAGTAAAACAAACTTTATGTTTTGTATATCAGATTATAAACTGTCTAAAGAAATTATTCCAACATCTAATTTATTAACAACATCCTTTAAGTTTTTAGAAATTTAGGCAGAAGTTAAATCATTCAAGGACAGCACCAACTGCCTACACCCAAAGTCTTATGGACTTGATATATAGGTGTTCTGGGAGTTTGTCACACATGGGTTGTGTTTCCTACTACTCTACAGTATTATCCTTTCTCCACTAAAAATTACAGTTGGCACAATGCAGTCAGGCATTTAACTTTCTCCTGGCATTTGCCTTACCTAGAATTATTCATCAGAGGAGATGGTTTGTTGGTGTTAATGCCAGGTTTGGACCTCTGTGGTTATTGTGTTGCTGAATATAAGAGATTAGGCCTTTCAGTATTCAGTAACTTTACATCGTCTGACACCTCATGGCTGAGTTGCTGTGATTCCTAAACGCTTTTACTTTTCAATAATACCAATCACAGTTAACCATAAAATAATCTTAGAGGAAATAAATTTCATGAACTGAGCCTATTACAGTACCACGCTTGAAATCACTGAGCTCTTTGGAACAACCTATACTCCAAATGTTTGTAAAGGCAAACGGCGTGGTTTAATTTTATACACTTGTGTCGATAGTACTGAATGAGACACGTGAATGTAATGATTAAGAGGTGTGTCCGGATACTTTTGTCCATAGTGTTATCATTGCTTTCCATACAAGGCTGCAGTCCCCCCAGTCACCACTTTGCAGGTTTAAACGTGTCAGAACATTTGTGACTGTATTGGAAGAAAAAATGGCTGCCCTACTTTTACACTTTAATTTGCATGAAAGAAGTGCAGGGTGCAGTGAAAGATGTTTAACAGTGCTTGTTACAGTGAAATGCTCACTAAAGAGCTCAACCTTCTGTTCATCTGCTAACCCAACAGCTGCATATTGATAGCTGCTTAGAGTCGTCACCTAGGTTTCACACATTTATAGAAATTTTATCCCTTTTTATACCTGATGGGCAAGCTGGTGGTGACAGTGGCAAGAAAAAACTCCCTGACATGACAAAAGGAAGAAACCTAGAGAGGAACCAAACTCATAAGGGAACCCATCCTCATTTAGGTGCAATTATAAATAAAAAAAAAGTGCATGTAACCAGAGAATTAATTAAAGTCTGTAAACTGATTCATGGTTTTTTACATCTGTCTATTATGGTGTTTTATAAACTGTCCATGTCCATGTTGGTCAGATTAGACTCGAAGAAGAAAAGGGGGGTCAGAGTGAATCTGGGAGGTTTGGGGAACATTAGGAATTAGAAATCAGGGTCACTGGTATCTCCTGGTGCCTCAGTCATATCAGGTATAGCTCATCCAAATGGGAATTGAAGAGAGAGGGTAGAAAAGAATACAGAGAGTTAGGTATGATCTTTTATGTAATGGTCACTTTAAATACACTGACCACTGCCAGCTGTCTAAATATAGAACAATATCAAATCTCCTCTTAATCTAAGAGCAGTTTTTGAAACCATTGACCATTATATTTTCTTTCATAGGCTAGGATATGTTGTTAGAGTTAAGGGAACAGCCTTGTATAGGGTACAGGGCTTATTTGAGTGACTATTATCAGTTTGTAGATGTCAATGGTAAATATTCTATGCACAGTAAGGTAAGGTTGGTGTTCTACAAGGTTCTGTTTGAGGCCTGTTGTTATTGTGCTTATTTATACTACCTCTGGGTAATATTATTCGTAAACATGGTATCAGCTTTCACTGTTATGCTGATGATACACAGTTATATGTGTCAGCAAATCCAGATGAGAGACACCAGTTTAGTAAAGTTGAGGAATGTGTGAAGGACATTAGACAGTGGATGTTGAACTAGTTTCTTTTACTAAATTCTGATAAAACAGAAGTATTAGTAGTAGAACCACAGGCAGCTAGAAATAAAGTTTCTGATTACATAGTAACTCTGGATGGTCGTTTGGTTACATCATGCACAGCTGTTAAAGACCTTGGTGTGATTATTGATTCCAGCCTTTCTATTGAAACTCATGTAAATAATATTACAGGATAGCCTTCTATCATCTTAGAAACATTGTTAATATAAGAAATCACTAGATGATGCAGAAAAACTTGCTCATGCACAAATTATCTCTAGACTGGATTACTGTAATACCATGTTGTCAGATTTTTTCAGCAGGTGCATAAACAAACTGCAGTTAGTCCAGAACACAGCAGCCAGAATCCTTACTAGAACCAAAAAATATGAAAAACCATCCCTGTCTTATCAACACTACACTGGCCCAGATCAAATTTTGCACTGACAATTAAATTTTAATATTGACTTTTAAAGCAGTAATTAGTCTCACACCGAAGTACCTGAGCGAATGTCTAGTCTCTTATCATCTGCCATGCCTACTTCAATCAAAAGGTGCAGGCTATTTGCTGATACCTCAAATTATAAAGGTTACAGCAGGGGACAGATCCTTCTCTTTTAAAGGATCACATCTATAGAACAGCCTTCCAACTAGTGTTCGGGACTCAGACACCATCTCAGTCTTTAAGTCTAAGCTGAAAACATTTTAGTCAAGCATATTCTTCATAGTTTTTCATAGTTCAAGGGTTCATGGTCATAGAAAGTGTTTTGGTAAACTTCTATGTCTGAATGCTGTCATGTCTGTGTTCATTTATTTATTTATTTCTGTAAAGATGCTTTGGGACAATGCCCATTGTTAAAAGCATTATACAAATAAAATTGAACTGAAGCGTAAAATTCAAACGAAAAGCAGAGGATTGCTATCTAAAGGTATTGTGTTGTTGCATACACATTCAAACACCACCGTCTATACTGTTGACTAAGAGGAAGTTTTACATCTGATGAAGTGGTTTTCAGCTCAGCCTAAAACATTTATACATTTAAAACAAATAATTCGATAACTGTTTATATGATATTGCTACAGTCATGACCCTAATTGTTTTATTATAGATTGCATAAACTTTGGTGGTGTAAAGTACTGCTGTGGATAAATGGGCAATTCATCACATGTTAAATCTGAAGGAACCTAAATAATTTTATGGGTTGTGTGACCACTGTCTGTGATAAATTACAGACAGTTATTTGTTCTTTTTGTGCTTCTACTGTATATTCTTTATATATTTATATACATTGTTGTTTATTACAATTTAATCTTAATAATTTTGTCCACTTTTCTGCATTTCTATTTTATTACATTTTCAACTGATATTTAAGATTGATTTTTTTTTATATTGAATATACTATATACTGTACAATGCACAGGTAGCTAATGAATGTGTGTGTGTGTGTGTGTGTGTGTGTGTGTGAGGAGTTAGGTGTTTTCACCCTGTGTCCTTGTGGGTTTTTGCCAGTTTTATTCCACTACCTGAAAAACACACATGAACGGCTAATTGGATGGGCTAAACTGCCCCTAGGTGTGAGTAAATGTGTGCGTTTTTGTATCTGGTACCCTGCAATTAATTGGTGTTTTGTCAAGAGGGTATTCCTGCCTTGCATCCAGTAATTCCAGATGGGCTCTGGACAAACCGTGACCCTGACAGAACATATTTATAAACTTTAATCTTTAGTCACTCAACCTGAATATCACTGTACTGGAAATAGTTGTAGTTTTTCCAGATTTGAAAAACTTTCACCTTTAGTAAAACAAATTTTATGTTTTGTATATCAGATTATAAACTGTCTAAAGAAATTATTTTCTTTTATCTAATTTATTAACAACATCCTTTAAGTTTTTAGAAATGTATGCAGAAGTTAAATCATTCAAGGAAAGCACCAACTGCCTACACCCAAAGTCTTATGGACTTGATATATAGGTGTTCTGGGAGTTTGTCACACATGGGTTGTGTTGATATGATATTGATGGTTACATCAACATGGCCAACAATATTCATAGCCATAAAAAAAAACAATTAAAATCACAAACTTTAAATAAATTATTCACATAAAAACACACACATGCACACAGCCCCTGAAAAGATTGGCCAACCTAGTTCAATACATTTTGGACTTTAGTATGTTTGATTAACTTGTTGATACTGGTGCAGTAGTGCTGTGTTTGTTTTTGTCTTTTCCCAAAAATGACAATAATGGGGATATTTAGGTAGTATGGAAGAAACGATTAAAATATATATATATTTAATAATATATATTTAATAATATATGTTTAATATAAATGAGTAGGTAGGTAGGTGGATAACGTGCCTCAGATCTAGTTTAAAACTTGTGTTCTGGACATTTTTTCACCTCTTTTTAAACTCTAATGCAACTAATTTTCCTGAAAGCTAGCTCAGGTTCTCATAGAGATATGGGGAATCACGAAATTAGGCAAGAGTACTAAAGACAGATTAGGCAAGAGTACTAAAGACAGATTAGGCAAGAGTACTAAAGCAACCATTTTATTCAGTAACCCAAGTAAATTATTAACATTAGTTCATTTTCCAGATGTACTAAAGGCCCCAACACACACACACAAGACTCTAGTCTACCAGTCATTGCCGACGTCTCACAATAAAGATGCTGATGTTAATGGTTCTGCTTATACACTGCTTTCTGCAGCTAATTGCTGGAATGAGTGTCGGAGATTCCACGTATGTATGCCTTCTGTTATACAACCTGTTAATTACCTGAATGTTACAATATTTATTAGGAGTTGGGCAGTATGACATGATATCTGCCCAACCTGCTATCATGGTTTACAGTTTTCCCAATATGAGATCCACATGTATAATGATTAGATGATGTACAGACTCCGGTAGTTTAACATATTTTTGAAAGTGTGTTTCAGATTGAATAACTGTACAGATTTACTTGAATGGATTTGAAATTCTCCTTATAAATGAATTATTCTTCCTTTAAGGCAAGGGTTCAAAAGAAAAGCAAGGGAGGTAGACGCACCAGCACATATTGAGTGTAAAATGACTGCTTGGTCTGTGTGGGCACCCTGTGACCCTTGCACTAAAACCATGGTAAGGTAACAAACATAAACACACACTCATTTGTTTGTCTTTCTATACTTGTGAGGACCTTTAGTGACATAATGATTAATGTAAATAATAAATGCTATACCTATCCCTAATCCTTACCTCAGTTACAGCCAACATTTTGGCTCTCATATACTGTATATGCAACACTGGTTTCTTAACTACAAGCCAACAGCTGCCCAAGCAGCAGGGAGGCAGGCAGATGACTGCAAAACGCCATCTGGAAGCGCAATCTAAATCTAGGTCTACAAAATTACATTTCAAACTTAAGTACAATAAAAATACTTCTGCAACATTGTCAGAAGGTGGTGCTGTTTACGTTGTCTGAACAAGGTTGTCCCAATGTCATAATTAAGTAACCTTGCCATATGTTATTATAACCACTGTTGACAACTTCACAAAGATCCAGGTGCCAAACAACTCAAAAGGTTAACCTGGTTTCCTTATTATTGTGCCCTTGTGGACATTCATCAAATCTCATCCTTCAAGTCAAGTCATAATCATACCCATGATTATAATGTTTCTCTGCTACAACTGACAGGTATGCTCACTTCTGTGTATCTGTGACATCCCAGCCTGAGACCATTCCCAACCAGCGGTGGTCATGATATTCTGATATGACCATGTATGTTACATATGTAGTCCAGCTTGGTTCTGAAGTAATGGTTAGCTCTATAGCTAATGTATAACTTAATTTTATTTCATTTATTATTTATTTTAATTAAATATGGTTTTGTTTATTTGTATTTTATCTCTCTTACTCTCAGTAGTGTTTGATAGGCTTGAGGTGTGTTTAATACATCTACTAGAGCATCAGAAAAGACATTCACATACTACTGAATAAACGTGAACACTGCAGCTTCCATACTCTGTAGCCCATCCAAGCTGGATAGAGGTGTAGCAATACAGCAAACAGGGCAAGGCATAACAAAATAAACACCAAATCAGCAGATCAGCAAAAGCACAAAGCAGCACGGCAAAAACGTCCAAATCCCCTTAACAGGTACTTCTCCAAACCTACACCACTCTGTAGTTTGGATATGAACAGAGCACAAGCTCTCACTACTACTGGAGAACTACACTGCATCCGGCTCACCCACATTCAGTGCAGACTGTTGCTGACAGTGTGCTACACCAACTAAAACAAAAGAGTGAATTGTGCATACATATGGATATATATGTCACTGATGAGCCACTACGCTGCACTCCCAACATGCCGGCATGTCACACCCAACACAGTCAACACTCTGAGCCCTCTAAAATCTAAATCTAAATTTAAAATCAGCACTATGGGTAGTCTGAATTTTAGCATTCCCCCATGTCTATTCTATGTTACAGATTGTCATCCTACCACACAAACACCTCCTTTATCAAACTCCTACCTTAACAAAACTTCTTCATTATCAAACTCCTCATCTAACAAACTCCAACTTTATTAAACTCTTTAGAAATTATTTATCACTTTGATTGTATGCCTAAAGAATCACAAGTAGGATGACAAAAGTATAAATTCATACATAAATTGTGTGTTTGTTTTTTTCCCTCATGTACATTTTAGCATCGTTCCAGGGGTATTGAAACATTTGGCCAATTTGGAGGACAAAGATGTAATGAACCCATTGGAGAAGAACATCTCTGCACCCCGACAACTGAATGTGTGGAAGATCCACCACCTGTCTGCTCTACTAACCAGTTCCGCTGCAATTCAGGTTATTACTGGCATAATTATACCACATGAAGGAGATTATATCACATGTTTATTTCTAATCCTGATCTTAAGCATAATTATCTTGTATGGTATCCAACCAAGAAGACTCATCAGCTGAAAATATGCTTGATTTCTTATCTTCTCACACACAGGCATCTGTATTAAAAAACATCTGGTTTGTAATCTGGACAATGACTGCGGTGATGCAAGTGATGAGGACGAGTGTATTACAACACGCCCTCCATGTGGAAAAGTGGACGTGACTGAGTCAGACATTGGTCTGACTGCTGGATATGGGTCAGCAACAAATAACAGTAGCACATGACAACTGTACTTACCAAATATATAGGAGACAAAAGAGAGGAAAACAGCAAGCAATGTGATTCAGAATCCAGCATATATTGTATACTTATGTAATTGCAGGTGTTTTTTGTGTTCTCAAAATAGTAAAAAAAAACCAAACAGACAAACAGAAACAACAAAAACCAAAAGCCACTGTAAAACGTACATCATAAAAAGTTGGAATTAGAATTGCTGATCACATATGCTACATATACCGTAACTGTACTAAACAGATCTCTGCTTTCACTTAACAGCATCAACATTCTAGGCTTAGGTCCTCGCATGAATCCATTTAATAACAAGGTTTATAATGGATTATGTGAGCGTGTCAAGGAACCATCTACATTGCGCTACAATAGACTGCCCTGGAATGTTGCAGTCCTTAACTATGAGGTACATTTAAAGGGATTATTTTATATATATATACATATAATTATAATTATTATTATTATTTTATAATCTGTGAGAGTTTCTCATGCTTGCAACCCTTCCAGATTGAGTTCTGAGTCACTGTATGCAGGTGCTTCCTTGATCTCCAATAGGGAAGGTTGTTCAGCTCTGGTTACCTAGTGAGATGGTACAGAGAGACAGGCTTTGAGCAGTGAGATATAAAAAACAACATGGTAATTTGGGGCAGTTTTTGTACACAGAACACAAGATGAGTACACAAAAGACACTGAAAGGCAGTGTAGCCTGTCAAGATATGGACCAGAGCGTATTGTGCGTTTTTCACAAGGGAAGGATTCCATGGATTGGCTGTAGTTCTGGAATTTCTTAGCAAAGTAAGAGGAAAGAAATTCCTCAGACTCCTGATTCAGCCTCTCATACAGGTCATTTGATTACAGGTAATAACCAAATGTGAAATGTATCAGAAACTTGTTCAGCTTTTGAGCTTCAGCTGAGAGTTTTGTGCATCTAAGGAGTGAAGATAGTGAAGCTGCCCTAATGGTAAAACCTTGTAGTAAAAAGGCAAGATTGTTTTGATGAAGTTGTTGCTGTTGTCCATGCTTAGTTTCAGTCATTAATAGATCAGGATGTCTGAAGCTGAAAGACAGACAGAGCATTTATGAGCATATAAGACTTCACTATTCAAACCTGCATTCTGGAGGACAATCTTTTCTAATTTCTTTATGTAAAAATGAGATTACAGAGCTCAGTGAAGTTATTTGTACATAATGATTTGTACATATAATTGGACATTTATTGTTTTCAATATTAGCCATGTAGCACCAGTGTAGAACCAACAAAAAATGTCAGACTCTTGTCTTGTCACATACATGTCGTGGCTGATAAAATTTGACGTAATTTTTTTTTTTTATCATTGAATTATTCCTTAAGTCAGATGTAACAAATGCTCTGCTTTAATGTAAATTAAAAACCAGAGCTTTAAAAACAACATACACAGACAAACAGTCCAACATATCCCATATCAGTAAATCTAAAACATTTATGCCATATCCTTATGGCATAATATGGTTTTTCTTACCTCCAGACATTAGTAGAAGAGACTACTTCTCAAGAGGTCTACAAAGACATAAACTCACTCCTGACCGATATCACCAGTGATGTCACTTCTAAAACAACCATAGGACTATCCTTTAAGTACACACCTACTGAGACATGTGATGAGCAATGTGGCGAGAAACCTGGTTCAGCTGGAATAGACACCACGTTTGACAAGAGAGAAATGATCAAAACTCTCACAGACCACAGCATCACGAAGGTGAGATAGATTTTAATATTATATACCTAAAAGAGTAATTAATAATTTTGTAACCTCTATTAATTGCATTATATGTGTGAATACCATATACCATTACCACAAAAATTCCATGACCTGAAACATCTGAAATACTGCACACTTTAAACTTATTTATATTGAAATAAAACCTCTGTCTTTTTTATTCAGTTTTACCTTGTATATAGTAGTTATATAACTTTTAACTGTGTATAAAAGTAGTAGTTTAAACAGTTTGAAGATGCTCTGACCCACTCTTCTAACCATCACAATTTGGTCCTTGTCAGTGTCACTCAATTTCTGAAACTTTTCTGCTTCCAACACATCAACTTTAAGAGCTGTATACTAGCTGCCTAATATATCCTACCTTATATAGGTGCAACTCAAACATGATAAGCAATGTTATTCACTTCACCTGTCAGTGGTTTTGTGGTTTGAATGTGATTGCTGATTGAAAATATTGATTAGACATCTTAAATTACATCACGTTAATCCAAAATGGTGTGGAAAGGGGGATGATGCAATGACAATTCCCCCTTACATTCCATTTCGAATCCATCTCTGAATATATTTTCAGCTTTCATAATATGGATAAAGACATGCCCAGCCATTACTTTTTACAGCCCCAACCCCAAGTCAAAGCAATTTAGAACAGGGGCTGAAGCCAATTATCTAGGTAGGTTCGTGAGCTATTACACATATAAAGAACTGTTATTCTGTCAATCCTGCCCTGTATAATTTGGATATACATACTTTAAAGCTGAAAACTAAAACTGCACTTTATATAATATGTTTTAAATTTAAGGTTTAAAGTTTTAATATACATTTAACAACAACCATGTGCTACAACCATGCAGACTATGTAAACCATGTAAACATGCAGAAGTGTTTAAAGAACTTCGATTTTTTTTTTTTTTTACGGAGTAATGTCCTTGCATTGTATTTAAGTAATGTTAAGTAATGTTTTCTACACTGTGTCCTTTTGCAGAAAAAGTCCTTTTTCAGGGTTCGAGGGAAAGTGCAACTAGGCACCTATAGATTGAGGTCTCGAAATCTGGAAGTCTCTGAGACATTCTTGGATGATGTAGATGCATTGCCTATAGAATATGAGAAGGGACAGTATTTTCGCTTCTTGGAGGATTATGGGACTCATTTCACCAAGAATGGAAGAGCAGGGGGCGAATATGACCTGGTATACGTCCTCAATAGTAATGAAATCAAAGACAAGAGTAAGTGTGAATCCTTCTATATGTTTACAAAAGACAGACCAAGCTTTCACAATAAGTATTTATTTAAACGTCTTCAAATAGTTTAATTTGTTTTCGTCAAAGATCCATCTTAACTGTAAAAAATGAAAATTCTGGTGAATTTTAAGATACAATTTTAAAGCAGTGGCATTTGTTTCTTTTTAAATTTGAGATAGAGGAGGGTAGGGGTTTTGGGGGGAGGGGGGGGCAGATTAGGAGTCAGGGGGACACTCCTTACACCACCTAAACATAACAAATCATATAAACAGGGTTTTATGTTAAGTAAAGCAGGATATGCTATGCACAAAATGCCACAAATTGGTATTTGATACAAAACATCTTACCTTGAATAATGACATATATTTACTAGTACTGGATAATTAGAACTGCAGCATTGTGATACTTTTGTACTTAGCTTTTCCATTAATTTCATTAATTTCTTTTTTAAGATCTCAAAAAAAGGCATCCAATGTATTAGCAATATATAAAATAACTTCACATTACAAACAGGGCCACAAGCATATGCCTGCAATTCAAATAACCAGTTCAAAGGTTTAAAACCAGTTTAAAATGAGTCAAAAATATGTAACACAAACACACACACACGCACGCATGCACGCACACACACACACACACACACACACACAAACAAATGCACACGTCTCATTTTAAACTTAAGTCAGTGTAGTCTGCTTTGCTCTGACCTACAACACTAGCAAGTTAGATAGCGATCACTAACAGTCTAAACAATAGAACTTTGCTTTCATTTGAAATCCAGTGATTGACATGGCTTTTACTAGCTAACCAGCTAACAATGTCTCCTATTATTACTGATTGCTGACTGCACAGGCTGCATAGCCCATGAATCAGACATGTGTGAGGACATAATAAGAGGTGGCAAAAGTACTGTCCAGTGGAGAGGCAGGTGACTGGAGGACTGTATTAAACTCAGCAACATGCATACGCCATTGCAAATAAACTCAGAGTGCTTTGTTTACACTGTGCACTTATCCTATCTAGACATTACCGTTTTATCTGTAATTCTTTATAACAGTCCATCTTACTCACTCCATGGCTGAGAGACTGGCACCTTCTCTCTTTTGCTAGTGAGAGCTGAGCTTTTATGTTGCAGGTGCTCCTCAGTACCAGCTATCTGTGATCAGGGGAGGGGCACCCAGCATGAACTAGCAGGCGAACGAGCAACACCGGTTTCTTCCCGCCAATATACCCAACCATAATTATTTTAAAATAACATTATTTAAAAATAATGATAACTTCACCAAAATCGAACAACCAGGAGAAAACACATCACACTGTTCAAAAAGCAAATCACAAGGATGCTGTGAGCAGAAATTACTGGGGAAGAGGGGGTCATATTAACCCTCTCCTGTTATGCATCTAGGCATATCATGGAGAAATTTATTTTAGTGATGTTCCTCTTTGGACTTGCAGAGGAGACAGAAACGTTGCTGAAGGATTGTCTGAAAATCGGGATAAACAAAGAATTCCAGACTGATGATTTAACAGTAAATCTAGAGCAAGGCAAAACTGTACCACTGGACAAGTGTAAAGAGCTGAAAGGCACTAATACAGGTATGTTTAATTAAGGTTCTATACAAAACACAACCTGTTTTTCATACTGTGCAATTGTTGAGTGCCTTTGGGTCTTCTCTGAAAAAAGAAGCAGAAATGTTAACAAATCTTTTGTATTTGTCCACTAGGGGAAAATACACGTGAGGGACTGATTGATAAGGTGATCAGTGCAGTAAAGGGAGGCTCCACAAGATCAGCAGCGGCCATGAAATCTCAGCTCAGTAAAGAGGGTGTGCTGGACATGAATCACTACGTGGAGTGGGCACAGACTCTACAAGATCTGCCAGCACTCATCCAGAGTGATGTAAACACATTCTCACTGATTGCAAAACAGTCTTATCTGGGTCGTATGTGCCAGTGGTAACTTTCATACTTGGTAGAGGTTTTTCAAACATCATTTTCATGAAACTATTTTAAGTTCTATTTTGCAACTGAGTTCATTTAGTAAGTATTTTAACCTGTATTGTTGATTTCATTCATTCAGTTTTACTTTTAGTACATTAGCTTTAGCCAGGGTCATGCTGGATCCACAAAAACATGAGTGTGACTTTTTCCACTCCATGTTTCAATGAAAGTACAGGCAACATAAATGAAAAGCTGCGTGTTGTGTGCAACTAGAATTCCAGAAACTGTGATAGTGGAGTGTTTGCAGTGGATTGTGCAGAAGTAGATTATGGGGATTCTGTAAAATTGAGTTTGTATTAAGAGTGGATGGACGTGGATTTAGTCATTTTAGTTCAATGTCCAGAGGGAAAATGACAATAGGACTAGCTTAAGGTCTGAGACTCTGTAAGTTTCTATGTGGAGGAGGGTGAATAGAGCATGCTATAGCAGCAGATATACAAGAAAAAAAAGTATCAATGCAGAGAAGACTGTGATCAGCTCATAGCTGCTAGGTTAGCTTTACATAACTTAGAGAAAGCTCTAACCTTCTCTATCCTGAGCTGATAGCTGTGGTATGACAGGAGAGACTTAATCGGTTTGTTCTTTTATTCTTAATTTCATCTTATTGTATTTTTTTTTTGTAAAATACAGTTATATAAACATAAATACACATTTATGTTTAATTCTGTATGATGCATAATTATGGTAAGTACTTGCAACATCAAGTACTCTGTGTTCAACATCTGCTCATCTGCATAACATTTTCCCTCCAGTTGTACATACAGTATCTGATGCAAATTAATTTTTGAATTATTTATTATTTCAAATGTCAAAATATATCAGAATATAATCAAATATCAACAGTAGCAAAATCTATAATTATTTTGTAATCATGTTGCAGCCTGAGCCTATCTACAATGCAATCCCTCTGACCTTTCCTGATGCCCAGCCGAGAAGGAATAACTTGCAGAGGGCCCTAACTGAGTACATGGCGGAGTACAGTCTGTGTAAGTGCCAGCCATGCCAGAATGGTGGCACAGTGGCCCAGATAGATGGAACATGCATATGCCTGTGCCCACTGCACTTTGAAGGCATTGCTTGTCAGATTGTCCGTAGTGATCTAATGAAAGGTGAGTGGAGAAGAGTCCTAACAGAAAGATTATATGTTTGAAATGACTTCTGTTTGGCCAGGCATCAGTGTACTGTTGCATACCTGGTGTAAAATCAGAATTTGTGTAATTAGTCAATAGTTTAATTAATCAGTAAATCATTGTGCCCCTTATTTTGTTGTGTGTTTGCAGATAACCAGCCTATAGAACAGTTGGGGAATTGGGGCTGCTGGTCCTCCTGGTCTAGCTGCAGTGAAGCACGCAAGATCCGCTCTAGAACCTGCAACACAGGTGGCATCGCAGGAGCTATCTGTAAAGGAGAATCAGTCGCTGAGGACTATTGTTAATGCGGACTCTGTCTCCCTCTGTCTGTCTCTCTGTCACTCTCCCTCTCTCTCTCTCTCTCTTTGTCACTCTCACACACACACTATGTAATAAAGCATGCATTGCATAAATGCCCTTTGGTTCTTATAAAAAAAATCCAATAAAATGTCAGCTATATTAAATCTGAGATTGTCCTTTGTACTGAATTTTTTAATCATACCAGTTTTCAAAAATTTAAAACAATGACGTGCAAATTATTTAAACGTTATATTTCATTGAAAATAGTATCAGGACAACACTATAGAGACTGCTGAACTAGTGAAACTAAGAAATTGAAAAATATATATGTCCATTTAAAATGTGATGTCAGCAACATGTTTTAAAAAAAGGTTTGAAACAGGGGCATGTTTACCACAATGTCACCATAATATCCAAAAAGAATTAAAAATTTTGATTCATCAGACCACAGGTTGATCTTGATCACTGTGGATTATCTCCCTTTTACCTTGCATACAAATTTCTCAGAATCCTCTACATTTATTGGGTTCTGTGAGACTTTATGCTGCAAATAGTTATCTTAGTATTTGCTTGTTTAGTCAGTTGTCAGGTGTTAAAAAAGGGGCAAATATTTTTCAAAAAAACAATAAAAAAAAAGTTTTTTTGTTAGCGTTGTACTATTTTGATTTAAACAGGATTTTCTCTGTTTCTCTGTGCTCTGTTTGTTTTTTACATTTTACACAACTTACCAACTTTTTTGGACCAGGAGTGTATGACAGAAATTCCACTTTAAGTTTCTTTTGGAGATATGTCCTCTTGTGTGATACTTTTCTCTTTACGTTTTTTGATTAATTGTGCATTTAACTTTTCCACTGTTTTCCTTTGGGCGAGAAACAGGAGCAAGGTATGACAGCAGAGATGGCATGGCATGTCTGCTATGGCACACTTGCTGGTACCAGAATTTCCCTTTACTCTGTCTAGTATTGCTGGGTATATGTAAATGTAAAACTGTAGATAACCGTTTGTATATATAGGTAAAATATAGTACATGTTTTAATAAAAAAGATCTGAATATGGGATCTGCAAATCCTGCTAAAAATCTGCTAAGGAATTGTATCTAAGCAGTTCAAGAAAACCTGCAAAATAGAACTTCTTTGTTGACATCTGGCTAGGCCTCAACAAAGCAGGAAAGGAGGATGAATACACAGGAACAAAGCTGACAGCTGAGGTCAGTTGTGAAAATTCTCACCATTCGTAGACTTGTAAAACAGTTCTCTTATTGCTATCGCTGCAGCAGTAGCAGCATCTTAACACTGTTGTAGTTGCATAATTTGTAGTACAGGATAACATAGTAGGCCCAATCATTTAAACACAAAAGCTGCAAATATGCAAACGCAAACGGGTTTGAATGAGGTTGTGCGGTTTTAACAATCTGAGTGCAGGGTGGCACAGTGGCACTGCAGGTAGCATGTGTGCTCCAAGCTCCAAGGATCTGGGATTGTGGGTTTGATCCTTGCTCTAGTCTCTGTATGTGAGGCGTTTGGTGTCTTCTCTCTGTGTTCCTGGTAGATTTATCTTTCTTTGCAAATGCTTACCTGTTGTTCTAATTATTACTGCCCATGATTGCTTTGCATCTCACATAGCCTCTATATTTCTGTAGTCAAAGTCTTCTTTATAGACTACTGGTGGATCCATAATGGTGCGAGGTTTGTGGCATTACAAGGTAAACTCCTTTCTGATGAGTTACACCCATTCAGTCCTACATTCATTCTGATAGGTTTGTCCTCTTAACAGGACAATGTGCCATCATTCATGTTTTAAGCAAATACATTATAGTTAGAGGAACACTCTTCTAAATTTGAGGTTTTGCTCTTCCAACGTAAATCACCAGATCTCAATGTAAATGATGATAGTCACATTTAATTCAGTGTTCACATCAGCCTCATACCTGAATCTCCACTACTACTGAATGAGTGACTAAGAGAGGAAAGGTACTGGTAAAACAGAGCAGTGGATGACTTGTCTTCAACCTCATGAGCCCCTGGAGGTCGGGTTAATAGAGTAGCACTCCCAGATTCCCATTGAGCTCCTGAGAATCTCCTTTGAGCTTCAATAGGCTTCCAGCTTTGGAGCATCAGCTTATGGTAATGGGTCTGAACTGACAGCCAGTTTGTTCAAACACCACCATAAGCGATGATGTCATGGATGGATGAACTCACTCAGAGTTTTAATTGTTAACAAAATCAACAATGTATCAGCACTGTAACATTTTAAATACTGTTGATTTTAGAACAATCCACATTATTATTATTATAAAAAACTATCCACATTAAATTAAAAAAAAAACTCTTATCTATATAAATTTAATCAAATTCTGACCCTCAGTGAGAGACTTCTCTCTGGCATTTAATGGATAAAGTGTATGGGGGTGGAGTGTTGGGTAGCACTAAACTGGACAGGTCAGCCCCCTTTAATTCAAACTGAGAAAAGGCTTAGGCAAAAGAGGGGGGAGGAGCAGTGTCATATAGGCATCTGAGTCAGATCCCAACCTCTCAGAGGTCACAGCAGCAACTGAAGTGTCTAAGAGCTGTCACGCCACATTACCTTTCCCATCTGCTCCAACAGCGTGAAAATTAAGTTATGCCCTGTTTTTTGTCTCTTCTTCAATAGTGTTTTTTGCCTTTTTTTGTGCACACCTTCACTGTTTTTCACTCTGATGATAGGCACTGTCCCATGTAACTCAGATTAGGGCACTACAGTGTGCGTCACAGATCATTCAGAAAAATTCTACCAACCCTCCCCTCAGTTATGATCATGTTAACAAAATACCTGTATACATGCAGGACTGTTCTGAAAGGCCGGTTTGCTTATCCTCTGATTTGTTGCATAACAGGGACTCTGATGATGTGATAAACCACATGGCACACTGTCCACTCCAGTACTATGTTATTTATTGGTTCTTCATCAAGAGGGTTTAAGGCCTGGAAAAAGCAATAGTGCCGAGGCAAAGGCAGCAGTTAACATGTATAGTGTTTATTATAGGCTCTTTGTGCCTCCTGGTGTCAGACACTAAATATTAAACAAATGGAATATTTTTAAGCCTTAATGGTATTTCTGTTTTAAAATAAACACTGGGATATTGTCATCTAAACCTTGTACAGTTTGATGTACAATTCTCAGGGGCTGTTTGCATATTTTCAGACCTGATCTGTCTTTGTTCCTCTCTTTCTTCTTCTCTAATGAATAACTTAAAAATGAGGTTTAAATTGGATTAGCATGGGAATTCCTAAATTCTACACAGATTTCCATCAGATCCCACAGTAGACCTTAACCTGGGGTACAGTGATGGTGCTGTATTTGAGGTTCATAATGTTGTTTCTTATACCTTATGTTTACATTTATGGCATTTAGCAGACACTATCATCCAGAGCAACTTACAAGGTTAGTGCTATTACAGGGTTCAATGTACTCTTAGGAGTCTTGCCCAAGGACCCTTATTGGTGTAGCACAGACTGGTTGCCCAGACCAGGAATCGAACCCAGGTCTCACATGGGAGCCAGTGATGTTACCACTGTACCACACCAAACATAAAGTTGCATAGGAAAGTTTGTTTCTTTAAGAGAACATTACTGTTAGTTTTATTTATTTATTTTCTTACATATGTTTCTCATTCAGACTACTTTATCCTTTAAAGTAGCTACAAATTCTATAGATAAACAAACCAAAGTCTGTATGCTTTGTGAGTCTGAGATCATTGAGATCATCTGAGAAGATTTTATCTGATGCTGCAAAGGTTCATCTATTAGATAACATTATCAGATTACATTCTGAAGT
>JAOVVF010000030.1:9502315-9515730 GCA_028565595.1 Duopalatinus emarginatus | reverse complement strand
CTTAGGCTGCGTCCGAAATGCCATACTCCCATACTAGTTAGTATGCGACACGATGTAGTGCGTCCGAATACCTAGTAGATAACAGGTAGTATGTGAAAGGTTCCCGGATGTCCTGAGGAATGCCATTTCAGACGCATCCTTACTCTAACTGAAACAGCACGCGACAAGCCTCAACCTGAACTACGGGTGAATCGCAGGGCCAAATTAGAATTTGCGGCACTATTTTTTAAAACTGCGATAATGCGTTATTATCACATTAACTTTGACAGCCCTTATATATATATATATATATATATATATACACATATTTCACATTACTGCAGTCTTTTGTTCTAATTCATGCAGAACTCAGACAGTTTTTGTGTAATTAGCATGAAAACTTTACCTTAGTACATCAAAGCTGGCAAAGTCCCACTGGTAGACGCCGAGGTCCGAGCTGCAAACAACGTAGCGGCCATCAAACTGTAGACGGGGCTGCAGACACACACTGCGATCCTCAGACACTGACAGTGTCTTTAAACACTTACAGTTGATCTCTCGCCCTATAGGCCACACCTGTTTGAGTAGAGAGACATGACCCATGGCCACTGTAAAGAACATACACAATCATACATATAATCTTTAATATGCCCCCCATGCATTTTTTGATACTGCATTTGGACTGTGCACTTTTTCATGTGTCAGCTGTACAAATGACAAAGTCATCTTTAGATTACCTTGATTTCATATTTGTCTGCACTCAGTAGGATGTAGTCACCAGGACTGTGCATCATGGACTCGACCTGGCTTTTCTGAAGGAGTACCTATATCATGATGAAGAAAAGCTTCATAAAACGTAACACTAATTCAGAACTGTTATTCTGTCCACAGAAAAAAACGCAATGATTTCATACTTTCTGGGAGCTAGAAGGTTTGTGTACACCCATGTGTATTTCTACAACCACATATAAAATGTGTATTTAAACAAACCTTAACACAGTAATGGCCACTTAAACATGATATGATCTCAGTGTTTTGAGAGATTAACAATTTTAACGCAACAGCACTGTTTTGCTGACACACGGTAAAAAAACAAAAAAAACAAAACATTGTGTACTGAGAAAATATCTTGTAAAAGCATTATATTCGTATATTTATCCAACATGAGTACAACAAACATTATTATACAATGCATCATGGCGTGACAATGTGCCTCATGAAAATGTGGATTAACATCTTCAAACATATATTAATTATGTATATAATGCAGTTACATTGTCACAATCTGTGCAAATCCGTAGAGTTAAAATATATGGAGCGCATGCTGATCAATATATAATAGAATATACAGTACGTTATAATAAAAACACCACCAGACAGCAGACATTTGGCATTTTGCCCACTTGGGAGCTCCGGTTCAGCTGCAGACACTTTAGCTACAGAAACTGCAGACAGTTTATTCAATAAAAACGCATACTTTTATGATTATTCATTATACAAAAAAAAAAAGGTGTCTTTTTAGTCATTTTCTAAATACAAATTTTATGCATGTTTAATCAATTCATGAAACCAGTATCATGAATCAAATTGAATACCAGAGTGTATTGTTACATCCCTATTAAATAATGATCATAGCTCTAGACCAGCAGTGTTGGTGCTGTTTTGTGAGTTAAAAAATAACTGCTTGTTTTTGGTAAGAAAGCAAGGAACAGATCCCGCTCAAGAACGGCACCTTGTTTCCAGAAATGTACAAGGCTCACCTTAGTGACCCACTCCGTGTGTCCAGTGAGTGTGTTGAGACATGCTCCAGCAGACAGAGCCCATACTTTGACAGTATAGTCTGCAGAACCACTGACCAGTGTGTCCAACTCATCATTGTAGTCTACACTGAACACTAAGAGGAAAAACACATATCCTTTAGAATCGCCAATAAACCAGCATAAGCAACTAGCCATGTAGCAGCATTGTGTTTTGTAATTACTTCTTTGACTCTGTAACCGTTTTAATAATTTGGGTGCCAAATTAGGGTGACATTATCATCTTTCCGACCACCATTAAACACACCGAAAATGTAATACCTACAGCACATTTCCAGAAAATTTAAGACAATTTAAAACCTTAATTTTAATTTAAGACATTTTAGGGACCTGCAAGGAACCCTGTCTAAGACAAAGACATTAGAGGATATGCTGCTAATGGTCAGCAATTTCTACAGCAATGATAATTGAATGACTGACACTGCGATATCGCTGGGGAACACAAACCTGCACCAGTATGTCCACGAAACTGCTGGATTTTGGCGCCGGTACTCCACTCCCAGCATGCAATGGTGTTGTCAAAAGACCCGGTCACTAGTTTTTGCTCATCAAACTTCACAGTAGCACAGGTATGTGTCTGGATGCCGTAGATACACTGGCCAGTGCGGACATCCCACAGTTTGGCTGACAGGTCATCAGAGCCTGAACGACACATCAAAATTTATTTATTTCCTTAATTAATTCTAGCAAAAATGCAAATCCAAAGTTTTCAATTATTGGAATCTCAATATGTCTACGAGACGCAGCAGTGGGTGTAGGTTAAAATTCAAACCTTAAGTACAGGAGTGAACATTTAAGAAATACTTGCTCCATTGTGCATTAAAACTGGCATTACCATTTACCACAGTTTAAATAAAGGTGAAACAAAACCATCCAGTGAGCTCGAATGCTGTTTTTACTGATAAGAAACATAGCTAAGCATGATTTGTCACCTCTGGGATCAATTTTGAGGATTTGTATTGGATTTGTTTTTGAAACCTTTAATTAAAAATGGCAAACTAAAGTCATATGGTGCTGCCTTAAATCTGTAAAGAGAAACAAGAAGCAATTTCTAGACTAAAAATCCACACCTGTGCAGAGGAGGCCATCTTTGTAGTATAAGGCATATACGCGAGCACTGTGCCCAATTAACGAACTTGTCTCAAACGCATCCTCCTCTTGCAGCTGTTTCATGCGACGCTGGGCCTTAAGGTAGACGCGCTTCCAGTGGCCAGCAACCTGGATAGAGTCGTCGATTCTCCAGCCCAGGTCTCTGCATACACCTTGCCACACTTCAGTGCAGGCGTTGACTACTTTGTTCCACTGCTTGCACACCAGGCAGCAAATGAGCAACGTCTGAGGGTCAAGCCAGCGCAGCAGGTAGAAGGCCAGCTCCAGCGGCAGGAGGCGCAGGAAGTCACGTTTCAGCAGTGTCTCCAGTCCATTGGAAAGGTGCCGGAGTTGAGCAGCACCACTCAGAGAGATCAGGTGATCCAGCAGCTGATTGCGCTGCTGGTCGTTCAGTGCCAAGAAGGAGGTGGAGACAGACTCCAGCCATCCCTCGAAGGCCTCCTTCTCCATGGGCACATGAGGACGACTACCTGAAAGAAGGCACAGTGGTTTAAAAACTCAGCTTAACCTGAAAGCATCACTCCAGCCTATAAACCCCCTAAACACTGAAGGTAACAGTCCTCAGTCTGGTGGTTGGACACTCCTTACAACTGTATACTATATTCATTATAAAATTCAAAGATTCCATTAAGAATCATCAATATAATAAGATTCTTCTATTAAAATTAAACGCAACTGTCAAACAATTGTAATGAATTATAAACACAAATAAATCAATTGATACATTATTTAAATTATAATAACAATAACAACAACACTTATTATTATTATAACAGACCACTAAGGCTGAATAATTTAAGGTTAATAATCTAATTGTGATTACTGATTACACTGCCTTAGGCTAGTGTTCACTGTTTAATAGATTTAAAGGCGATGGAGCATCACTACTGTCACTTAACTTCTTGGCCATTCAGTAGTCATGTAGCTGCTTGTGGTGGATTTTCAGTTACTGATGTGGGTTTGCACTGTTCCTTTATGACTTGGTGACTGTTCAACAATAGCCCTCGTACAATACTTTAGTTTGTTGCACATCGGTTGTCTAAAACTAGTACTAATATAGTCAGGCTGGGGTTGAACAGATGGCTTCTTAAAGTCAGACTGAGATGTAGACTGTGTGGATGTTTTGTGCTTCTCCATTTATTACATGCTGATGGTCATTGCTAAATGCTCATATTGGCACAACTGCTTAAGGTGTCAAGTTTTTGGTCAAGGTCCTAATAAGTTAATCAGTTTACTCGTAATTTAATATTTGAAGTTGCTGCAACTATCGTAGTTGCATGTATACTATGCATGACATAGTACATCCTAAATCACAGATTATTACGGTTTGCCAATTGCATTGTTTAAAACTGCGATTATAAATTAGCCCTACAGACTACCAACTAATGCCACATTGTGTGATTTTTTTATGCTTGTTTATACCTTCAACACTAAATTCATACCAGTTTTCAATGTAATCCACACCTTAAGTCTTCTAGAAACAGTAAAGAGGTGCACAAACAACATGTTCGTTTACTTTTCTGCCTATTCATGAGCATTTCTACTGTGTAAGCACTTGGTCACAGGCCACACAATCAGATAACAATTTCCAGTAAACAGCATGCAACAGGTCAGTTTACTTCGACTGAACAACTGACAACAAAAACCAACAAAATCATCGTTCATGCACTTCTAAAACAGCTTTTTAGACTGAACCGCTTGTTAAAATGTGACTGAAACATCTGCATGTAAACACAATTAAGAAACATGCAGTGAACAACTAACCACTGAACATGTAGTGTGAGAGACAGGACCAAACCTGCTCAACTCCTACTGAATACATGTTCAATTCTTCATCACAAAACAGTATCAGGTATTTCTGTGGAGGCTGGTGAGTATATACAGTTATATAACAGTGTGACGCAGTATGTTTCTGGTCTTTCTCACATGGAGAATTACTGACCATCAGACATTAAACTATAGAATCTATTTATACTATTAACACTGCTTCTAGCTCCAGCCCAGGTGCTTAGTTATGGTGTGGCTCACTTGTCACACGTGCTTCTTATCTGTGACGTCCCTGAGGCTTTACTCTTGATAACATTATCTTTCAGTTCTGAAGTTATTTATATCATTATAATGAAATACCAAACACCGCTTCCTCAATATTAAGCCACAATTCACTTGAGATCTCGAGAAACCACTGTAATGGTGTTCACATGTTGGACTTTTCTTTTTGATGGTTTCTGTAGTAAAAAATGTGTTAAACTTGTGTTAGAACTTTTATCTGATATGGTCTGATGATCATGATTGTGAAGACGATGCTGTTGTTTGAGAGAGACAGCCGACATCGCTTTGCTCTGTGTCCTGTAATCTGTAACACTCAACACACAGCCAAGCACAGTACACTTAACTGTGAATCGGTCACAGGACAAAACTGATCTCATGAGATCTCAAATTAATTATGTCATTATGTTAAGAAAACAATGTTTGGTTAGTTCATGACAATAACATAGAAGTCAAGATCTTAAAAGCAAAGAGACTTGTGCTTCACATAGTAGACTTCACTTTGTTTAATTTTCCATTAAATCTTTAATGTAATTTTAATTGAATTTTAGGTAAATTTAGACTGTAAAGATGAAACTGTGTTATATTGTATTATTAGGGTCTGATTATGAATTGCTTGTTTGATTTTCAAACACATCACCAGATGTTAAAACATGTAATAAAAATATAAAAACATTCATATTCATATTCAGAGTCGACTACAGAACGGCCTTGACCACAAAACGTCTCCTAAATGAAAACTAACATAATATGTATTTCGGTTTTTATGTCACCTGTCAAAGACTGACAGAAAGAAGCAACAGTGTGACAATTTATTACTACACCATGTTGACCAGTGGATAATAAAACTGTACAAGGATTGAAGTGAAAATGAAACACTGATGGACTAATAGTCATGTAGAACCTACAGACTTCATTTAGCTGCTATCGTGTTAAAAAAAGCTCAATGAACATAATAATCATCATCATCATCTTCTTTAGGCTTTAAGGATAATAAGTAAACCCTTATAGGACATAGAGTTATTCTGAGGCACCAAAATCTAAACCAAACCCTGCTGTGTCCAGTGACTCCATCAGCAACCACACATCACCTCTAATCCTCATTATTCAGCAGCTGTCCTCCGAGTGGGACATTAAACTACACACACTAACACTACTGACCAGGTGTGTCTGTCTGTGAGCTGTGTTCACACCACTGAACTCAACACGAGTTAATAAACACATTATAAACACTCAGGATTAGTTATAAATCATCTGTAGTCGGTTGCTAATGCTAACTGTCAGTTAAGTGTTAGCACTAGAGACAGAAAAGGGGTTCATACTACATTATTCCGACACATGATAAATGTATCACTGAACCTTCACAGTGTGACATGTTCATAACACTCATGACCATGTATCTTAGCTCCATGGCAACGACATAAAAACACACTTAGCTAGCTTAGCTAGGCTAGCTTACTAGCTGACTTACCATTTCCAGGAGAATCCAATTGTTAGCGATAATGCTAGCCAGCTAACCAGTATGCAGAAACACACATTAGCTAGGTTAGCTCAGCTGTGATAATTAAAGAGCTGATAGACTAGCTGTCTAGCCTCACACAGCCTAGCATTACTGGCTAAATAACTAGCTACAAGACTTATATACACTTATATAATATATATATTTAACTAGCATTGCAGTTTATCACAGCCACCGTGTTAAATAATAACGAAACTAAAACAAATTATGATAAATTATATATACATGTTAATTTACAGTCCTCTACAGAGGAATAATATAAACTGTTGTGCTAATGTAGAAGGACTAAACGGTCCGCTAGCACTGCCACAGCGGGTTGTAGACCAGCGGAAGGAAGTTCAGAACCTGCTCCTTATTTCACACCCGTATTCATGAGGACCTCGGATCCCGTGCTGTGATTGGTTAGTCAGTCCAACTCACGGAGCTTATTGTTGTTGAGTAGCCAATCCTGGTCCAGGAGGCTGGCTATTCTCCTGAAAACGGGTGAGAATAAAATACTCGCGAGCGCCGGGAAGAGTCGAGTGTGATTGGTTAAGACCGTAGACTGTATAAAAGTCTGGGATTAATACTAGTTTAATAATAATAGTAGTATTAATTTAATTATTAATAATAGTAGATCACTGCCATGAGCCCATTATATATATGTATATATCAGTATTGTGTGTGAATTTTGTTACAGACATTTTTTTATCAGTTGTGCATTATTGAGTCAGTACAAAAACATTTTAGACAACAACTTTTCCAAATAACAACAACAATTATTATTATTATTATTATTATTATTATTATTATTATTATTATTATTATTATGTTACAGAAAAAATGTTTGCATGTCAGTAAAGAAATGAAACTATCAAATAAGAGATAAAAAAACAACATAATGAATAAAAAGTAAGTGTGACACTCATTCTCTCCAGAAAAAAGTATCTCAGATTCTCTAAGACACTCAGAAAAAACAATTCCCTGATAAAACTGTGTCATGCTAACCTGGGACTACTATAAAAAAAATTAATAAAACAAAACCAAAAAAAAAAACAAAGTGTAGTTACACCTATTCCTGACTTTCTTGACTTTTTTTTTTTACTGTTTACTGCGTATTGTGGGATTTTTCTTTTAAATAGTAAAATGCTGTTTCCAACATTTCTTTGCATGTGCCTAAGACTTTTACATACTACTGTATATACATATTACACAAGCTTTCATATTCCCTCATTAATAAATGTTTTATTCTGAGCTGTGAGCCACTAATGCACCTCTGTCTTCACCTCTTCATAAGACATGAATCTTTGTCCTCTTAGGGCTTCTTTCAGCAGAGTGTAGACAATCTGGACAGTGGTGTGTGGACTACACAACACTCTTGAATATCAGTCCTCTGGGTTTAGTTTGAATTTTAGACTTCAGCTCTACAGTGAGCATCTCACTGTAATGAACACTGCTGATTGTTGAATCTTCTTTACTGCACACTGCTCTTCTTTGTGCAAATCAAGCCTGGCACAGACATTGTCAATAATGAACTGATGTAACACTTTTAAACCTGCACAGCAGTGACTGGGGAGACAGTGACCTATTTCAGCAAGGCCAATAAACCTTTTAGTACATCTGGAGTGTGGATAATTTCTGACTCAGCCTTGTATGTGTACATATCCCATCATGAGCAGCAGGTGGCGCTGGCATTCAACTTTTCACAGCACACAGTGTAGAAGGACTGACATTACTGGACACCCAGCAGCATTGTCCTTACCAGTATACATAAGAAGAGATCCACCTTTATCCTGTTGTGGCAATTTGCATGTCTCCAGGTCTCCTAGAGCTATGTTGAATAGAGTCTTCTGGTATAGACATCCATGTCAAAGTGTAGGGACCATTCCTCACAACAGGAGAGACACCATGACATACAAAACATCCTCAGGCTGACTGGGCCACTGGTGCACCTGAAAAGCATGGTGAAGAGAGGAAACTGGAATGTGTAAATAGTGCCCAGAGGCAGCAACGTCGCCCAGACAGCAGGGCAAAATGCAGAAAGATTGACATCATGAGTATCAGTGGACACACTGGACAACCACAGAGAAAGAGCAGATGTACTAATGTCAAAAAGCAGTGCAGTAGCCCTGATGGACTGGACTCCAATCACCGAAACAATCATTCTAGCAAGGTTCCATTTCCATCACATTACAGTGATGACTGTGAATATCTACACCTCCACTGAAGATCAATATAAACAAGAATAAATAAGTTCTACATTTGACTGCAAGACCTCCAAGATGGTAGAAATACACATGATGTGCTAAATAACCACAGGGTGAAATGAAAATGACAGGGTGACGGCCAAGCATGGGCTGGGAAGTGGACTGAAAACAGGGAAAGACTATTCCCGAATAGGAATATATATATATATCCTGATGATGAAATTTATGATGAAGAGTGGAATATGACTTTCAGATGATGGAAAGGGTATACAGAGAGGTCGGAGAGCCAGTCCTGACCACCAAACATGGATCAGGGTTTAGTTGACCACAGGCAAGATCCTGAAAACACGTTTAGAAAGTGTGCAGAGAAGGACACGAGTGAGAAGGAGTATAAAGGCAGATGATAAGAAATGGATGAGAACATCCACAAAGTGGACAAAGCCAAAGACAATATAGTGAAAGTCCTATTAGCACAGGACTGTCTGGACAACTATAGAAAACCTGTCAGTAGAGTCCAGATGGATCACTTTAAAGAAGTGCTTGATAGAGAACCAGAAAACCTAATATATTTCAATGAGAAATGTGAATTCAATGACATGTTTAAAGAGATTGCGGTGGAAGAACCAACACTAGGATATGTCAAAGCAGCAACAAAAAGACTACAGAACAGGAAAACAGAAAGTGTCTCATGTCAGGTGTGGGCTTCCAGGCAGAGCAATATGGTCATGTGACTTTAGGCGTGCACGGTGCTTGTGTGTGTATTCAAGCATTGCGATTACATCCTTTCCCTTGTATGTGAGTTAATTTTGCACTCACCATACACCTGACATTACAATCTGAGCTGCCACCCATGGACATAGAGGAAACATGAGCACTGAGGAGCTAGCCTGCTGGATGCGGAAGGTGTTTCCCCTGCACCGGGAGAGAGCAGGAACCATGAAAGGGGAAAGTAACAAGACCTGGAAAAAGGACTACAGGAGCTCTGTGAATTGTGAGTCTGTTCCATACTCTCCAAAATAAGAGTCAGCAGCCAAATATGCTCAGGGGAGGTATCTTGTGTCTCCCCAGTCCTGCCTATGATTGTACTTTGTCCTGAATCCATGAACCCATGTCTGCGCCTAAGTCTATTTCTAAAGCAGCTCTTGAACCTGAGGACAATGCCCCTGATTCTCCTCCTAAATATGCTTCAGAACCTGAGGAGGAGACCTCTAACTGCACTCATGAACGTGTTCCTGAATCTGTGGAGGTCACCTCCAAGTCAGTTCCTGAACCTGTTTCTGACTCTGCTCCTAAACCTGTGAAGGGCACCTCCAGGTCAGCTCCTGAAAATGCTCCTGAATCTGAGCAGAAAAAATCCAAGTCTACTCTAGAGCCTGATGAAAAACCTGATCCAGCTCCTGACCCTGCTCCAGACTCTGAGGAAGACAAGTCCAAGTCTGCTCCAAAACCTGCTCTAGAACTTGAGGAAAGTCCACCTAACCCCGGTCCATGAGTGGGCGGTTCCAGTTCCCTGATCCATCATCCACATGTTTCCGGGCCTAAAGTGGGTGGTTCCAGTTCCCTGATTAAGCATCCTAATGATTCCGGGTCGAAAGTGGGCAGTTCCAGTTCCCTGATCCACGCCCACACAACGTCCATGCTGATTATGTGGGCTATAAAAGCCTGTCGCTTCCTCAAATAGGAAGACTAAACTCTGCCCTGTTTCTGACCCAGTCTCTGTTCTGTTCATGTTTAGTTTTGATCGTGCTCAATGTTGGTTTCAGTTTGTGTTTTGGTTTTTGTTTGTTTGTAGTTTGTGTGTGTATCCTTCTCCTGTATGTGAGTTTATTTTGCACTCACCATACTCCTGACCTTAACCTTCATCATGGCTGAGTTACTGAAGACAGACACAGGCAGTATAGGCAGTTTTCAGCAAAGAAAATACTGTATATGTAATACTAATGATAACGTGAGTTAGCATGCTAACCAAAGTTTTTTAAAAACATAAATCTAAAACAGGAGACAAACAGATAGGAGGGAAAAATACAAACTAGTATTCTGGGAAACAGAGACTAAGAAGACTGGAATTTTGGGAACTGGAGCCTGACTCTGTAGATGCTTGGCTACAGATGTGTACACTGAAAAAAAGACCTGTTCTTATAACTCTATCCCACCGCTTTTAAATCCTCTCAGTTGGAAAATTTTACCTCCTGCAGCCCAGCTGGTCCACGTTGTTCTTTATATTTACTGCAAAGGCAATTTCTTATGGACACATGACCATAACAAACATATGGGCTGGTAGTATTCCAGCTTTAGTCCTTCATTGTTATAATAACAGTTCTGGGAAAACTGACCACAACATTTTGGAGTGTGATTGTAGTCATTAAACCACATGAGCATTAGTGAAGTCAGGTACTGATGTTATGTGAGGAAGGCTGAAGTGCAGTCGGTGTTCCAGTTCATTCCAAAGGTGTTCAGAGGGGTTGGGGTCAGGGCTCAGTGCAGGACACTCAACCGTCGCAAATTATATCTTAACAGAGGTCATGCTGTAACATGTCTAGGCCTCTTGGTTCCAAATTGTAAAATTTAATACTATCTTACTTAAAATACTCAGAGGGCCATGGAAAAAGTACATTTTTATTTACTAGAATGAAAGTAAAGGTATAAACTACTTGGCTACAGTAACACCAACCCAGATGTATGGACACACAGAACAATGAGAATTCCAGATGTGTGTGTGTGTCTGTGTGTGTGTGTGTGTGTGTAGATCCTGCAGGCATGAGATGCCCATTAAATGTGATAGACTGTCAGCTGGAAGCACATATGCAGGAGCCAACTGAGAGAACGGAGTCAGATCAGACAGTTTCACAATAAGCCTGAGAACCAGATGGTCATGAAGGCAGTGATCATGGATCACAGCAAGCAATAAACGTGCAGAGGGGTTAAGTATGTGACTTCCCATGGTTTGAATGTGTGGAGTTGATTTGATACAACGTGAGATATGTCCAAAAAAAAAAAGAAAGAAAAAGAAATCACGATGGGCAGTGCTGTGAAAGGAAAATAATCAACAATGGGGTGGTGTGATTTAGCCCCAAAGGCAATTATTCTAATAATAACACATCCCAGTCTTTTATTTTTCTTTACACTAAAACAATTAACTAATAATTAATAATTGAATTATTAAAAGACATGCAATAGCTTCATTCATTAGTGGTTTCATACCACACGTTTACTATAAGTTTGAATCTAAGCACTTTTTTGTGCTCACCAATACAGATACAAATACAGAAATGAATAACCCACTGATTATTATTATTATTATTATTATTATTATTATTATTATTATTATTATTATTATTATTGCTTATTGGGGCACTGTGGAACATTTTATTTAGTTGTGTTTATGTGGGTGTCCCATGCATTCCTCCACCAGAGTTTTTTAAATATAGACTAACCTGAGTGTAATTTGGTGTGAATTGCCCCCTGATTCAGGACACTGTGCATATCTCAGTGTTCATGGCTTGCAGAACTAACATACTTTCACCTGTAAAAGTTTCTCTTTGTGTCTTTGTGGATGCACAACTACAGCAACCTGTGCTCATTTTGAATCTTTAAGCTGACACTGATATTGTTACCACTTGTTCAGGTCAGCCGCCTACATGCTCTCTATTAAGGTCATGTAATATTGCATGTTGTTATTGATGCACTTTTGAGTTGTACCAATTAAAAGTAAATACAGACACCTTATATAGAATGTCCCCAATGCTGTTACCTTTCCACCACCAGCCTCTGCTTTTGCAGTTTGTCATGTCGAGAATAGTGTATCGTCTTGGATAAAAACAGTATGGATGTTAATCTGGTTATTATTAGTCTTTATGAATGTGTTGCATCTGACTTACAGGTTCCTATGAATGAGCTGTTACTATAGAAACAATATCAAATTAGATCAAGCACATTAGTTATAGACGTGATTAAAATAACAGCCAGCACAACAGTTAGATTTGAGAATTTAATAGCATTTCAATAATAATTTAATAAATAATAATAATAATAATAATAATAATAATAATAATAATAATAATAATTATCTTCTAAATAATCCACATTCAATCATTTAGTAGATGCCCTGATACAAAAGTGAAAGTGAAAGAGAAGTGACTGTCATACTGTGCTGTGCACACAGGAATTTGAACTTTGCATTTAAAGATCTGCTTCAAAAATGGAGCTGATATTGTTTCTATCTCTGGGTACCACTTTCTATTTTTATAAGTAGTTGTGTGTCATATAATGTCAGTAGCAGTTTAGCTCTAAGCTTTTCTTATTTTATTTTAGCCTTTCCACTCCAATGGAAAAATATAGAAACAAACTTTTAGACACCTTGTCTTTGCTCCAGTCAAAGTAAGATGTCATTTTTTACTAAACTACTGGCTTGTAAAAATCCTTTTGCACTCAGTCAAATGGTACTGAACCCCTGCATCCATCGCATCATAACCATGCTCACAATCCTCATCACAGCAGCTAAAGAGAGGCAGTGAGGAATGATTATTTAATTATCCATGTGACACAAAGAGTTAAAGGATTTTGATTTTGTTACTCTTACTTTACTACATTACAGAGTCCAGGCTGTAGCACAGTACTGAACTGCAGCATGTCACAGGTTGCAAACTGCTAACGTATACAGCTAGAGATGCTAATTAGGAGGGAATGATATGGCAAAAATGTTGTTTTATAATCTCTCTCTCTCTCTAATATTTGTCTTAACATAAAACCATATATATA
>JAOVVF010000030.1:9483429-9494737 GCA_028565595.1 Duopalatinus emarginatus | reverse complement strand
GGAAAGTCTGTGGACCATGTTGTCTTGTTTGGGGGCCACTCGAGAGTGTTTGAATGCCTTCTTCTTGCTCTGCTGAACAACATAAAATGAATGGGTCTACTGGTATTCAGTAATATACAGGTTTTTATATGTGCACTGCTCATGCATGCCTTTCCTTTAAAGGAAATGACTTAATTCATTGTATTCACAAGAATCTAAAGAATAAATCTGCAGAAGATGGCACAGTCTGTGATGTAATCTTGACCAGGGTTTTTCTTGTGACTATGCAGGTGAAAAATTGACCGCTGAGCTGTATCCACAAGCATCCCCCACAATGCACCAACACAGTACATGGTCCAAGCAAGTGTGGGAAAGCAAGGAACACATCAGCTTCTCTCACAGAGCAAGCAGGATGGCAAAAATGGATTGTCGAGCTGGCCTGTGATCAGATAAAATATCATTAAACAAGAAACATCTATTTTAAGCAGCAAACTGCTAATATATATTCTCACCAGCCAAACATGTGGCACGATGCATTAAATCATGCGGACAGAGGTCAAGAGCTTCGGTTAATCTTCACACCCAATATCAGAATGGAGAATAAATGTGATCTTAAACAGTTAAAGACTGGGAAAAGATAAACTGCAGTTCACCTCACAGTTTCGTTGTAAACCATTCTGTGTAAGACTAAAATAATAAAGAATTTCTGTAATACTCAACCCACTGTATAGGACATCAACCGATTATCCCTTATTCTGATAATTAACTGAAGCTCTCGATCCTTATCTGAATGGTTGTTTGCCACATCATTGGCTGACTAGATCACTGCATGAACAAGCAGATGTTCCTATTAAAATGGCTACATTACATAATATAATATAAACAGAGAAATTAATCATAAGGAATTAATATTTCTATTATTAACCTTTTAGTTTAGTTGTGTTTGCACATGTGCTATTTTTGCTGTTGTACACAGAATTAGGCTACCGGTCCGTCAGAGGCCACCATGCACACACACTTCCACACAAGCATTCACACCTGGGGCAATTTACAGCAGACAATCCAACTACCAGTATATTTTATGGGAACAAAGCAGAGAACTCAGAGGACACCCACACAGACAAGGGGAGAACATGCAAAACTCCACACAGACAATAACCTGAGTTCAGGACCAACTCTGTGACCTTGGAGTTTTGATGCAGCAGCTCTACTCACTGCACCATTGTAGTGTACAGCAGAAAATGAGATCGTAGCAATGGTGTCTCTAAAAGAACTCTGATTTTCTCTTACAACTGTATCATTGTCCTAATAACCAGTGAATAGATGGAGAGAGATGAATACTCACTGTGTGCCTTGTTGAGTTCTGGCTACACAAGACCATCATAGAGTGAGAGCGCCTGTACAATGGAAGGATCTGCCTTGGAGCCCTCTTGAAACTCCTGTAGTGTCAACATCCCATCAGCATTCTGGTAATGGAGACAGACACACTTCCTCAAACTTAAAGTTTACAGAATCAATCACACGGCTGTGCAGTGAAACAATACTGTCATAGTGCAAAAAAGGACAGTTTGTATTGACAGATGTATTGGCTCTGTTATCGTTTGGGAAGTGTTTATGTATTTTTAAGACGTGGTTTGCCTCCACCTGTCCCCTTAGAAAGAAGTGTGACTGCAAATCAATACAAGACTTCACATCACTGTTATCTTATAATGCAACCATGACACAAGCCTCCAGTGGAATTGGCAACATCCATGGAATTGGTTGTTAGTTGGACTTTTTGTTGCTTGTTTTACTGTTAATTTATATCTTATGATTAAAATTTCTTCACATACAGGTTTTGAGTTAAAACAGTTCATGTTTTAGTCCAAAGCTATTTTACATTGTTCTCCTCATCAAAGCTATTTTATGTTCCAGTTCATTACCTCAGTAAGGACATATAGCAGACTATTGCCAACTTACTGGTCTTTGTTATCCTCATAACACTCAAACTCTTCAAGGACATCAGTATGTCACTATTGGTTCTCATAAATCTCGTTTTGCCCAAGCAGATTGTGGTGTTCCTCAGGGATCATTAATTGGACCTTTGCTTATCATTATTTATATTTCTCCTCTTGGTTATATCATCTGCAAACATGGTTTAAAATTCCACTGCTATGCTGACGATATCCAAATCTACATCAGCACTTCCTGCCTCTGCCTAGGCTTTGAGTGCATGCATTAACATCTGTTAACAACTATTTTACTAGTTGAAACAAAGACATCACTTTCTTGTGTATCAAATTTAACTGTCAGTACTGATGGTGTTGATATTAAGCCTGCCTGTTCCATTAAGAACCTTGTCTGCCTCCTTGTTTCTCATGTTAAGCTAGTCATTAAAATAGTTTTTATCATCTGCAAAATATTGCACACTTATATCTCATGCTTAGTGACAGTGATGCTAAAATGTTCATAAATGCTCTAATTGTTTCTTGTATTGATTACTATAACTTATTATTCTATGGATTTCCAGCTAAATTATTAAATCATCTTCAATACATCCAGAATTCTGCAGCTAGGGTTCTTACTTCCACCAAGCATACAGCACATATTATACCTGTTCTCCAACAGCTGCATCAGCTTCCAGTGGAGCTTAGAATTAAATACAAAATCAAATTTCTGTTTATTGTCCTTCCTGCTGTCTTCTTTCCTCTAACTCTGGTCTCCTTACTGTCCCCTCAACTAATTCTCATTTTACTACCATTAAGGTAATTCTGAGTTCTTGTTTTTTTTTTGACCATTTATATATGAAGCGTCCATAGGTTTTATTTTTTACATTTTATTATTATTATTATTATTATTATTATTATTATTATTATTATTATTATTATTATTATTATTATTATTATTATTATTAAGGTCAGAATACACAAAGCTGTGACCATCACTGAAGGCATGCTGTGGTATCTGGCACCAAGATGTTAGCAGCAGATTCTTGTTTTGAGGTGGGTCCTCCATTGATTGGACATCTGACAGATGCTTGATTGTCTTGAGGACTGGGGAACTTAGGGGCCAAGTCAACACTTGAAACTCACAATAAACAGTGTGCATTGTTCTGCTAAAAGAGGCTACTACCATTAGGGAATACCATTGCTGTGAAGGGGTGGACTTTGTTAGCAACCATGTTTAGGTAGGTAGTACATGTAAAAAGAAAATCCACATAAATGCCAGATAAACATTTCTCGGCCTCCACCAGCTTGCCTTCTTCCTATAGCGCATCCATCAGCCATCTTTACCTCAGGTCAGTGAGGCACATGTACCCAGCTGTCCACATGAAGTTCAAAAATGTGATTCATCAAACTAGACTAGTTCACTGATTGTCCATTTTGGACTACCAGTTCATTGGTTATCCTTCCTTGGACAATTTTGGTAGGTAACCACTATCTGCCACTTAGGACAACCATCACAATTTGGCCACAATTTGTCAAAGTCAGTCAGATGTTTACACTACTGGGTTTGTTGTGCTGGTTTTGATTAGTTTTCTTTTTTTTTTTTGGATTGGAACGATATTTGCTGACCACCTTGTTTTCTGTCCCTGTTTAGATATTTTAGGGATATTGTATTTGTTTCTTTGTGCAGTTGATAATAACATTTACCTGCATTCATTTCTGACCCCCTGCATCTTCATGACTCAGGCAAGTAGCCTGTTTAACAAATGTAACAGTAAAACCAGTCAGTCTGCCTAAAGTTAACTCAAAACCGGTGAACAAAATCTAAAACATAAAACAAACATAAAACTTTATCCTGAGAATAGGTTGGAAATGAAGTATTTGGGCTGGGGATGGCCATCTTGCAGTTCATAATATTAACATTTTAAAAATACATTATAAAAACATTATAATAAATAATTTGATTTAATTTGAAGTTTGGTGTATCTGATGATTACAAGTATATGAATATGATTCTTTAAAGATCTATTGGAAAATCATTTTCTTTGGCAACAAAGACATTGTGCTATTTGCACTGATAAAGAAAGTTTTCAGATTTTCATAAAGCCTCATATGTAATAGTATTGTCTAAACTTACACATGTTAGATTGAGATTGTTGTATAGTACATTATAATAGTATACAGGTACGTTTAATTAAATGTGTTACTTTTACCTTAAAGCATATTTAAGTACCATTAGCACATCACCATACACTATATTAATTAATTAATGAGTGGAGTAAATTTATTATTTATTATTTGTCAAGGTTGTTCAAAAACAAATAACATTATGTTAATAAATCTACAATTATCAATTTAGGTAAATGAAGTCTGATTAGCTCTGTTTAATAAATATATTCTGAGAACACTGCAAAAACAGTATAGAAAGCTAGCTTAAAACGAAATATACATAAATATACACTAAAAACAGTAAACTTGGATAGTAATTTTGGATAAAAACAGTACTTTTTAACTATGGTACTCTTTTTGAGTACTATTATAAGGTGGTTAATAATTTAAATGTAAAAATCTATGTTTAATATGTAATCAGTTAAACTGGGTACTGATGTCACACAGGATGTTGTTTACTGTCACTTGGGTAATTACAAGACTGAGAAAATTTCCACTTGAGGAGCCCTGACATCTGCAATTCTGAACTCATGTTCCACAGAGAAATCACCTGGGCGAGTGATTGCTGGAATAGAGACTGAGATTGTCTTTGATAGTAAGAATTGCTGTGTGGGACAAACTCACTCTGTTAATCAGAATAATAAAATATCTTGGTTTGAGAGTCTACTCAAGCCAGCGCCTTTCTGACCTCCCACATAATCTGTCATTTATAGCTTTTGTGCTACTGCAGCTCAGGGGCTCAACCATGATTTACTCACTGAATATTAACAGACAGTTATAACCCCATGTATGAAACACATAACAAGTGGAAAAAATATGACAGAGATAAAACTTATCATCATTATAAACTAGCTACACATAATTGGATCAGTTGCAATTTTAAGGCAAACAGGTCTCCAGACAAATACATAATAACAGTGACATGCCAAAAAACTGGTACAAATAAGCGTATGCAAAATACAAATACTGGTGGTGGCCCCACTTTACTCATTCACCTGGAGCATTAACAGCTTGTGATCAGCACTCACTCGTGGGGAGCTCAGTGCGTGTGGGGTACATGCTCTGGGCATGCGTCCAATCAGAACAATACCCAAAAAGCTGTGAACTAATCACAATTGCATGTGCCTCTATATAACCTCTGTGCCATCTTGAATTAACCAGAACTCTTAATTCACTGCACATTTGGTGTCTATGTGTCTTTAATTCCCCAAGCTTGCAGGTAGGATGGGTTTGGCCTCTTCCAATGCCAAATTATGGTTAGAGGAACACTCATCTGAGTTTGGGATATTGCCATTCCCACCTAAGTCACCAAATCCCAACATTATCAAACACATCTGGTATGCCATGCAACAGACAGTGGAATACAGACATCTTGCACTTAGAATATGACAGAATTGTGGACCATTCTGCAGGAAGTCTGGTGTTTATTGTCTACAAGCTTGTGGAGTCCATGGTCTGTGGGGGACCTACCAAGTATTAGACTGGTGTACCAGTTTTCAGTGTAATTTCCCTTCTATAACTGTGCACTATCTGGTCAAAAATGCAATTGTATAAACAGGAACCTTTGAGCATACGAGCAACTCATGAGCATCTTCAAGTTGTCCATGTGGGGCCATCCTTAGCAGCAGCGAGTGATTTTCAGGTGGTCATTATTCCAAGCAGAAGCAGGGCATCAGGGTTGAGCAGGCAGGCTCTCCTTCATGTGTCTCATTGTAGACTTGGACAACCAGCCTCAATAGCCTCCATAAAAGCAGTTCTTATCTGGTAATACTTAAATGTGTCAATGGTCCAGGGCCTTATTCTCAGGTCATCACAATCACCCTACACTCCATGTTTAATTCCTGATGCATCAGTCTGTTCAACAAATGGTCTTTCAAAGTGTGACAAACTGATACTGAGGACAAGCATGGAAGTCTCTGTTTGTCCCTTTTGGTCAGGTCACTGATGATCACCAAATGGCTGAAAAGTTTGGGGGAAAAAAATCCAATACCATTCAATCTAGGCCAAGAAATCTCACCCTCCTTGGTGACTGGTGCTGGTTATCTTATGATGGCCTCCACCTTATTAACTTGTGCATAACATGTCCAATTTAAGGGACTTTACTTCTTGCCAGATTGCGTTTTGCTGGATTCACTGACAGTACTGCATTATCGATTCTCTGGAATACTGTTGCCAGATGGTCCAGATGGTCTTTTCAAGTCATGCTGAAATGACAATGTTATCTATCTAGGATCCTGTAAAAGTCCTCTGTTCTTTTCAGAACATCATCTATCAGTCTATGAAACGTTTTGCAGAAGCTTCATGCAGCCGAACTGCATAACTTTGACATAACGTTTTGTGGTCTGACAGAACAATATCTGCCTTGTAATTTTTTTACATATCACAAGATCTAAAATCTTTGCTTTAACCAGCCTGCTATTTGTTGTTTAGCTTTATTTAGAAATGTCCAGATAAAATTGTAGTCCATCATTTTTTATTGGACTAATACCACAGGGCTACTTGGTTCAATCTTCCCAAGCTCCAAAACTGCCTCGACCTTTCTCCTGAGGTCAGGAATCAATCATGCTGGTACCCTGCATTTCGTTTATTGATTGCATCCTGCCTTTGTAAGACAAATGTGGTGTTCTGTGATGGTTAGCCTTTTCGAGTTAAAAGTCAATAACAATGATCTTTTTTTGGCAAAGTTATTAATAGTACCCAGATTTTATTTCCTTATTCTTTTAACCCTCGTATTGTCTTCACTTTTGGGATCTTCTGATATCCCTCGGGTCAGATTAACCTATAACATATTTGGGGACTTAAAAACAATTCTAAAATAAACTTTTACTTCACAAATCATTAACATATATATCTTAATTTTTAACAATAGATACAACATTTATATTTTTAATTGTAATAATTAGTATCTAGTATGTAGTAGTATGTATGCATATTTGTGTGTGTGTCTGTATGTGCTTATTTGTGTGTGTGTGTGTGTGTGTGTGTGTGTGTGTGTGTATCTGTATGTGCTTATTTGTGTGTGTGTGTGTGTGTGTGTGTATCTGTATGTGCTTATTTGTGTGTGTGTGTGTCTGTGTGTGTGTGTGTGTGTGTGTGTATCTGTGTGTGCTTGTTTGTGTGTGTGTGTGTCTGTGTGTGTGTGCTTGTGTGTTTGCATGTTTGTGTGTCTGTCTGTGCTTGTTCGTATGCATGTTTGTGTGTGTGTGTGTGTGAGTGTGTGTGTGTGTGTGTGTGCTTGTGTGTGAAGTCCACACGAAGGATGTAAATGTGTATAGTATAGTAGCCTGTGTGCTCAATTATTTATTTTTTGTTTATAAATGTTTATTACAGAAAATGATCTAAGGCCACTGAGTTTCAGGTAGAAAAAAAACAAACACTTTTCTTCTTGTAAAAATCTGAAACAGGTCAATTTGATCCGAATACCATACAAGGGTTAACTGGCAGTCTGGCCATTATTTACAAAACCCCCTTCTACATCAAGGTACTGAGACTGGCTTGCTATTCTATCAGGTGTCACCTATTTGGTCCACCCACAGTTCTGAGTATGAGATTTAGCATCTAAGTGTTCACTCATCCTCCTGACTGTACTGTTTATAATCCTTGAGGCTGATTGACCCCTCTCCTACATTTAACCTGTTTTCATTTAGTAAATAATGATTTAAGTGTTTTTATTTGTGTCTGAACTTCTGCAATGTTGCTAGGTAACAAAAATGTACTCCTAGCAGGTGTTTTTAACTACTCGACTGTTCTACTGCTGTAAATTCCTTTTGTCCCTTTATGAATTCTTCTTTTGTGCTTCTTAACTGAAGTTATGTCTTTTTCACAGATTATCTGTCCACTCAGCTGATTTCTTTTATTTCGTTTGGAACCTAGCCACAGCCATATCTTTAGATACAGCATGCCCTGTGTTTAAAAGGTCAATCGAATGCTAAAGTCTCGACCCAGTGTAACTGTGATTATTCTATCATACCTAAATGCAGTAAATAAGCTTGACCTTTAACCTCAGTGTGGGTGTTTGGTGTTGGATACACTCGCTTGCTTACTCGCTCCCTCAATGTGTATGCATCTAACATCATGTTTACCTTGTGTGTATCCAGGGAAGGGCTAAAATAAGAGTTTGATTAGTGACATTATTAGTTACATAGTTAAAAGTTTAGTTTCGTAGTTTATTTTTAAGTTTAGTTTCTTCATTATTTTTCTCAGTTCTTGTTAGTGATTTAACAGGTAGCCTAGGGCATTTACTCTTTTTGTTTTTGTCAGCAACTGTGTTGCTGTCATTAATCATGTTTTTCCCTTTACACCTTTCTTAAACCCTACATCCTCGTGCAACATACAGCAGACAGCATACAACTACTTTGTTATATTGGGCTGATGTCAACCCCTCTCCCAAACCTACTGAACACAAGCCGGTTCTGGGCCTGTCTCCACCCAGCTGTAATTTTTTTTCTTTTTTTTGCTTGTCTCAAAAAACCATGTACGCATCCACCATTTTCCAGTGCTTGTTTCATGGATGATGGGCTGCATTCAGGAATCTAAGCCTTCAACTCTGACTTCACCATTTTGGTACTGTTTAGATTTACTGATTAGATCCATCCATTTCTCATATTAGACCTTCAATCTTGTTTAGGACTGTTGGCATTTTGCCCTCAAGCACAGTGTTTTCTCGGAAACACCACCCATTTCTTTGTTGATTCCATTTAAAAAAACAAAGGCACATCACAGTCCATGGCCACATATGCTGCTTAACTTTGCTGACTTTACCTTCAAGCAGTGTTATGAGCTGCACTGCCCACTCCACTTTAGGCTACCTTGAACTGCTACCTTGAGCAATGCATTTCAAATGTTCTTAGGTAATGTTCAGTGTCATCCTCTTCTTTGACAGCTTCATTCTCAGAGATTCACATACTTTGTTAATGCTGTAATTTGTCTTGGCATTTCTCCGTTCTAGTGTCTGTTGCTCCCAGGGTCACTGATTGTGCTAAGTCATTGAGGTCTATGTCAGTAAATCTGGTTTATTCTCTCATTGATTCTTTGCACTATTTCTCTCTGGCCTCTCTGCACTTCCTTCTTGCAACAGACCAAACTGGCAGTCTACTGAATGCCACCTTTGTTCTTATTTTGCTGCATATCCTAAAGTGGCTCCTCTTTATCCTGCAAAGCTTGGATGAAGGTCTGGAAAATGTTGCACAGATGCTCCATGCTAACTGGGTTTTTATCTGGAGCAGACTCTTCACTGCTGCCACCAGCTGTGATTGTGTGTGACGCTTGAATGTGTTTAGAGAGTGGATTCACTGCACAGGATAGCACAGGTAAAGTTCGGGGTTTTTTTACCGGTCACAAAACACAATGCCAGAATTTTTTTTAGTCCAAGCTCCGATGTTTGTCCTTAACCTTCAGCAGTCCACATAACTCTCCTAGCTTCAACTACAGGAAAAAAGTCTGAGGGCTGTAAAGCCTCACGGACCATGCATGTAGAAATAGGTTAACCCTGACCTTATTTGGGGTCTGGCATGTACTATTTCAGTTCTAGTATGTAAAAAATATATAAAACATTTATCCCTCTCACCTTGTCCATCATAGCAAAAATACGATCCACTCTTTTCTCTGGTGTGTTTTCTTCCTCTGGTAACTCCACTGTGTTTCCCTGTAATAAGAAGAAGCTAAAGCCTAAGACAGTCATCCAACAGACCCTAATTTGCATGTTCATGAACTTCTGCCCCACTCTAGGCCACAATCATCCTCTAGCTAACATGGAAATTAGTCACACAAATACACAGACATAAATAAATACGGCATGTTTACTGGTCAGGTTAGTAAAGGCATGAAAGAGGAAAAAAGGGGGATTTATATATTATATAACTCACCACCATCTGGTAGATGGCATCCACAATGTTCAGCATCTCGTCTCGAGTTATGTAGCCATCATTGTCAAGGTCGTAAAGTTTAAAAGCCCCTGCAACATCAACACTATATGAACACGTAAAATTGCTGTTATGCGGCAACACGTAGAAAATATATTCTTTTTCAGTATTGATGCTAATGAGCCTGAAGTCACCGAGCATACGTTAGAGATGGAAAGACTGTGTTTTTTGTTTGACCATTCTGTATGAACATAAGTTCACTGCCAGACAAATGTCAGGGAAGTCGGCCAGGTACATTATGAAAGCAAATATGAATGTTTGTATAACGTATGTTGTGAGAATGTCAACACAGCAACAGATGCCATGAAACATCTTAATGTATTTACTATAAAGCTCAGGTAACCAAGACTTAAGGAGTTGCACTGCTGCATGTTGTATTTGTATAATAGGTATGATTAGCACTTACATCTAAGTTTTTCATCCAGAGTCCCTCTGGAGGTGACAGAAAGTGCTTGGATGAATTCAGAGAATTCAATGCGTCCATCCTGCCAGGAAAGAGAGAGAGAGAGAGAGAAATAGAGAGAGAAGGTCTCTCATCTGCACTCTGGCTGTAGAATCAACTTTCAGAAAAGACAAATCGATTATTTGTCGACATAATCCATGTTTATCTGTCAACAAGCTTCATAGTCCCTCTCTGTGAATTACCCTGACTTTGTACATTACCCTGACTCTGTACATTACCCTGACTCTGTAGATTACCCTGACTCTGTAGATTAACCTGACTCTGTAAATTACACTGACTCTGTAGATTACACTGACGCTGTAGATTAACCTGACTCTGTAGATTAACCTGACTCTGTAAATTACACTGACTCTGTAGATTACACTGACGCTGTAGATTACCCTGACTCTGTACATTACACTGACTCTGTAGATTACACTGACGCTGTAGATTACTCTGACTCTGTAAATTACACTGACGCTGTAGATTACTCTGACTCTGTAAATTACACTGACGCTGTAGATTACTCTGACTCTGTAAATTACCCTGACTCTGTAAATTACACTGACGCTGTAGATTACTCTGACTCTGTACATTACCCTGACTCTGTAGATTACTCTGACTCTGTAAATTACACTGACGCTGTAGATTACTCTGACGCTGTAGATTACCCTGACTCTGTACATTACACTGACTCTGTAGATTACACTGACGCTGTAGATTACCCTGACCCTGTGGATTGCACAGACTCTGTGGATTACACCGACTCTGTGGATTACCCTGACTCTGTAGAGAACCCTGACTCTGTAGATTACACTGACTCTGTAGATTACCCTGACTCTGTAGATTACCCTGTCTCTGGGGATTACTCT
>JAOVVF010000030.1:9471644-9483329 GCA_028565595.1 Duopalatinus emarginatus | reverse complement strand
TTACACTGACTCTGTGGATTGCACTGACTCTAAGGATTACCCTGACTCTGTAGATTACCCAACTCTGTGGATTACCCAACTCTGTGTATTACCCTGACTCTGTAGATTACCTTGACTCTGTAGATTACTCTGACCCTGTGGATTACCTTGACTCTGTAGATTACTCTGACCCTGTGGATTACCCTGACTCCGTAGATTAACCTGACTCTGTGGATTACACTGACTCTGTGGATTACCCTAACTCTGTAGGTTACCTTGACTCTGTAGGTTACACTGACTCTGTGGATCACCCTGACTCTGTTGATCACCCTGACTCTGTAGATTACCCTGACTCTGTAGATTTCCAGACTCTGTGGATTACCCTGACTCTGTAGATTACCTTGACTCTGTAGATTACCTTCACTCTGTAGATTACCCTGACTCTGTGGATTACCCTGACTCTGTAGATTACCCTGACTCTGTAGATAATCCTTACTCCGTAGATTACCCAACTCTGTAGATTACCCTGACTCTGTGGATTACACTGACTCTGTAGATTACCCTGACACTGTGGATTACCCGGCTCTGTGGATTACCCTGACTCTGTGGATTACCCAACTCTGTGTATTACCCTGACTCTGTAGATTACCTTGACTCTGTAGATTACTCTGACCCTGTGGATTACCTTGACTCTGTAGATCACTCTGACCCTGTGGATTACCCTGACTCCGTAGATTACCCTGACTCTGTAGATTACCCTAACTCTGTAGGTTACCTTGACTCTGTAGGTTACACTGACTCTGTGGATCACCCTGACCCTGTTGATCACCCTGACTCTGTAGATTACCTTCACTCTGTAGATTACCCAACTCTGTAGATTACCCTGACTCTGTAGAATACCCAACTCTGTGGATTACCCTGACTCTGTAGATTACCCTGACTCTGTAGATTAACTTGACTCTGCAGATTACACTGACCCTGCAGATCACACCGACTCTGTGGATTACCTTAACTCTGTGATTTCTGGGTTACACATGACAGGTTCTTACCTTGTTCTCATCAAAGACATTAAAGACAAATGTAGCGAACTTGGTGGGGTCCCCAAAGGGAAAAAACTGCTTGTAGATTTTCTGGAAACCAGCTGAGTCCAGCTGCCCACTGGGACAGTCCTTAATGAAACCCTTGTACCTGATGAGAACACAACAGAAGAGAGAAATGGATGCAGAAAGAGAGCAAGTTGCAGGGGAAGAGATGCAGGAGCAGTTATTAAAAAATGTGAGCTTCTATATTTAGTCATTTGGCATCTCTATATGCAGTATATGAAAAAAAATGGATCAGTAAATATCATATGATCCTTTGATGTCACCCCTCCAATTTGCTTGTTTCCTAAATCCTAAACACCAGCCAGCATCATCTATCACACAACATCAATCAGGCTAACCAGTGCATCTTTTCAACCTATTGTCTCACAAGGCACAAGTGTAACATCTGGGAAAAACACTACCAGCCCTCCTCAGCATACATGAGTTCACAGACACCAATGATTGGCTATTGTCACTGTGACTGACTTGGGAAAGAGTGTGTGCCAATTTTGCTGTCTAGACTTCCCAGGAATGGCTGCCGCATTGTTGCGATTCTTGCAACAATAATAGGGTGAGCCATTTTCTGCTGTATTCTCCTCGATTAGGAGTCTTTCGCTCTACCATTTAATCATCATCCTTGTGTTGAAGTGCTTGTGGGAGTATCAGCCCTGACATTTAATCTGAAATTTGAGCAGCTGGAAAAATTGATAAGGTGAGAAGCCTCTTTGGGGCACATGCTTAAGATAAACAGGAGAGGAGGAGATTAATCCTGGAGGGTGTGTTTACAGGAAACGAGAAAAGATGCAAAAATGTAAATATGCAAAAATTTGTAAAAAGAAAACGTAGATGTGTTAGAATCTAAGCTACGAGGTATGACTTTTATAAAGTTGACACAAGATTCATAGACTAGAAATAACACAAGATCTATAGACTGAAAACTGAGATTTACTTTATTATAACAGATATATTCAACAGACAGGATGGACGCATTTTTGCCAAGTTTCACCAGGCCATCTGTTGTTGGGGAAAAAAAAAGCTAATGAAGGCCTCCTAGCTGCAGTAAATACTTGTATAATAAAAATAAAAAAGTGGTAAAATTTAACTTTTAGATTTCCCTTGTTTGTAAACATAAAACTAGCCCACCATCTTGATTAACATTAGGACTGACAGAGTGAACCTCACTGTGAAAACTGTGTTCTGCTAATGAAAGCTCACAGAACATTTGAATAGCACCACTCTGAGTGTGTGATCGCTGCTTTTTAATGAGAGTCAGCTGTATTTTATGTATTTCTGCAGCTTAACGGCTGCTTGGAAAAAAAAGTTTCTGCCATTTGGGGCTTGTTAGATTTAACACACGTCTCATCTTGTATTTCTTCCAAATGTACAATCCTGGGCACGCACAGTTCTCCTGTTCGATGAGCATGCCATGCTGCTAATCAGCAGGAGATTTCCAAATGGCATGTTACAGACAAACTTATTCTGTCAAACAACCTGTTTACAAGGGTTTGGTTAGATGACGATAGATCCATGCATTTCTCTCTGATGTGTTACAAATAATGGCATTAATGTTCATGTGGTTCTGTCTAACAGCTTTCACATATGCACTATTGCTGTACTTTTGGTGGTCTTAACCCTGATTCTATCAAAGATCAGGAAGTGGCTAATGAAAAAATACCTTTTGGGAGAGTAATCAGACCCTTTACCACAACCTGGCAATATTTTAATTTGTTAATTAAGTCTGTTTAAATGATCATTTTATCATTGCCTGTTTGCTAGTTATTCAGAGTAAAGTGCAAACATTATGCTCATTTCCTGTTAGGTTTTACAATTACAGATCACTTGCTGAAATTAGGCTAATGGTGTTCTCATCACTGTCAGAATGCTCCAAGGAACAGTCAGCAGCAGCTTAAGAACACCATTAGCTTTGAGTGACTTGTGGCATTACTAGCCTTTATAAGCTAGCACTCAGTGCTTTGTTTGCTATGCTATCTCTACAGGTTTGCACTGTGTAGTTTTGCATACCGCTCGATAAGTAGCGCTTGCCTCAGTGTTTGTCCTGATGGCCCTGTGTCTACCTTGCATTTCCTTTTCCAAATATTCCACATTGCCCACTATCTAGCTGACTAGCAGATATACTGTAAGCATGGATTAGAGGTTTTCCCTCGACATTTCAAACCATTGCTGCCTCTGATAAATTACAACCAATCCGCATAACAACTGTTGATCTATCATTGAGGAAAGACGCCGTGAACCCTTTGTCTAAGAACAGACTGACCCATGGGGCGGGTGGAATGACCTTGGATGACTCTGGATAGATGATAGACTGGACACTCCCCTGTGTTCAGAGGTGGAAAGTAACAGATTATATTTACTCATGTAACTGTAATTAAGTAGTTTTTGTGTACTTGTACTTTAAGTAGATTTTATATCCTGTACTTTTACTTTAACTTGTGTATATTTTGTGTTAAGAATTGTAATTCACTATATTATAAATCACATGTGTTACTAAGTACAAAAAAACTGAGGTTTTCAGTCTGTGTATCTTTTGGTCATTTGATTTTCATTTCAGACATAGAAATTTAAATGTGCAAAAACAAACGGTTATTTGATTTTTATTTAAATACAAATACAAGTCAATTTTCATTTTCCTAAATGTAAAAGCATATCATATGTCTTTTCTTTTTCACAAAACAGAAAATAAAATCGCAATGAAACAAAAATGGAAAAAGGCTCCTTTTTCTGAAACCAGAAGTTTACGCTCACAAGGCCGTTGTCAAGGCAACTGGAGGCATGTAAAAGCAATACGGTCATGTTCCTTTTTTAGCTGCAGTTGCTCTTACTATTAACATGAATGTTGTTTTTCGGAACAGTAAATGGTTATCACTTAGAGAAGAGGACATGACTGCAGACACACTTAGTGGAATATGCCAGGTGAAAACTGTCTGTTTCACTAGTTAATATTGAAGCCTTCCTGTCCTGTGTGTAAACGTAGCTAACATAGCTAGCTGTTTCCCGAAAAACAACATACCAGTACTGCCCCCTGCCTCCAGTTGCCTTGACAACAGCCTTGTGCACGTAAACTTCTGGTTTCAGAAAAATGAAAAGACAAAGCCTTTTTCTGTTTTTGCAGTTTTATTCCCTGTTTTGTGAAGAAACAACCATTTTTTTTATAAATTTTTGTTTCTGAAATGAGAGTCAAATGACCAAAAGTTACACTGACCCTTTTCTTTGGCTTGTTTTGAGTTATAGGTTTGTATTATGACAGTTCTTTCTTTTTTAATAAAAACAGTTATTGTGAGATTTACTTGCATTACACAGAAGAAACACCCCAAACTTCTGGTTAAAAAAAAAAAACAAAGTAACACAGTAACAGAGTACATTTTAATTGAGTTCCTTTTTACTTTTAACTAGAGTAGATTTTTAGACTAGTAACTTTATTCGTACGTAAGTAAAAAATACATTACAGTAATAGTACTTTTACTTGAGCTCAATATTTTAGTACTCTTTCCACCTCTGGACATGGTTCACTATGAGGAACACCTCAGGAATCCAATAATGTTTCTTATGACATACATTATCCAGGTGTTTCTCACCATCTAGTAATGAAGCGTCAGCATGAACCATCACTTATGTAACCCCTCAGGTTACAGGGAAAGATGGCTATATAATGGTGGTATTTATTGCATTTACTGTTTAACTGTTTTTAGAAGGATTTAGAATGCTTAAATACACAAAGTAGTATCATGATACCACACACAGACTCTGGGAGATTTTTGTGTTTCACATACACACTGTCACAAAGCTAATCATCTATACATTATGTTAAGGCCCTTGCAAACACTATATGTAGATAGAAAGGAAATTTTAATATCAACATATTAATACATAAATAATATCAATAATATGGCAGCCATAAACAACGTCTGGAGCGTATTACCCTGTAGAACTAACTGGTCTCCTCCAGAGCTTTGGTAGTGAGGACTCAGGTAGTGAGCAAAATACTGCTTGGAGTTTGAATACATTTCTAAAATCAACTAGTGCAGAAAAAAGAAAAAAAAGACATAAATTTATAAAAGCTGTTTTTAATGAGAAATCTCATTATGCAGACTTTAGTTATTTTCTTTTATTGGCATGAATGTTTCCTCATGATTTCATCTATCTGCACAGTTGTTCTGCTTGGTGAACAGGCTGATATACTGCACAAACAAACAGGCTATTTTAATCAAGCCACAGCCTTTTGTAATCAGCAGAGAAGATGGCTGGAGAGATGGTGGTGGGAGGAGATGCTTTCCAGACTGAAGACACATTTACAGCCAACCGATTGTCTTGACTAACAGTGGGAGGAGGAAATATGGCAGTTAAAGCTTGCGATGGATTAAATGCATTTTAAGCGTCTGTAACATCTGAATAACAGTAAATAAATAATTGTTTGCAATCTGAAGAGGAGTGTGTTTGAGGAAATAGTGACAAGAAGCTTGATAAGGCCAGCTGTGCTGTCATTGGTGCATGAGCTGTTAATACTGCAGTAAGAAAAGCTGTCAAATAACAGCAGATCTACAGACGCAGCCTTTCATCCATATAGCTTCAATGCGTAGGAGATAATTAAGCATTAGACTGTTATAGCAGAATATTACACATCTGTTTATATTTACACACACATGCAATTTAAATTATCTTATTATATTAAACTGGTCCACCAGTCCAATAATTGTTCGGTCCCTCACAGGGCATGGACTTCATGAGCTTGCGGAAACAATCTGTAGGCAATGAACCCCATTCGTCCTTTAGAGTGGTCCACAATTCTGTTGCATATCAAGGTGTGGGTATCATTTCTGTGTGCCACAGAGTGAAGGCAGGACAGAAACCGGTGTAACTTGGAAAGGAGACACACATCATTTACCTGAGATGTTTGCAGATGTAGCAGAGGTCCCATGGAATGCCAGCTAAACAAACCCCATACCATTATGGAGCCACAACCAGCCCATGTATTTTGCATACACTCGTCTTTTCCCTTATCTTAACTTAACCTTCTGTTTGTTCAGTTAAGACATTACACATTGGAGCAATAGAGGAACTAAATCTGAAACGGGATGTTTATTAAGTGTGAGTGTGATATGAGTGTCAGGTGTCCACCTGACATATCACACCCTTCACTTACTGAACATCCCGTTTCAGATTTAGTCCCTCTTTTGCTGTTATAATAAGCTTCATTTTTATGGTAAGGATTTTCAGTGGGGTAAGTAGATTTTTGTGGGGATTTGTGATTATTCAGCCTCAAGAACCTTAGTGCCATTCCAATTAAATTCAAAGGTGTTTAGTAGGGGTGAGGTTGAGGTTAGAGCTCTGTGCAGGATACTCAACGTGGCATCATGCCTCATCCGCTACTGGACTCCTCCAAAAAGCAGGATTTATTGGACCCTGACAAGGATCCCACACGTAATCAGCCTTCCAATCAGAGATCTCCCTCTCCTGTATGAGACTAATCATACTCACCTGTTCCCTTTTGTATATCAGTGTGTTCATACTGTATGGTTTTTGCTAAGTATTTCCTAACATTCTGTAGTATTTTGCAATGAGCGGTCATCTATAATCATTATAATATTTCTGTGTATGACTGTTTCCGTTCTCTTGTGTTTTGCCTTTTGGGCTTCCCCTGATTTGTTTGCTTGGTGTTTTTTTGTATTGGTGTTACAGTCTGTCTAGTTTACATCTGCGAGTCTCTGATTTTGTTTGTACATAAGACTTTGCAAATAGCCACACTTTGTGCACAGAGGCATTGTCATGCTGGAACAGGTTTGGGTTCAGGTTTTTAGTTCCAGTGATGGAAAATCTTAAAAGCTACTTTTTTCCATTGATTTAATTATTTTTAATGACAACATATGTGTGTGTAACTGGTGTATGTTAGACATCTTTAGCTTAAACGTCTTTCTCTGCAATGCTGTGTGACATATACTGCTTTTGAGTAGTGTCTCAGACTGTTTACATACAAGTACCCTCAGTGACCAAAAGATATACAGTAATGAATTTTACTTTGTCTGCACTTTGGTACCTTCTGAAGAAGAAACACATTTATTTATTTAATAAATTCATTCATTCATTTATATTGAATAACTGCTTTGTTTTGGTCAGGATCACAGTGGATCCACAGCTCATCCCAGGAGCATGGTGTGTGAGTGTTGATGAAACACCAGTACATGGCACAACACCTTGCTCACACACACAATCATAACAATTCAGTGTAGCCAGCATGATTTTGAGAGCTGTGAAGAAGCCAGACAGCCTCCAAGCAATTCATGTGCACAGGAACTAAACACAGATACTCAACAGAGCTCGAATCAGGAACCCTGCATGTGTGTGAGCCAACGCTAGCTACTGCACCATCATCCCACCCAAATAAAATATTTTTCTTCTTAAAGTGTGTTTTATTAATTGCTCTAGTTGCTGCTTGTTTTATTTTTCTGCATCATGAAAATACAAGTGTCTGAGAACAAAAGAACAAGGTTCCTGATTTTCTATGTCTAGCATCAAGGTCCAGTTAGCCTTCCTTCAAATATACACAAATATTCTGTAGTCAGAAAAACACCAGGAGTACTAGGACGCCTCACAATAGAAGAGAATATACACAAACAATGAGGTTCACTAGAGTCTATGACAGGTGCATTTGGAAATGCTGTTTAGGACTCATGGGTCTCTCCACATGTCCCTAATTTCTAATTTGCAGACTGCCTTATTTTAGCTTTGAGGACAGAGCTGCTTCAGTAGCAGCCAGCTAACAAGATCAGAAATCATGGAGCTCCATTAGTGCCTTTGTGTCAGGAGACGCTACTGTTTTATTTTCTAAAACCAGAGGGAAGGGCTCAGATAAACTTGTATTCCTTCTAAGACTGCGCTGTTTTAGAAAACCATCACAGATTGTTCACATATTTATAGATGATCTCCACACCCAAATAAAAAATCCTATATTTCCATTTAATCAATTCTCACATGGTTCTATTGATCTAGCTTCCCTTCATGCTTTGGTTTAAGACATTCTCACCCCCCCCCCCCCCTCTCTCTCTTATTTTCTCTCTCTCTCTCTCCTGGGCATGCTGTCCCATGTCAATTGCTCTCCATCTGCTGTGTGTGGCATACAGCAGGCGTGTAAGCTGAGGCTTTTGGCACACACATTAAGGAAATTAAGACTGCAGAGTGGAAGTGCGAGAGACATAGAGACATAGAGACAGAGAGGAAGTAGGAGAGGGAGTAAAGAGAATGACTTAATATAACCAAATGTACTCTCTAAAGTGACACAGCAGGTGTGATAGTTAGGAGAGCTTACCTGTGAGAATTGAAAGCCCTTAAAGCGAATGAAAGTGTAGTAAAACACTAAAGCGTTTGCTCAGTCGTTATAAATAAACATCAAGGTAGCTCTGTGTGATAGTGTCAGTGGCTGATGTGGCATTTGGGAAACTGGAGTAAATGGACTGACCTTTTCTCACAGCCAAATTAGCAGCAAAACATTGCTTTTATATTCTGTTTGGGTCAAAATAATTCATTTAAATTCACTAAAATTGAAAAAATAAAACAATTCTCTTTTTTTCCAGATGAAGAAGTGTAATCATGGCCCAGTTTCTCTCTTGTTAACAGATTTCTCACATTTTTAACACTTTTTTTAAATAATAAAATATATTCAATTTAGTCTATTAAAGCAAATATGCTCAGTCCACAGCACTTGAGTTCAGTTAAGCACTACAAATAAAACAGGGTGCTTCATTATTTTTAAATCCAGACTAATATGTACAATAAGATAAATGTAACATGACGTTTGGGCACAGGATTTGGCCAAGCTGTAACTGCACTTAAAACTCTGCTATTAGACAGTGTGAACATGTTTACCATAAAACACATAAAGCACTACCACTAGAAGACACACATTCAGACACCAGCAGATACTGTGGTAGTGGAGAACTATCTACAATAACATGATGACTGATATATAGTGTTTTATGTATCAATTTTGTAACAGACAAAAATACACTTGGTGTCACTTATTGGAGATTCCGGACTTTACTGTGGCCTAACGTCAAATAATTTTCAATGGGAAAAAAGTGATCAGTAAGAACAACGCTGAGCTAAAGTGCAGTGATGCTTCATTCCAAGAGGACAAGTGGAGTCAACATAGATAACCCCAAATTTGTCAACTATAAATGTAATATTTATATTCTCTTTATACTCTCTTCAACCACTTTAAAACAGAAAACATTTAACCCTGAGGTCAGCTCAGACTAGTCTGGTCATTCTCCCTCAATATTCTGTACAAACTCTACAGACTATTGTATGTAAATGTTCCAGGAGATCATCAGTTTCTGAAATATTTAATCCAATAACCATGCCATAGCCACAAAGATCACATTGTTTCCACATTCTGAAGTTGTGGTGTGATCTGTGATCTGCAGGATCTTATATGTTTTACTTGCTGCTGCCACATGATGAAATGTGTGTGTGTGTGTGTGTGTGTGTGTGTGGTGTGTGTACTAGACTTAATACCCAAATTCTTTCATTAACTGGAGGTCTTTCAGGAATTCTGGTGTCTTTGCACTATTATATTTGTTTAGTCAAGCATATTATTCATAGTTTTCCACAGGTCAAGGTGCAGAGCTAGAGGGTTCATGGCCATTGAGTGTTTTGGTAAACTGGGATGTATGGATGCTGCCCCCCCCCCACCCCCATTCTCACACGTTCACTTAGGTTAGATAATGGTGGAGTGGCTGGCTGCTTTATTAGCTGGTAGAGTTTCTGCTTGCTCTCTGTACAACTTATATTTAATGTGGCCATTACATAAAAGATCATACCTAACTCTCTGTATTCTTTTCTACCCTCTCTCTTCAGCTCCCATTATGATTAGCTACACCTGATACGACTGAGGCACCAGGAGATACCAGTGACCCCGATTTCTGATTCCTCCTCCTCCCCAAACCTGCCTGATCCACTCTGAGTCTGCCTTATCTTCTTGGAGTCTCATCTGACCAACATGGACATGGACAGTCTATAGAACACCATAATAGACAGATGTTGAAACCATGAATCAGATTATAGACTTTAATTTCTTTTCTGGTTACTTGCACTTTTTCATTTATAATTGCACCCAAATGAGGATGGGTTCCTTTATAAGTATGGTTCCTCTCAAGGTTTCTTCCTTTTGTCATCTCAGGGATTTTTTCCTTGCCATTGTCACCACCAGCTTTGCCGCTTTGGGACAATGTCCATTGTTAAAAGCGCTATACAAATAAAATTGAATTGAACTGAATTGAACTATTCAGCCACACTGGAAGCATTAAATGCTAGTTTAAAGTCAATGGGCTTAGGCTAGTACCAAACCCTATTTTATTTCTATTTTATTTTTATTCCTACTACAAGGCTTTGCAAAAAGGCAGAGTTGCCAGACAAGGTATTAAGATACTACAGTAAAAGCAATGAGGCATCTTAGTATTATTCTATGATGAGTCATAATTGGGGTAATGGGGCACTACTGGCACTGAAAGAGAAGGGAAGAGGATTTAAACTGGATAATGGATGAGGAAATGTGGCATAGGTTTCTAAGAATATTAAATTAACGTCTTTTCCAATTCAAGATTATGCATCGTTTTTATTGGACACCATCCAAGTTGTTTACACTCCATTGAAGTGATACACTAAAATGCAGGAGGTGTAAGTCTGAGGATCATCTGAAACATATGATGTGGTCCTATAAGAATATCTATGAATTTTGGGGTATCATAGAACATTATGATAATCTTTTGGGGATTTTGGAAATGCAGATGTAGTTTTCCCCTTGATTGTTTGTGTTAGTTGATGGATCAGTGTTAATGGTTGGAGACGCATGTTTTGTTTGGTTTTGCTGGGTTTAAACTGTTTTATTATCCATAATCTCATCTTTGTGCTCTTAAAATACTGGATGGTTGCAATCTGAGTTTGTTTTATATAAGATTCAGGGTTGTATAATGATAAGGAGATTTTGAATAATGATGAGATGAGTATAAGAGGTGGTGAAGTGATTGGGGTGGAGGGCCTATTTGTATGTTGGAGATCATAATGATGTAGCTCATACAAGTCAATAGAAATGTTAGAAGGCTACTCATCCCCTCATCATCACACTACCACCACCATGTCGGCATGGTGTTCTTACTGTAAAATTCTGTGTTTATGCCAGATGCACAGGACACATCTTCCTCAATGTTCTACTTTCACCAGTCCATTATAACAGAATGTTTGTGGGGTCATCAAGATGTTTGTTTGGCCAGTGAGATAAGCCTTTATGTTCCTCGTGGTTAGCAGTGGTTTTCCCTGCAACTCTCCCATGAAGAAAGTTTCTGAAGGTCCAGTTTCTTTCTAATTGTGCCTGCATGCTGACCTTATCTGAGGCAAGAGACTCGTGCACTTCCTTCAATATTCATGTGGGTTCTTTTATGACTTCCTGGACATATGGACAAAGTGGTTACACAACTAAATGAATAACCTTTGCTCAAAAAAATAAATCCTGTAAGCAATATTACACTCACAATCATGATGTTATACTTGAGCAATAATACACAAGAGGGAGTATGGTATCGTGAGATATTGTCACTGGTGTACCGCAGTGTATATA
>JAOVVF010000030.1:9460026-9471534 GCA_028565595.1 Duopalatinus emarginatus | reverse complement strand
TATGTGTGTGTAGATTAATGTACAAGACTCATTTGACTTTCAAAGAAAATATATTTTTTTAATTACGTTGTTTTCATGGTTTTTGTATGTTTATGTATGTTGTCGTTTTGTTTATTTATTTTTGACTAAGGTGACAACCTTTTTTTTTTTTACCTCAGAGCAAAAAAAGCTAACCGGTAAGTTAACTTTCACACTGAGAAGATATCTCTCGCAGAACATTTACATTTACGGCATTTGGAAAACGCTCTTATCCAGAGCGGCTTGCTAGGTTATTAGTATTACAAGTAGGATTCTTGCCCAAGGACCCTTATTGATGTAGCACAGACTGGCTGCCCAGATCAGGAATCAAACCCAGGTCTCTCACATGGGAGCCCAGTGATGACCACTGTACCACACAAACCACATAATTACATTACATTAAGGCATTTGGCAGATGCTCCTATCCAGACTGACTTACTTTTATTGCATTTATACAACTGAGCAGCTGAGGTTCAAGGGCCTTGCTTAAGGGCCCAACATTGGCAACTTGGTGGAGGTTGGATTAGAACTTATGACCTTCTGATCAGAAGTCCAACGTCTTAAACACTCAGCTACTACTGAGTTGTGTGTTCTATACAGTTTTGTACGCATAATTACAACGTTCTTAGCTAGTGATATTTATACACTGTTTTCAGATCTAATTTTTTTGTAAGAATAAAGTATAAACAGCCCTTTGGGAGCTTATATTTTTTACGTTTCCTCAGAGAGAGCGATTGGCTGAGAGAGAGAGAGAGAGAGAGAGAGAGAGAGCTGATATTTGGGGATGGACGATTTTAGTGGGTGCGACATTAGAATTATAGTTATAATTATAACAGCCACTGATGAAATGACTATAACAGTCGAGGAGCATCATTAACTACCCAATAATTATTATATAGATAATAAACACAAATACACCCGTTTATAAAACAGGATTTATGAACTCGCAGTAATTCATTTTGCCAGATGTTGCTAGTTTGTTTATAGCTGCGATGTTTGGCTTGTAAATGCTGTCGTCGTTGCTATGGTTACGTGTGTATGTGGCAGAGTGATATTTTGAGAGCTTTGGTCCCAGTCATGGAACGTGTCTTGGCCAATCAGATTGCAGGATTGGAACTAACTGTGTATAATGATTATTAGCACATGCACAGATATTCAGCAGAAGTGCATAACATTGATCTTATTACAGGGTCACCTGCCAAGGGCTCGGACATGCAGCAGTCAGTTCTTAAAGTTGCTGTGTTGAAGCAGAAAAATGAAGCAGGCAGTCATCTGGATCTAAGTGACTTTGACAAGAGTCAAACTGTGATGTCTAGACAACTGGGTCAGAGCCTCTCTGAAACAGCAGGTCTTGTGGGGTGTTTCTGATATGCACTGGTTAGTAGCTACCAAAACTGGTTCAAGGAAGGACAACTGGTGAACCAGTGACAGGGTCATTGGTACTCAGGGCTCACTGATGTGTATGAGGGGTGTGGAGGTTAGACCATATGGTCGAGGCATTTTTTTCCTATTTTATTTTCTGCTATGGATCTTTTCTTAAAGTTCTATTTCTAAGCTTAAAGAAGAAAGCTAAACCAAGACTTAGATTTATTTATTACAGGGTGTTTATGACAGTGTGATATTTACATAATTGATATGCTGATGTTTGCTTCGTTTTCTAAGAAATGCAATGATGAATAAATAGGATATACTACAGGATATCCACGGTTGTACTGCTATAATATGAAGAGACAATCATTGCACTGCTCATTAATGAGCTCGATAATTGACTTGGGGCTGTGGATGTGGGAAAACACTTAACTGTGTATCACTGTGAGATTTCACACTGATGCTACTGACAAATAAAACGCCTGTACAATCACAGGCATGAGCACAGGAGCCAAGAGCTGCCCACAGTGCCCACACTATATCAACACCCAACCACAGCGATTTCTGTCCTTATACACACTCACTCACTTCACTAAGGATACAATACCTCACTGTGTGTCCATGGTAACACAGTGGTCCAGAAACATGCATTTTCCAAACATATTCCTCAACGCTGTGACAGTAAGTCTGGGACTGTGTTTTATTTAGAAAGCTTAAAACATGGAAATTGCTTTATAATGATTAAACAGAGGGAAAGTAAACGAGAAGTAGGATGAATTGGAGGTTTGGAAAAGGACAAAATAAAGATTGTAACTTACCACTGCTGGACTTCTTTTTCAGTGACTGCAGAGAAAGACAGGGGAGAGGAGAGTATTATTAATAACCCAGGCTGTGGTATGACGTATTACAGAATAAACACTATCCACTGTATATATAATGTACATAAGGATTTTATTAATATTAAAAATGGTTTAATCCTTATATTCCAAGCCATGGCAGATCTCAGTGTTTTAGTTTTGCAAGTGTGTGTGTTGACACTGTAAACCTGACAATACAGCACAAAACCGACAGAGTGGAAAAGAAAACTCAGACTGTAGAGGTGTCAGCCCTCAGGTTGGACTCGTGTCAGCTCCGCCACTGAATTGCGACAGACACACCACGTTTCTGGCTTACACATGTTTTATATATTGGTTTAGATCAGAATGTCTATTAATAGATGGTCCAAATTACTGAAATAAAGTCTTAATCAGACTTATGCATAAATAAATCTCTCATTAAGGCCTCGTGCGTAGGGACATGGTCATCCTTAAAATAGACCACAGCCATCATGACATAAATGTTTCATCATAGGATAAAGGTGATCAGTCAGAAAGGCTCAGTATAGATTATAGAAGTGGAGCTAAACCATTCCAGCAAAATGCTACAGCGCAACAAATCCATCAGACCCCTTCACTGGTCAAGCATTTGGGATTATGGTTCAGGAAAATACTTTCCGATCAGCCCTGTACTGTTGATATGTGCTTGCAGTGATGGTGAACAATTACTCATCTGACCATGTGGTTTTTTTCCACCATCTCTAGAGTAGTGCTGGTGATTTTTGTGCCACTGGACTCTCAAATGTCTGTCTTTGTTTTTGCAATGCGAGGTTTATGAACCGCAGCCCTTTCTGTGTAACTGTGGACAGGTTATTCTTCCCGATAGATCATCACAATCACTGAATTAATGCTGCTAATTAATTTAACCAGTGCATTTCCACCCATACTTACTCGTGTCTTTCTTATAGAACTTTACATAAGTAGTACTGATAAAAACAGGCAGACATAAGACAGAATAATCATAATCAACGCAGGCGAGGGTCAGAATCAGAATCATTTAGACTAGGACTAAACTAGGGTTTTAGTAACGTTCTGTTGAATTGTGGGGAAAACAACAGGCAATAAAACCATGTCGGTCAGTTTCTTTGTTACTCCCCCAGGGCTGGCACTAGTGCTCAGCTAGCAGATGGGTGAATTAAATTTTCAGGGAGGAGGTGATAATTTGAGTAAAAAGACATTTTGCTTTCAGACAAAGTGAAAGTGCATTATCTGAGTCATGCTACTGAGCTAAGTGCAGACAGTTAAAACAGCAGCATGTCTCAGTCTTATCAGATTACAGACCAAACCCAAATCATAGTGTACAACAGCTTCACCACAGAGGCATACCAGAGGCAACATGCTGTACTGAACAAAACCGCCATATTCACAGCTATTTTCAAAAAGTAGTCTAATTGAACTCATTTCAGTTTACATCAGTATAGTAGCAGACTCCCCATGTGAACCATAGGTGACAACATTTGTTTCCAGTTTCTGTTATTACTTCAGTGACTAAGACACAGATAAATGAATTTTTTTAACCTGTTGTTTAAGACAAAGAAAAGTTGGTCTAAACTACTGCTGCTGCTTGAATGCCAACACTGACTGCTGTTGTACATCTGCCCTATTTTCATTAAACAGACATTTTTTAATACCTAGGTATATCAACACATTCTACTGTGTTGCTTCCCTCATACTGAGAAAATACCAATCTACCCCTATAATATACAACAGAATGTTAAATATGTCCTCTTTTTATGACCCCTGTCAACACATCTGGTTCTTGTTATTCCCTCTGACCACTGACATCTCCAAAATTTCGGTTGCGGCCAGCAAACACAAACAAATCCATGCTGTGGTAATCTGATGGGTTGTTTCATTTGGTCGGTCAGTGGAGGTGAGCAAATGTATGAAGTAATGGCTAAAAAACAGGAAATATTAGGGCATACTTCTACACCAAGGTTGTTTAAATTCATTCATTTATTGTTTGTTGATAATAAAGTCATAGTTACATCACTGACTGAGAAAGATTTATTTACTGTCAGGCTTTCCATATTCAAGTGGCATCCAGATACAGCCACCCAGGAGGCAGTCATGGTGCATGTCACATCCTATTTAGTGAAAGGAGGTGTTCCAGTGTGCTTGTGTGTTCACCTCTTTAACACAATGGCCTAACCTGTCTTAAGACCACAAACATAGCTCAGAAACGGCTGGTGACTGGTTCACTGGATTACTGACATTATGAGTTGTCAGTATCTTTGTCAGGAATGCTGGGTTTGTCTGCAGCATGACGTATTTAAACTCTGTTCTCCATAGCACATGCTGTGTGATTTGCTTATTCACTCAATGGACCATTAGCTGTATGTCAATTCACAACTGCCAGTTTTCTCTTCTGTTTTACTGTTTAATTTGACACCATGTTTTTTTCACACACTCCCCCATACTTTCTAGAATGAATCTGTCTATACAATTTTAGAAGAAGAAAAAAAAAAGAAGCATTTATTTGTCATACATACATTACAGCACAGTGACATTCCTTTCAACACATATCCTATATATTACATCACAAATTTTACATTTACAGCATTTAGCAGACCCTCTTATCCAGAGCGACTTACAAGGTTACTGGTATTACAGGTAGGCCAATGTAGTGTTAGGAGTCAACCAGCAGCTCCATACGTCAGAGCTGTTTAGGCAACAGTTTATGCAGGTGGTTCAAATGTTATGGCTAGATCAGTGTAGTTTCGGTTAAAAGTTTGTCTTGCCCAAGGACCCTTATTGGTGTAGCATAGACTGGCTGCCCAGACCGGGCATCGAACCCAGGTCTCTTACATGGGCGCCAATGATGTTACCACTGTACCACACCAACCACAAACCTCATCAGGGTCAGAACACAGGGTCAACCAGCACCTCCATGAGTCAAAGCTGTTTAGGCAACAGTTTATGCAAGTGGTTTGAATGTTATGGCTAGATCAGTGTAGTTTCGGTTAAAAGTTTGGTAGCTTTTCCAATTAAAAGTTAAATGATGTCCTATAATAGTTAAGGATATGTGTTCCTGGGAAACCCATAACCTTCTAATCAGTAATCCAATGAACCCCTAACCATCTGGTCAGTAATGCTCTGAACCCATAAACCCCAGTAATTCAGAGCATTAAGTACTGAGCTACCTTTCTGCAGGGAAAAACATGCCCCAAAACAGCTCCTAGTGACATGTAACTCTGTGAAATGGCTGACAGACACAGAGCTTTCAGAGAACATCAAGACATTTTCAGTAGAAAACAGCCAGTTTTACTACTGGTATTGGCTGAACACTGGGACTGGGACTGTATGTCCAGGAGCCACCTGTCCAGATAAAGGAGTAACGCGCAGCCCCTGCTGTTGAAAGGGCCCTACGGCAAACTCACTGTGTGAACAGCCCAAGTGCCAAAGCTAACCCAAAGGGAAAAGCATGTGACTACACTTACTAAGCAGAGATCTCCAGTGTCCTAGAGCAAGTAAATGAGATCATTTATCTTTCAGATCTATGGTCAGAACCGACCGTTTATCACTCCCAGCACATCTGATGTGAGTGCAGGAAAGAAGTTCAGTTGTGTTAAGAGGACATTTAGGCTTCTGGGAATCAGACTGGATGAAATCCTCCTGGATTGTAAAATGTTTTGAATCTGATCAGACGCTCTGTTAGTAGTGACTAAACTTCTGTAGTGAGTTTAGTCTGTTTGGATTTAAATTGGATTTCAATTTCATGCCGTTTATTAAACACACACATAAACTGTGTTCATGTTCTGCTTAAAGATTTTGAAATATTTGTCATGCTGGCAGAGCTGCATGCAGTTTTAGGTCAGCACTTCATGTAAAGGGCAGGAAGACAAATCCAAAACGTGACGTGAAAATTTACTCCAAAACATAATCTTAAACCAGAATCTCAAAAACCAGCGATGAGAACAAGGTCAAATACCAGGAAAGCATGCACAGAAAACTAAGGCTCTAGGATATATGATACTTTTGAAGTGAAAGTGAAGTGATTGACCGGCTGTGGTAAAACAGACAAGAGTAAATGCACAGACTAAAAGCACATCAGTTGTTTTCTTTTTTGGTACTTCAGATTGAACCAGCAAATCTCAAGCCACAGTAACCCCCACAAGTCAGTGTTCCCATACCGGTAGTTCAATGTAGACCACCTGGGTAAACACCAGACATCACGATCAGATACAGTGATGCAGTATCTTTGGCATCTAGACATCAGTAACAGATCTGTCTGTGGATCTTCTACAGGATCAGACCAGACAGACTAGCCTTCACTCCCACTTACATCAGTGAGCCTTGAGCACCCATGACCCTGTTACTGGTTCACTGGTTGTCCTTCCCTGGACCACTTCAGGTAGGTACTAAAAACCGTATACCAGAAACACCAGAGTTTTTTGAGATGCTCTGACCCAGTCATCTAAACGTCACAATTTAGTCATTGTCAAAATTATTACGCCTGCCCCTTTTTTCATCACATGACATTTAAGAACTGACTGTTCACCTGCTGTTTTAATGTTATGGCTGGACAGCCAGTCTGAGCTACACCAATAAGGGTCCTTGGGCAAGACGTCTAACACTATGTTGTCCTCCCTGTAATACCAGTAAACTTGTAAATCGCTCTGGATAAGAGCGCATGCCAAATACTGTAAATGTGTTAATATATTATTCTTTCTATAAAAGCAGCTAATTTACCAGTACCTGTATAGTGGACACTTCACATACACTCAGTCTGATTATATGTGGACTCAGACATATCTTATTATTAAAGATACCAGTACAGCTGTACCCTTAACAGGAAGAAGGAAGGAAGGTGTTGCACTGTGTGGTTTCTCATTAATACCAGAAGCTGCTTTTGTTTTGTCTTATTACCTTCAAGAGAGAGAAAGAGAGTGAAAAAGAGAGAAAAGCTGGCCGGGATAGTTGTAATGGGGTCAGGGTAACATTATGTCTGCTTTAAACATTTGACTATTGATGATTTTACTATAGCCTTATACCCTGTTGTCTTTAATTCCTTACATATTACATCTATTACTGCATGAATAAAACAGCAATGTGCATCTTTCTTCTATTTGTCATCAGACAACAGAAGCACAGTCAGTGGCAGAGCCAGAATATTTTGACTGGGGTGGGACACAGAGCTAGGATGGGATGTTTCTAAAGAAATCTGAATTTATTTAAATACTGTAGTTTGACATATTGCTTTAGCATTTTTGTAGGTCTGGCTACATCTTTTCTCCTAATATTGCAGTAAAACCTACACCATATTCAACAGACAGATCAGAAATACTGCATGACTCGATAAATCAGTCAGCTATTCTCTTATCCACTTAGTCCGTCAGGGCTGCGGGTTGACTGAAGCTCACCCGGAATGACTGGGCGCAAGGCAGGAACACCCTCTGGACCGAGAGCCACCAGACGCACACCAGTTGACTCACACACTCACAACAAAGGCAATTTAGCCTTTGACTACCGAATAAATCCTGCTTATTAAACAAATGACTAATAAATATATATATGTGAATAAGGTTAAGGTTGAATAAGGTCAACGTCGGTCATTTAAGAGTATTACTCAACAAGTGAAAAGTTGCCTTCATCTCAATGTGCTCAAATAACACACACACAGAGACATACACAGACACACACACATACTGCACGCTGATGTGGTATTTCATTTGGTTTACTTTAAAGGTTTTTAGCTGTAGAAAAACATTTATAATAAATATATAATACAACCTACTATCACAGACATGCTGTCTCAAAAACCTTCTCAGTTTTGTAGTTTTCAGACGGCTTTAGATGGCAAAATATTTAACCTGATTTTGCTCTTCACACAAACAGCTTTATTGGGTTCACAAACCACCAATAACAGGATAACACAGGAGTTCACAGAACTCACACGACAAATGCAATAGTGACAACGATGAAATGTGAAAGCAGAAAGAATGGCTGTACTAATATTCTTAAATATTCTTAACCAGCATGAATTACACTGGATCCAGTAACACTGCTTGACCTGTAAAGCACTATGCAGTGCTGTGACTGCCATCTTTCCATCATGTGATGCATCATGTTAATAACAATTCAGACAAAATGTGTTTGTCGTTCTTCAAAGCTACAACTTGAGGTTGTACATAATAATAATATTTTTTATGTTTATTTTTCTGGTTGTAAACAGAGACTCCCTGCTTTCTGACATTTTTTTGTGGCACAACTGCTCAAACTAAAAAAAATTAAATGACAGAAATCAGAGATAGCTGTGGCTATTTAGATGTTTTTTCATATGTAAATAATTCTCATTAAATTCTTATTTTCATGAAGGTGTACACTTGTGATTTATTTGTGTAATTTCTGGTTTGTCAGCAACAATTGAACAGTTTTCAGTACACAGAGGCCAGATGTCAGCCTGCATGCATTTGTCGCCTTAACCCATTGGTTTGAATGGCCTGAGGCTAACTCTGTTAGCTTAGTAAGTGATCAGGCAACTTTACTGGTCACAAAGCTGGTTCCTTAACCACAAGCCCCTGTATTTTAAGTTTTTTTCGTCACGGCTTTAAATTGGTGAAAAATATTAATATACAGACACTGACTGGGGCTGAATTGTGGCTCAACAGATAAGGCTCTGGGTGACTGATCATTCAGTCTACCAAGCTGCCACTGTTGGGCCCTTGAGCAAAGCCCATCACTCTCTCTGATCCAGGTGTACCATATCATGGCTGACCCTACGATCTGACACCAGCTGCTGTAATGTACATTTGACAAATACAGGCTTTTTTCTGTTGTACAAGTCATGACCAACATCACCTGAATAAGCTTGCTATAAAAACACTGACCATATTAATGCCATGTCCATTTTAATTACAACCCAGATAGCACACACACTATCTGGGACGATACAACAGTGTTCCATGTAGCATGTTTGCTAATTGGCAAAATAATGGCACAATGTTGTTCTTTGATCCTGCGCTTCTTCGTATGATAAAAGATTTAATCCCAACAGCATCCACTTGTCTTGGTGATTTATTTAACCTCCACTCTGTCATCCTGTAATGAGCAGATATTCAGCATGGACAACTTTTCTCCATAATTAACTGACATATCATAAGCCGCTTTGGGTTTTTAGAAAAGTGCTATATAAGAATAAAGTGTTATTATTATTATTATTATTATTATTATTATTATTATTATTATTATTATTATTATTATAACAGACTGTTTTGGGAGGGGTTTTTAGCCAGTAATGCACAACTAAATACAGCCAGTGACTGAATGATATTCCACCTAAAAGAGGAATATTAAGAACATGCATTAACATCATACCGATTAGTAAACAACCTGTGTACCATGTTTTTAAGACATAGACATGGGAATACGGTGTATGTAATGTGGACTTGTAGAGTTCAGTTTGTCTACATTAATATAATAATGCTCTCTCTATGAAAACTCAGTGTGAGTTTCTGTCATTCACATTAAATGCGTATGTTCTGCTGTTAGCTAAATGTTTTGCATTGCTACAGGAGCTTGCAGTGTGTTTCCAGCTGAGTCCATGGTAACACACACACACACACAGACACACACACACACACACGAAAGCTTTTTGTCCAGACAGCAGAGTAGTCATTACAAAGGTCAGTGAAGTGTATCCAAGCGGACAGGAACGAGCATGGGGAGATAGGAGCAGAAGTGAAGGAGAGTTATGTGAAGTGGGCTCTGAAGTGTGTAGTGGCTGAGAAGTGGACAACAGTATGAGAGAAAACAGAAACGGACAGGATATCTTTGATATCTTCCTGATAGGGCTGTGCAAAGGAACCTATTTCACAAATTGACTGTTCAGTCAGTTGTCTGAATGACTAGACAACTAATCTTGAGGGTCTTGGGTAACTGTGCTGGCTTATAAGGCCACCTTCTCTAGATGCCAGTATATTATGTGTGGACCCCACACAGTCGTTTAATAACTAGCATGCATAGGTCTTAAATGATCTGTAATCAACTAATACGCAATGAATAATGCAGCATTGCCTAACACCTCCAGGGTTCCTGGTTCGTCCCGGAGCTTGGGTTACTGTCTGAGTAGTTTCACATTTTCTTCCAGCCTGACTATGGGAGTCCCCTGGGTTCTCTCAGGTTTCCTCCCAGCTCTCAAAACTGTGGCCTTAGGTGTAAATGAGTGTGTGAATATGTAAGTGCCCTCACTTTGCAGTGTAATGGACAGACAGACGTGTCTTTCAGTGCTCCCGGTATCCAGCCTCACCCTGACCAGGAATAAAGCGCTTACAAACGAACAGTTTCAAACAAATCAGTCAGGATCTGTCCCGTAACTCTAAATAACCAAATAACAACTGACTGTTGTTACATCTGCTTCACTTTTCTTTCTACCTTCCTAAACTTTTTAGCTTTCCTGGATCTGGTGTCCATGATCCTCACTTTATAAACACATTCTGGAAGAGTCAAGGTCAAGTGTAAATACACACAGTATATATACAGGTTTTATATTGGGGTCTTGAGAACATCTCTGTACATAAATACTTCACTCTACACTACACTGCTTTTTTATTTACGCCCGTAGACTTAACACATCAAACTGGTGGGAATCACCATAACCTTTTATTGCCCCAAACGCAGTGTTGTCACATAAGGAGACTCTGATGGATTATGGGTAATAACTCGAGCATTGCTGACAGACCATCAGGCCCTACAACAACTGCCTTGAATAGTTACAAGGCCTCCATGATGATGGTGCATTAATGCTAACGATTATCATTTATAGCCATAATTTCCCAACCACAAATAGACCAGTTAACAAATGACAAACAATGAATAATCAGCAATAGTGGTATAATTTACTGTGGCCACAGTTCATTCTCAGCTCCACGGTTCTGCACGGTTGTGTTGTATTTGATGTCTGAGAAGCATGTTTACTACAACAGCTTAGCTCTTTATAGGATTGTTGGCCATGGATGCTTTTTTGTGACATGTCAATATAACGGCTGTTAAAGTGTGACAGTGTCCAAGTGTTGCACTGTAAGAGAATTAAAAAAAAAAAGCAATCTGTGCATAATTTGCTTTTCACGACCTGTTTGAACCAAAACATAAAACAACCCTTAGTATATGAACATAATATTACATTACATTATAGAGACAATAGTACTACTTATAGTAATCATGCACACATTCACACACACACACACACACACACACACACACACAGAGAGAGAGAGAGAGAGAGAGAGAGAGAGAGAAACATGTTGGA
>JAOVVF010000030.1:9441766-9454034 GCA_028565595.1 Duopalatinus emarginatus | reverse complement strand
ACACACACACACACACACACACACACACACACACACACACACACACAGAGAGAGAGAGAGAGAGAGAGAGAGAGAAACATGTTGGATTTTGTTGTGCTGGATAAGGAGCTTTTGTAGGCACCATCTAGCAATCAACATTAGTCTATGTGGCTCTCAGCATGATGCAGAGGGACAACTCTGATTAGGCTTCTTTTGTGCAAATAATGTCAATTTGGTTCACAGAAAGAAAGGAAAATAAAGGAGAAAACTGGTTTATGGCTCATAACAGAGTTGCATAAGATGACTCTTCTCATCCTCTGAATCATAGTAATCCTAACATATCTGAGAGCAACAGACACAGGCTGACACTGATGCTAAGTACAGACTCCGAGCTGGAGTTAGAGCCAATATATCCGAACGGTAACGCCTCCTCCTGCATCTCTATGCTTCTAAACACAAGCCCACGTAAACACAAACATAAAGCTAGTTGATGTAGGTGGGAAATGCATTAGTGGGTGGAGGGCACAAATTTGTCAGGCACGGGGAGGCGGATGCACGTGCATAGAGGCACACAGATCCAAAAACAGAGTAAGGAGGCAGCAGGGGTCAGGCGATTCACGAACAACAAAACAACAGAAACTGGAAGAAAGCAGAACCAGGAGAACCAGAACAGTAACAGTAACTTTGCAATCAACTGCTGAAGTGAGTGTGCTTATAGTGGTGTATATGTGATCGAGTCCAGGTGTGTGCAGTCAGTAGACAGGTGACCGTGACCGTGAGAGTGTCTGTAATGAATGTGAACTGTATGTCGTTTCTCAGTCTGTGTTCTGGTCTGTACTTGTGTTCTTGTGGACTTCAGGAAGTAATTTTCTCTTTAAAAGTGCATAGCGCCAAGTCCAGTCTAAATGCCTGGATGTGTTTGTTCTCCACTGAATTATCAACAGTGCATCAGGAGGTGACTTGTATGGACTTGATACAGTCAGATATCCCAGAATGCAATTCGCACCAATCTGTGAGTGACTGTGGAAGAGAAAACTCACAAACAACTACTGCTGTCACCAAATGTATTTGTGTCAAGTGGTCGTTTTATAAAAAAGTTAAGCCTACACTAAACATTTTCAGAGATTACAGGCAGAGAACAGAAACAGACACCATTTTTGAAATTTGCAGTGAGCTCTGATGAAATGGTAACATGACGTATAATTCAATTTGTGTGTAAACAATACATATTTTGTCTCTTTACATAAATCTGTTATTTGTTCCTGTGCAAATTGATTTGGCTGATGGCAAAGTAACTGTATTTTTTTATCTTAATGTGGCACAAGAACTTTGTCTTTGTACCTTTGAACAATGTTTTAAACACAATAAAAGAACCAGTTATTGTTGATTACTGTAGACTTGAGGTTAGGAAACTTTGGCTTTATGACTGGAACATTGCTGGTTCGATCCTCTACTGACAAGACATGATTGGAGCAAGGCACATAAACCCCAACTGCTTCCAGGGTGCCATGGATAGGGGTTGGCCACCACTCCGAGCAAGTGCGTACAGGCACCAGCCCTTAGTGTGTGCATTTCACTGCACGGGGTTAAATGTGGAGGTCAAATTCTGTATGCAAATTCTGTGTGCAAGCTAACACAAGATCACCCTAATGTAGTTTTAATATGCCACTGTTTACAGGTGCACACCATAAATAAGAAGCCTGGCAAAAAATACAACTTCCACACTGTTTTTTTGCCCAGATGTATTTGGCCAGGTGAAATGTCACAGATTTCTGTGCTGCGTTGTTGTTCCCATAGCAACAGTTGCGATTTGCTGTTCATTATGATTTGCCTTGTGCCTTTGTTTTGGTCTTTGTCCTGTCTCCATTCGTGTCATATCTTTGGGCTGGTCCTCATTGTGTTCACTGATTTTGTATAATCCCTTGATTATACTGATTCGTTTGTCTATTTAAACCCTGCTGTGTCTTGGTTTTGTGTCAATTCATATTCTACGAATCACGTCATTGACCCCAGTGTTACTGTGTTTTTCCTTTTTTGTTTTGACTCCTGCTTGTTTGTACAGAGTGTTATTATGGATTATACTATTACACTCTGCATGGGGTTTACACCCACCACAAAATGGTGACAATACTTTCTGGATTTGCTCAAATAAAGCACCCATATCAACTCAAACCTTATACACGTGTGGTGTCTGGTGTTTGCTTCTTCTGTATTTTATGCACAATCCAAAATTCTATATACAGCACTTTCTTCCAATGGTATTGTTAACCTGCATACTTACATTGTTTAATAGTTTCATATTTATACACTATATGGGCAAAAGTATTGGGACACACCTCTTAATCACTGAATTCAGGTGTATTAGTCAGTCCCGCTGACAGGCACCTAATCATGTGTCTTTACAAACATTTCTGAAAGAATAGGTCATGACTAAATTCAAGTGTGCTCCTGTGATAGGATGCCACCATTGCAGCAAGTCAGTTGGTGAAATTTCTTCTCTTCTAGATACTCCACAATCAATTGGATTTATTAAAAATTGGTAGTGTTTAGGAACCATAAGTATCAGATCATGTGAAGTTACAAAGCGGGGGTCACTGAGTGCTGAGGGCCATAGTGTATTAAAGTCAACAACAATCTGCTAAATCAGTAACTGCAAGTTCCAAACCTTGTCTGGCATTAACATCAGCACAAAAACTGCACGCCAGGAGCTGCATGCTAAGGATTTCCCTGGCAGAACCGCTGCATGCAAGCCTCACATCACCAAGCACAATGCCAAGAGTCCATTGGAGAGGTGTAAAGCATGCCACCACTAAAGTCTGAAGCAATTCTCTGGAAATATTTTCTCTGGAGTTACAAATCACTCTTTTCTATCTGGTGGTCTGACTGACAAGTCAGTTTGGTTTTTGCCAGATGAACACCTGACTGACTGCATTTGTGCCTGTAGTAAAGTTTGGTAGAGGACAGATAACGCTATGCGGTTGTTTTGGACAACTGTATGCTTTAAACTTTATGGAATCAGTTTGGGGAAGGCATTTTTCTGTTCAAGAATGACTGTGCCCTAGTGTAGGAAGTTGACTGGCCTGCACAGAGCCCTGACCTCAACCCCAACACCTTTAGGATAATCTAGAACAGAGATTGTGAGCTAGGTTCTCTTGTCCAGCATCAGAGTCTGACCTTACAAATGTTCTCCTGGATGAACGAGCAAAAAGTCCAACAGAGCCTACCCAACAGTTATATAACTTCTTCTACTCTTTTGGGAAATTTAAAAATCAGAGTGTGATCACATATCATTTGTCACAATCATGTTCTGGATTACTGACTAACGTTAAGTAATATTGTGTGATGAACCACATGTTTAATGTTGTAATATTGCAGACCTGGCTATAGTTTGAGTTAGAATTTGGGGGAGGCTATTAATATCCCATTTGCTCCATTCGAAGAATGGTTCGAAGCTCTCTTTATGTGTAATGCATGTAAGAACATGAAATATGTGGGTAAGTAACCGGGTAAAATGATGGAACAGCAAGTATGCAGGCTTTTATTTTAACATCTGCCAAACCCCTAAACCATTTTTTCATAAACATACAACACACTTTCAGATTTACTTACTGCTTCTGTCCATGTAGATGAACCCACATGGACAGCCTTACAATGGCCACAATGGACAGCCTGGAAACCATGAATTTTGCTTTGGACTGTGACTGATATAAACAATTATTACAAGAAAACTAAGACTGAACAGTTTTACTCTCCATCAGTCAGGCAAGTGTTTATCAGTGAACAGTCTACAAAAACACCATGTTATAACTATAATAATAAAATTTATATAAATGTAAAATCTGGATATATTTCTATAAAGTCTGTCCATTGTTAAAAGTAATATACAAATAACACTGAATGAATCTGAATTTAATTCCTTGTACATGCCATAGTTAATATTGTACAACAACAAAACTTAATACAGAAACCAGCATCCCAGTAAGTTATAATAATAATAATAATAATAATAACAATAATAATCTTTATTATTATTATTATTATTATTATTATTATTGTTGTTGTTGTTGTTGTTGTTGTTATTATTATTATATATTTAATTTACCTAAACTGGAAAATCGAATAACAAAGTTAAAGAGATTGAGGTCAGTGCCACTGTTCAGGGGTCATGACAATAAAGCACTAAAATCGGCCCCCAACACTGAACAATTTGAATTTTGAATAGGTAAAAGGCTGCTATGATCAGTCCTGAGCAAGCACCTACATTACCATATAAAGGCATATACTGCTACTACTACCACTACAACTATTTATTTGTTTGTCCGTCTGTCTATCTATCTATCTTTGGATTTATTTATTTGGATTTTTCCAGTCATGGACATAGGTTTCAGTTGCTGAAACACTGATTTAGTGTGGATGGAAACGTTAAAACTGGGTAAGAAATGACGCATTATTAAATGCACTCATGTTAGTGTGGACTACGAGAGAGAGAGAGAGAGAGATAAAGACAGGTGGGAGTAAATAGGGTAAAGGTTTGGGGCATAACTAGGAACAAAAGAAACAAATGTCAAAGAAGAGTCAGGCTGAATTCAGGAAAGAAGAAGGGAAACAATACCAAAAGGCTAAAAGACGAATCAGACTGAAAGAAAAGGTAAACAACACAGTGAGGTTTGTAGCACTGAAGAGCTAGTTACTGTATTACACATGGTATGCCTCTATTCTTTTTAACGTGTCTTTGTAATAAAGCGCGCGTGCTGCTTACGCTAATGGCTGGAGGGCCTGGAGGTCCTTTGAGCAATGACAGTCTCAGACTAATTATAGGCCACTCTATCCAGTGGCCCATCATCAGTAATTACATAGCTAGGGTTAAGATGGAGGCCAAGAGAGGAAACTACACATGTAATGATGTTCTAAATATCATCCTACACCACAAAGAGGAAGCCCCTTCCCACACTGGTCCTCCCCAAGTCCACAGGATTCTTTTCAAGATCTGGAACAATGGCTGTGCTCAAGATGAATTAGCATTAGCATGTATTATACCGCAAAGCCATGTGACTATAATGATTATGGTTACAAGTCTCTGTATTATTTTGTAGTTTTACGCAGCAGATTTTCAAAGACCACAAAATTAAGTGAGGTTTTCCTACCATGGATAGTAGTAATAAACTGGTACACACAATAATGACACAAATCCATTGTATTAGGAATAAAGCGATCATGGCCAGCCAAGAGGAAATCAATACTATATGATATTAGATTAATATTAGATCAATTTGAGAATGTGTAGAGAATTCAAGAATGTGCACATGTATTCATTTATTCCCGGTGACAGGGTAGATCTTTATCCTGGCTAGCTGAAAATCTGGAACCTATCCTGGGAACACTGGGCACAAGACAGGAACACACCCTACAGAGGAAACCAGTCCATTACAGGGCACCACCCACACACCCACACACCCACACACACACACACACACACACACACACACACACACACACACACACACACTCCAGGGAATTTAGACTCACCATGCTATTAATCTGCATTTTTTGGAGGTGAATGGAAACCTAGAGGAACAAACACACACAGGCACAGCGAGGACATGCAAGCAGACCCTGGAGTTGTGAAGCAGGAATAAATTTAAGCATGTTTAGGAAAGAATGTTATAGCTTCCTGTATATGTACGACAGACGGAAATAATGACAAGCTAAAGTTAGCTGGCTACAAGCTTATCTCTTATGAGATGTGTGAAAAATTGATTACGGCTGTCCCCCTGATACATTAATTCAATCCAAACAGGGCTATACTCCATATCCAACTCTCCAGTAGGACTAGGTGATGACTCAAAGACTAAAAGTCCTTTTGATTTTAATTACAATTTGTTTTTTATGTCACACAAAACAGATCCAGTAAGAGCTCCAACAGCAGAAAGAGAAAATGTGCCTAAACATGTCATTTCAGCTCTACTGTTAAAATAATTCACTCTTCAAACAGACCTCCTCGACCACGAAAAAAATTATTACATATGTTTAAAGCAGCCATCTCACATACTGTAAAATATAAACAATTAAAATGCAAGCCATAAAAATGGTGAGAGTCTTTGAAGTCTGTTAAAAGACGCACACAGGAGAACACACTCACGCTGAGTGAACCTTTTGGCATGAAGATGGTAATTTCGACTCCTGACATCTGCAGTCACCACCTCCATTGCTGGCACAATGCAAGCACAACCTTGTGGTATGATATAGAGGTGAGTATTCTAGACCAGAGCTAATAAATACTATCATAGAGCTGCTCAGAAAGTGATGCTCACAGAGAAAAAAAAGGTACTCTTAGTTCAACATATTTAAATTAAGAGCAGAATTCCCACTTGGGTAAGTTAATAAATAAATAAATAATACCAGATAAATGTTAAACTTGAGTGTAAAGAACTGAATGAACCTGGTTGCATATTTAAATCCTGCTGATTAAGCAATGTAGCATAATATAATTAGCCAATAATAATCTTCAGATATGAGATTTGGCCCTGCATCCTACTTACTCCTACTTGTCTTTATCTCAAGCTCTCACTCTCGTAGTACACATTAACACAGCTGAATTTAATAATGCGTCATTTCTTACTTAGTTTTATGTTTCTGTCCGCACTAAATCAGTGCTTCAGCAACTAAAACCAATGTCTATGACTTTATAGTGGAGATAGATATTATAATATATTATAACACCAGATGCTGAAAGGTTTCTTTATATGAAATCTATTACAACAAACAACATTTCAAAAAAACTGACTGAAATATAATGCATACTGATCTACTAGATGTGGGCCTTCATGTGACCAGTCTGATGAAGCTAGAGAACTAATGGATGGTAGGGCCCTAGAAAAAAGAGCTTACCAAATAAATAAATAAATTTATATAAATATATTTTTTTTACTAGCAGGGTTGGTAATTTTATAAATATTAAAAATATTGATGCTGCTTCATCCTGATTTGATACTTTTTTTTACCAAAACGATTTTTTCTTTGCAGTTTTGATTATAGGATCGAAGGCGGGTGCAGCTACATGGGCTTTTAATGTTTAATTTTTCAAGGACCTTGTTACAAATAGATCCTGATGACATACTGTAATATGTAAAAGTTAAGGAACTTAGCTTAATAGTATTATATTGTATGATTTTTGTTTTGGCTATAGGTTTTGTGACTTTCGTTCAATGGAGCATGTTGCTGTCTGGAAATAGGCTATAATAGAGTATGATTTTTTTTGGTTTAGTGCAGCAGTGGATTCATGTGATTCCCTGAACACATTTCTTATGCTGTAGATATATTTGTAGAAGACCTGAGAGTTGTCATTTTACACTGTTCAGTCAAGTTTCTCACAGAGTATTTGTTCATAGTGTCTCTCTATAGAACAGGTCTAGTTCTGAAGGTCTGTAGCTTTTTTCAGTGTTTACCTAGTATGAGTGAGAACTGGTAGGTCCTCTTGTGTCAGAGTCAGAGTAGTAAGATGTGCTTATAAAATGATTTTTTATATAATTTAATTTTAAATAGAATGAAGATTATTGAAGTAATATCTAAAAGAATAATCTAGTACAGTCTTGAAGCTTAAGAATTTCACATAAAAGTCTGTGTGCTACTTTGTAATTGTTTGTCATCACATATGTTTGTAAATTTGCGTCTAAATACCAAAGTAAAATTTACAACGATTTTGTCATTTTTTCTATTAATTAGAAGCAAAACTGAAAACTGCAAGTAAAAGGTGGCTTACAGGATCTACACATGCACAATGACGGCAGATTTTGTGGCAAGTCAAACCCAAAATTTGTTTCCACACCGCTAACCCAACGGAGATTTTCCACTTTTCTCAACAGCTGTCACTCAAATGTTGTTTAACTTATAATCTTGTTTTACTTGAGCTGAATGTTATAAAATTTTCTCTAAACGTTCATTCTTTGCAGGGACATGTTACACACACACAGCCCTTCTTAGCTTTCACTCAATCACTCTTTATGCTTTCCAAACATTTTCAGACTCACATGCCATAAATACACGTGTAGGAAGTTTTACTGCAGCTGACTGTTCAAAAAGTTTCTCAAAATAATAACTTTACTGAGGATGTAACAATGAACGCTTTACACTGTGACACTTAATACTTTGACATCTTAATTATTTTATTTTTTGGTGCAGCAATAAGACTTGTAACCAGCTCGACAATTTGGTTAAAAGACAAATATGACTTGTTTTGTCCTTGCTCTGTTATCTGGTATTCTAATTTGTATCATTTTGGCTGTTAATGGAAATGCATTTCCTTTTTTGGGGAAAAACGATAAAAAAACTTGTAAGTTATAAAAAGTTACTTCATATTAGTGGCTTTTTGTATATTTATGCCATTTATTAACATTTAAAGAAATTTATACTATAGTAAATACAATATTTGGCAGGTAAGCATTCCTAACAAATTTCTAAATGACTGCTACTACTAGTATATAAATATTAAAAGCCATGACATTATATGGTGCAGTTTGAGGGAAATCTACTAATATACGATGATTAAAATCTAATTGAATAAAGGTGTTGTAAAGTAGCATTTACTGAAGAATTTGTAATTAAATCCACTGAGAATTATGAGAAACCTATACTTGAATATATGCTCTGTTAAATTTACTAGCTGTTTTTAAGTGGAAACACATTCCTAGGCTTGTTTAAGTAAATCCTACTCCACATTTTTCTCAGTGTAGGAGGCAAATCTAACTCCTCTTTTTTTTTAATTATGTGAACTTGGACTTTAAACTGGTGATCTATATTCAGTGTCTTTCAAAGTTTTCATACTTCACTTTTTGTTGCATTATAGATTTAATTTTTAAAGGATTAAATGTACTTTTGGCCATTTTTCTATACCCACTGATCCATTTTTTACTAATGTATTAAATTCTAATGTATTACAATTCTCTTTGAAAACAGAAATATCTGATTTAGATAAGTATTCAGACTCTTGGCTGAAGCACTCCAAATTGAATTCAGATGCATCCTGTTTGCTTACTCGCTATAGATCCCTGCAATGAAATTTCAGTCGACAGTTAGATCTGATCAGGGGTATAAAACAATCTCCAAAGCTATGAATGTTCCCAGAAGCATACGTAGAAGTGGAAGACACCAGGACTCCTCTTAGATCTGGCTTTATTATCAAACTGAGTAAGCAAGTTAGAAAGGCCTTCATCAGGGTCAAGACCAAGAGCCAGTGGTCACACTATTAGAGCTTCAGAATCCTTGACAGAGATGCAGAAACTGTCTCAGAAACATATTAATCCGGCCTATATGTTAGAGCGGCTAGACAGAAGCCACTCCTCAGTAAAAGGCAAGTTACAGGAACATAACTGATATGAAAAAAGATTTTTTTGATGAGAAACTGAACCTCTAGAAAAAAACAGGTGCTGCTCATTCTAATCTACTTTCATCTTTAGACCTCAAACTGGGATGAAGGTTTACCTTTCAGCATGACAGTAACCTGAACCATACAGCCATGACAGTCCTGGGGTAGCTTAAGTCTCAGAATCTCTTTGAATATTCTTGAGTGGCCAAAGCCCAGCGTTATAAAGCGCCCGTGGAGAGACCTGAAGCTGGCAGTTCACAGATGATCCCAATCCAAACTGACTGAGTTTGAGAGGATCTGCCAGAAGCAGTGGAAGAAACTGGCCACATCCTGACATGCAAAGCTTGTAGAGAATTACCCAAGAACCTTCACAGCAATAATTTCTGCCAAAATATTCCTACAAACTGTATTATATATTATACACATTATACTTCATATTATATGTCATATGTTATATATACGTTACATGTTTTTAATACATGTCCAAAACATGTTTTAAAAACATCTTGCTTTGTCATTACGGATTACAGGTGTGGACCAGTGGCTAAATGAAAATGAATTATTTCCGTACAAATAAATTATTTTAACTATAACATTTTGTAAACTGATGCCAAATCTTAAACCTACAAGGTCCATCTGTCTTAATCTTAAGCTGTTACTAAAGTCTGGATCTCTGTGTCCTCTGTTATTAGCTGTCTCTGTTAGTGTGGAACTACCGCAAAAGGCTAAAATGTTCTTACAATGTCTCAATATTTATCACCACATCGATTTTCATTAAGTAGTTTTTTAAAGACTCTTCTCATAAATACTACGGCTCAAAGAAACCACGTTTGTTACTATTAAAAAAGACTAAATCAATATTTATTATCTGAAAAATAATTTACATGCACCCAGTATACAAGATAAAATACGACCACATCAACACTTGAGCTGAGTTTTATAGTCTCTAAAAAGGCTGGACATATAATAAAATTATATCTAAACCACTGGAGAAGTAAAAGCTCTGCTGTGCTGCCCAGTGCCTTTGTTTTGCCACAAACTCGACTAACTAAGCTATAACATGATGTAATAATGCTGGGACTAGTTGGGTTATTAATTTTAATAATAGAAACTAAAGGAAACAGAGGAGTATGTGAAGGACTACTGCATAACATCTACATAATAGCAGCAGAATGTTATTCATTGAAGTCTGGTGTCAGAAACAGGTCCAGAATAAATGCATTCCAAATAAAAAGGTTAACGATTACAGAGCTGTTAAAGACTGAGCTCAATATCACAAAGCTGAGATCCCAGTAACAGTATAACAGTTCAGTATTACAGTGTTAGCTGGGATTTTAATATTGACGTTGTCCATTTATAGTAAATATTTGTAGAGAACCTACAGGACAAGATCTTTAAAGAAGCGGTTAGTCATTTTAAAGTCCTCTGCTGTCTGCATTGTGAATTACAAACAAATTTATTTGTTCACAACAAATAAAAACACTGATTTGGTCTCCTTCCTTCTGACTGCAGTCAGTCAGTCAGTCAGTCATGCAGTCAGTCAGTCATGCAGTCAGTCAGTCAGTCTTACCATCAGTCATGCAGTCAGTCAGTCAGTCAGTCGGTCATGCAGTCAGTCAGTCAGTCAGTCATACAGTCAGTCAGGCAGGCTTATTTTATTCAATTTAGTCCATCAGGATCGCTGTTTGTCCATTGCCAACTGGAATTACTGGGTGCAAGCCAGGAACATCCCCTGGACAAGGCGCCAATCCATCACAGGGTACCACATACACACACATTCATTTACACACTCACTTCAAGGGGCAATTTAGCACCACCAATTACCCAGCAAAAACTCATGCGGACACGGGGATAACACACCAAACTCCTCACAGGCAGAGACCAGAGCGAGGACTGAACCCACACCCTCCAGATCCCTGGAGAGTAATACATAATTTGCACTCACACACTTACACACAAATACATACACACACTGCCTACTGCAATATTACAAACACACTACTTAGTTAAACAGCTGCATATTCTTTTAGGGTACTGTTCCCACACATAACGCATATGTGTGTGTGTGTGTGTGTGTGTGTGTGTGTGTGTGTGTGTGTGTTACTCACAGTAGGTTTTCCTGGTCAGCTCCTCCACCACCTCTGGCTTGAGTTTGCTGTTGGATTTGCCCATCTCTCTCTCTCTCTCTCTCTCTCTCTCTGTCTCTATCTCTATCTATCTATCTCTTTCCTTTATCTCTCCCTCTCTCTCAACCCTCCCTCCCTCTCTCTTTCACACACACTCCCTCTCTCTCCCTCTTTTTCACCCCTCTCCCTCTTTCTCTCTTCTCTCACTCTCTTTCTCTCTTTCCCTCCCTCTTTTCCTCTCTCTCTATCTCAGTCTCTCACTCTCTCTCTCTTTCCCTCTCTCTCCCCGAGTCCACTCGCTCCCTTTAGCCACACACTTCCCGTAGACATTTACTGAATCATCACGCTGTGTCCTCTGTTCTTCCACACAGACAAACAGAAGAAGAGAAACACAAATGATAGACAGATAAAAAAGGTGGAGAGCACGCGCAGGGCTGGTACTGAGAGTTCAGTCGTGATGGAGACAGAAAGAGACAGTCTCAATCCCCTGGTGTCTTATTCCTGCTCTTGTCCTTTATAGAAAAGTGTCTGAGAGATTGTGTCCAGTGAAGACCGTGTCCACGGGTGTAATGTCCTCGCGTCTGTATGGAGAAACCGTTGAGTCGCGGTGTTCTCACAACGCGCGCGCCCGTTCACTGCCTCTCTCTCCTGAGTGCGCGAGTGTGTTGATGCCGTTGTCCCTAACAACTCACGGCTCCGCCCCCTTTTAAACCCAGTCCATTTAACACTCTCTCTCTCTCTCTCTCTCTCTCTCTCTCTCTCTCTCTCTCTCTGTGTGTGTGTGTGTGTGTGTGTGTGTGTG
>JAOVVF010000030.1:9399091-9428396 GCA_028565595.1 Duopalatinus emarginatus | reverse complement strand
TCTGCTCCTGGTCTGGCCCTTCTGTCAAATTTTAGAACCCTCTGTGGCCCACGAGTCAAAAAGTTTGCCCACCCCTGTTCTAGACCCTCTAAAATGATCCCAGTACCAGAATCTATAATAAAAGTATTTGGTGCTTTTTTTGGGATAAACATGAGTGGTTCCCAGGAAATCAGGAGGCTCATTGCCTAAATCAGGCCTCCAGTTTTAGATATTCAGGTATCAGTGTTACCTTTAACATGTCCTCCATTGCGCACACAAACTTCCCCCCTTTGAATGCAGAAATTTAAGGCTGATTTTCAGAGATGGAAAGTTCAATGTGTAAAAATGAACATCTTACCTAAATTCTTATTTTTGGTCCAATGCCTTCCTGTGTTCCTACCCAAATCTTTTTTAAAGGTATTAATAGGACTATTACTAGTTTTATTTGGTCAGGAAACATCCCTCAGATCAAGTGATCTATTCTGCAGAAACCTAGCACTGACAGTGGATTAGCACTCCCCAGACAAATTACTATTTGTCTGCCAATGTGCAGAAGATTTGCTTTTACTTGTCTGGCTGTACTCATCTGACACAGAGTAGTGTAGAGAGGAATCTTTGTCATGTAGTTAAACCTCCCTGCCTGCCTTGGTCTCGAGTGTGCTACTCAGATATTCCAGTGGTATCAATTCAGAAGGTTGACTTAATCCCAAGGAGCCTCGTCACTGATTCCTATTTGTCATAATCATCTGTTCACGCCTTCTTTGACTGACTCCACCTTCTTACAGTGGGCTAATCTGGGAATTATTATTTTTTGCTACTCACAGGTTCGTCACTGTGCCTGAACACTTTTCACTCCTTTTCCATCTGAGTCAGAGGATAAACCCTGGGAGGGGATATATGATTTAAAACTTGATATCTAAAATATATAATTTTATTATGACTCCCCATCGAGAGGCAGATTTTACACTCAGGGCCAAATGGGAAGTGAATGTGGGGAGGAAGCTGGACGATGAGTGGTGGTCACGAGCCTTGTCCAGAGTCAACTTGTGTGCCAACATCGTGTGCCAGACTTGGCCTGATGAAGCTGAAGTTGGTCCATAGGGCTTATTACACTAAAACTGTGCATGTACGGTTGGTGACGGTCAAGCTACAAACTTTACATTAATTACTAGACATCCAACTTCTCTCGAGTTGGAAGTCAACCACCACACCTTCATACTTGTTGTGGTTAAAGGATGTGATCTTTTTTTCTTAGTCTGGAAATGATTAAATTTAGCCTAGGGAGCTCTGCCAATAAATTCTGGAGACATGGCAGCCTTTTATTACTCATTTTTACAAAAATCTTACTGAGTTGACGGTTGAGATGGTTAGAAAGGAGGAGGGTTAATCTTTTTTTTAAAAATATTTTTGTTAATCTTTTCATTATCTTTTCGTTATAATTTAAATTAATTTATTTGAAATTGTACTATTTATTTATCTTTCTATTTATTTGTTAAATTATTATATTTACATGCTTAATTACTTACTGTTCGTGAATTTATTTATTCTGTACTGTTATTATTTATTTATTTATTCACAAATAATTATTATTTATTTTTATTTATTTATAGATTGAACAGGTATGGCTTGTTTGGAAATGTTGCCAGAAAAAAGGTTCTTCTTTCTAAAAGGAACATGACAGCATAGTAAGTTGCATCTGAATAAACAACAAGATGCCTGAGACGAGACCAAAGTGGAGATGTCTGGCCACAATTCACAGTGCCACATTTGGCAAAAAACAAACACAGCATATCAGCAAAAAACACGTCATACCAACTGTTAAACACTGCGGTGGAGAGGTGACAACTTTGGGTTTGTTTTCAGCCACAGGACTGGGACAGCCTGCTGTCATTAAGTTGACCGTGAATTCCTCTGTATAACAAAGTATTCTTGAGTACGGCCAATCGATCTGAAAAACTACATGTATGAGCCTCATAGTTAGTTTAGTCTTAATTTTCAGTTTCAACAAATTTAAGTCCTCAGTGGTTGAATCATTTCTCTGGCTACAACAGACCCGAGCTCAAGCTGCACACGTTTCCTGGCTTCAGTCTCCTGGATGTAATGTGTGTGTTGTGTGACGGCGTCAGTCACGAGTGGGACTGTGAGCTGCAACACTAAGCTGATACGAGCCTCAGTGACTCAGCTGTCGTCTGATTTTTAATTAGATTTTCATTTTGTCTAGCTTCTTTTCAAATGATTTTTAAAGTGAGCTTGATTCTGAAGAAGGTGTGTGTATACATAAAACCTGTGATTCTTAGCATTAGTCCAGTTAGCTCAAATTGGCCACACGATACATGTATAACTAATCAGTCTGACACAGACTTCCTTCCCAATTCTTGAGATTTTTCACACAATCCTCTTTCCTGTTAACTAACACTGTCTCACTTATTATCTGAGCTGCTTATCTTACTACTGAGTACTGGGGGGTGCTGGAGTCTATCCCAGGGCTCACTGGGCAGAAGGCAGTGAAACACCCACCACAGGGCAGACATACATACAGTTACATCCACACACATTCATACCTTGAGACCATTCAGCATCTTCAATTGGCCTAAGTGTATGTCTTCAGACTTTGAGAAGGAAGCTACTCAGATTTGGGGAGAACATGCAAACTCCTGACTCTGGCCACCCGTCTGGGGAATCCAACCCAGTGCCTTCATGCTGAGACCCTACAGGGTCACCAACTGTTCAGTTCAGAAGAGTTCATTTGTGGAGAAGATCATTAAATGTGTAGTAAACACATCATGTGTAAAACAGTTACCACCTCGGACCTCAGTTCAATAATTGAAACAGAATGAACAGAATTCAGGCTGAATTTACAGACATCAGGGGAAAGATTACAGATTTGTTTTCTACCCCTTTGCGATGGGTGAAGTCATATTGGAACTAATCATAGAAACAATTATTTTGTATATGGGGAAATAATTACACCATTTGTGTTTTTATAGGAATTAAGAATTAAATAGCAGCCGGCAGCCGGGGGGTGGGTGGGGGAGGGGAAGTGTTAACACAAAGCCAAGGAGGAAATTAAAGAAATGAAATGAAAGTGAGCTATTTTGCTTTACTGTGTTTGCACACAGAGAAGAATGTGACCTCCGCATTTAACCCATCCGTGCAGTGAAACACACACACCACTGAACACTAGGGGGCAGTGAACACACTTGCCCGGAGTGGGGGGCAGCCCCAAGCCACGGCGCCCAGGGAGCAGTTAGGGGTGCCCTTGCCCTGAGTGGGGATCGAACCCGTGACCTTCCGGTCACGAGACTGGTTCCCTAACCACTAGGCCACGCTGCCCCGTGTCTTTCATTGCTGAAAGACATCAGCAATGATTTTGTGTAGCAAATGTTACTGCCTATCAATCTGGGAAGGGTTATAAGGCTTTTTCCAAACAACTTGAAGTAGAAAAGTGTGAAATATTCATCACCTCAGACCTCAGTTTAATGATTTCTTGGTTGATAGCTTAAAGACAGGAGCAGGAGACATAATCCCATCACCAGGGTTGGATTTAGGGTGTTCTCACACCTGAAACTCTGGACTGAGGTCCGAAGCAAGGTTGGGGTATATATTTGATGTGGTAAGTTATAGTTTATCTGTCATTTAGTGAGACCTTTTGCCTGATATACCTACATGCTGACGCCATCACCTATGTGGGCTGCGTATCACTATACTTCACATAGAATGGTTTATAGAGAAACATGAGTCTCTTAATACATTAACTCAAAATTCTGTCTTGTGATTAATCAGGAAGTGTTGAAAAATATAAAACTTTAATTGTTATGTTTAAGTCAATTTATTATTATTCTATTATCTATTATTATTATTCTGATAATATTATGACATTATTACCAGCAGTACCAACTTCAGACACAGTACTCGAGACTGATTCTGAATGTGCTCATCGTGCAGCAGTTATATCAACACCGACAGATAAGGAGGCAAAGAATTAAATTTAAAGAATTAAATTTTATTAAATATTATGTATACAATTAAAGTTTAATATTTTGTCTCTTTTTCTCCCCAGATGCTGCTGTGGCTCATTTTTCCCTTTCTTCCATTCCTTTTTTCCCTTCTGCTGTTTAATGAGTGATGATACTCTGTCTCAACTTCCTGTAATTAGTCTGAAAGTCCTCCATATCAATAAAGTGTTTTCACACTGCACACGAACAACACCATGGTTCAGTTTAATTCGGACTGAGACCGCTGCTTTTGGTCGGACCAAAATTTGTCTGTTGGTCGGAGGCACCTTTTACACTTGCTATTTAGGTTCGGACCAAAGTGAAAAGTCCGAAAGTCAGACCCAAGCACTTGTGAAAGCAGCCTCAGAGCTAGATTTCAACACTTCCTGATTAATCATTTGACAGAATTTTAAGTTAATGTATTAAGAGTTATGACTATAAATACTTTAATTGCATCCAAGTTAGATTTACACACCTAGTCACCACAGACATTAAGACACTGGTGTCTTGTCTTGTTGAATTGGAACTAATAAATGAATGAGGATTACCAGCATCAACGTTATACCAGGTTGTCCTGAGCTGTAGCTACGGGGTTGATTTAGATTTTCTTTACAGTGCTAATACTGTGCAAAATGTCAACATTTCTGACTAGCTATAGTAATGTTCATAAAAGCCTGAGAATACTGTAGGCTGAGAGTCATCACAGCGATGTCATTCTTTAACCATCCCAAACTTCAAATAACATCTTTTAGTTCTGCTGACTCACTCACATTTTATTGGCTACCAGCTGTTTTGGTTTGAAAGCCAGACAGCAGCACACTGAGCTCAGGGAAATGAAAGCGACAGGCTGTGAAGTACAGGATGTTTACTGCAGGACGAGAAAAAGAATCTGGTTTTATATGATAATACGTCATTGCGGAATATCATCATAACATGCATCTCACTTCAGTCCAACTTTAGCTATTAATATTGTGGGGTTAGTTGGCAGTAGTTTTTGCATTCTTGATATAACTCTACATATCACTTGGCAATTTTATTTTAGATATTTCATCATCTGCCCTGAAATGAACCCCTGTCTATTCTATCCACCCCCTATCTATCTTTTTTTTTTATTTTTATTTTTTTTTTTTACTGTGATATCTGAATATCTCAAATCCACTATGCACAAACTACACAGCTGGAGTGGCATGGAGCCATGTGCTGTAATGAACAGGAGAGAGATGGTATGTTCGTGATCCTCCACCACCATCAGCACCTGCAACTCCTTCTCCTGGGATTATAAAAATGCCAGGCCACATGGCATCTACTCGAGTAGATGGGTCAAGTCAGACTGCTGGCAACAGCACGAGAACATTCTAAAGCAAAAATCTAGGCTAATGACCTGAGGGAGCAAAACCATAGCAGCAGATCCGGTTCTCACAATAATGAATGAATTCAGAACCAGTACTCACCAGCCATCATAAACCATGATTTGTTTTCAAACTTACGCTTTAATAGAATCCATTTTTGGCTCGTGTACTTCTGACATGCATCTTATCTGTTCTTTTCATGACTCATTGGACACAATACCTGCCCTCTAGCCCAATTCTCGAGAGCAAAAAAGGAGAGAAAATACGACGAGCCACCCACTGCCCTATTCAGATTGAGGTGAAGGACTTGGGGAAGAACTCACCCTTAGGTGGGTAAGAAAAAGAGTAGTGTGGAGGAATGTGGGGAGAAAAATGGTGCAGGTGAAGAACAAGGACACATGTTGCTAAGCTATTTCTGGCTGGCACTGCAAGTAAGGGACAAAAAAAGTGCAAAGCAGAAAGTACCTGCTGGAGAAAAAGAAATAGATTTTTGACATGCCATTTTTAAAGATAACCCTCTTCCCTGAAGCACAATAAATAATATATTTATCTGAAGAAATCTGTGATGTACTTAGTGTTTCTGCTGCTTAGTGATCCTCTTGGTTGATGCTATATTTTTGCAAAAGCCATAAGTGGTTAGTAGGCGTTTGTCCTGCTTGTATATAAGAGATAACAGTCCGGTTTCACTTTCACAAGACAAAAAGCAAGCAATCAACCCTCCCAGATGTGTTTGATAACACTGAGATCTGTAGAGAATGGCAAACTCACTATTGTTCCTCTAACCATAATTTGGCGTCTCTAGACATGTGTGTTGGTGCATTGTCCTGTTGGAAGAGGCCAAACCCATCAGAATGAATGCAGGTCATAAGCTCGTCTGTACCAGTTTTTTGGCACTCACAGCAGGGACTCGACTAGTTGGCAAGATGAGGAGCCTGATGTTGTTGATGTTGGTATTAACATAGATATACAGGGAATTAGCTCAAATTGTAGACCGCTCGCTTAGCATGCAAGAGGTGGTGGAATCGGGCACCTCCGGCTTCCCAGGTGCCAAGGTTTGAAGCTGCCCCCCACTCTGGGCATATGTGTTTACTGCCCCTAGTGTTCACTGGTGTATGTTTTTCACTGCAAGGAATTGGTTAAATGCAGAGGCCATATTCCTCTGTGTGCAAACAGAGGATACAGGTGTGGAAGGAAAGCTGGACAGACTAGAGGACTAAAGAGCAGCTGCAAAAACAATAGAGATGAAGCAGAGGTTAAATCCCACTGGCACCACTATTTACAAGTAGTCGACCAGCATTGTGGGTGAAAACAATGATTTACAATGTAAAACCATTAACCAAATGAAGGAAGCAACTAAAGATCACATATTAATTATAAAAAAAAATATCCATGTCAATAAGGTGGGATTTGTTTTCTTGAAGAGATGCAGACTGAGAAATGAGACAACCCCTTTACATGGTATGATGGTATTCTGTCTGTACTGTGTATCTATTTACAGCATACAGCATGAGTCATTTTTTTGTGTGTTTGTGTGAACATCTTACACATCGTCCATCTCCATGTCCTCTTCATCCTCCACAGACAGCAGCAGGTAGGGATTGGAAGAAGCTGGACGGAACTTGTGGCCCGTCAGGACAAAGAAGGTCAAAGTAGCCAGTTCATCCAGCAGCTGTGAAGAGCAACATAAAGGTGTGTTACATCGACATTAACACAAGTGAAAAAGTACTTATAGATCCCCTTTATCCACCCAACTACTATCAATCAATCATCCATGAATCCACCATCAATCCAGAATTTATCAATCCATTGTCAAACCATCATTTATTAATCCATCATCAATCCATTAATCCACTCATTCATCATCAAACCATCATATATTAGTCCATCTATCAAACCATCATCTAGTAATCCATCCATCAATCCAATTATCCATTAATGCATCATTAATCCACTAATCCATTCATTCACCATCAAACCATCATCCATTAATTCATCCATCAAACTATCATCTATTAACCCATCAATTAACCATCATCTATTAACCCATTTATTAATCCACTGTCCCTTATTGCATCATCAATCCAATTATCCACTATCAATCCATTAATCCACCATTAATCTATCAATCCATCATTAAACCACCATCCATTAAGCCACCATTAATCTATTAATCCATCATTAACCATAAATCCATCGTCCATCTATCCATAGTCAACACTGTCAAGTTTAAAACATTCCGGATGACTTCAAGCCTCATTTCCATTTATTCTGTATTCCAAACAGTTTTAAAATGGAAATCGAGAATGAAATGAAATATTGCTCTGTTCAACTGAACTAATTTTCAGGCAAGACCACGTTTCTGGCTTTGTCTCAATACTTTAAATGATTGCTCCTCAATTCTATGTCCTTTAGCCCATGACCTGGAAATCGATCAAAGTCCTCAACCATTAAGGATGTATCAATTATATAAATGAGCTCACTGAAATCAAGGATGAGGAGAAAAGAAGACTTAAAAAGAAGAGCATAAGGACACATGTGCTTAGTGTAAAATGTGGTATATAGCAGTGGTACTAACATTCCACCTCCAAAAACATGTATGATTATTATTATTAGATTATTATTATTAGCAGCAAATTAAACTGACAATGCAATACCTAATAAATAAAAAGACAAGTGCATATAAAAACCTCTGACTGGATTAGAGGTGCAGCAGAATATGCCAAATACTTCATCATACATATCACATAATATAAGTATAACAATATTTAGGTTTATCTGGTAATCTGGTGTACTGGCTGCTATACTTTATAATGCATATTCTTTAGAAGAGTTTGCCTTTTCTGTTTTAATGTTATGGCTATATGAGAAAATGCAGAACTTTATAAATAATCTACAAAGAATGTGACTAGACAGAGTGGAAGTCTGGAAGAGAATGAGTTTCTAGTCATTATTTTAGATAAAAGTCAATCACAATGTGTGAATTTTCAAACAACCTGAACTAAGAAGCAGGGAGGTGATGCAGTGATGTGAGAGAAGGAAACTACTAATGAGGTGATGAGATCTAAAATCATGAAGCCACCTGGCAACAGGATCATGCAGAGAGCAGGCCCTCTAGTGCCATCCTACAGAAAGTCTACTGTAACACAAATAACTGAAAATGATAATGCTGGCTATGATGGAAAATTGCATATGCACAAACCAGTCAGAGTGCCCATGCTGACCCCCATTCACTGCAAAAGTGCCTACAACAGTCATGTGAGTCTCAGAACTGGACCGTATGGACCGGTGAAATGGAAGACGGTTCTAATTAAAAAAAAAGTCTTGTGGATAACTGGGTGCATGTTCCCCTTTTTACCTGGGGAGAGATGGCACCAGGATCTCTGGGGAAAGAAGGCAAGCTAGCAGTGGAAGTGTGATGCTCTGGGCAATGTACTGTTTGGAAACTTTGGATGTTACTTTGAGGAAGTACTGCCTAGTACATTGTTGTCTAATGGTAGTGGCCTCTTTCAGCAGAATAATAAAATAAAATTTCTCAATCCGATCAAGCATCTGGACATGCTGGACAAACAAGTCTGATCCATGGATCCATCCATGATCCATCCACTACAGCACACCTTCTACAGGTCTTGTGGAGTCCATGCCTCAGTGGGTCAGAGCTGTTCCAGTGGTACAACGGGGGCCTACACAATATTAGGAAGATGATTTTACATATACATACATATCCTGTCTACTAGTACAGTGTATTCTCTCAGAGATGCCATATTTGGCTAGTTTTGCAGGATATGTTATCTATACATGTGATCACAGTGTTAAAGGTAGCAGTCTCTGTCATGATGTTATGACCCTGGCCAAGTAGGGCTTCTCCAGTTGTGCAGAATGAGCCTGGTGACTACAATAAAACCTGTTACTGTCAGACCAAACCTCTTAAGGCCTGGTGGGAAGAAATATACAGATATAACTATGGGGATTCTGGTAAACGTATATTCAGCCATCCTGCCAAGATCTTCAGTACCACCCTCCAAAAAGGGGAATACCACAGGGTCAGAACCATAGACCAAGGAGAAATATGGCCATTTCTTTATTACATTTCCCAGATTTATTTTCCTGTGTTAAGCCCACAAGATCCTTTTGCCATATTAGTCTCAGAGTTTCATACATTCTAGTTTGACTATCTGACATTTCTATTAAAATACTGAGTGGAGTAGCAGAAGAATTTAAAAGCCCTTGAAACATATTCTCTTACTCCTACCTTCTAAGTCCAAAGACAGATCACACATCACTCCTCAGCTGTAAATACTTCCAGAAATCCTTTTTATCAGTTACAGTGCCATGCTTTAGGCCACATGGTAGAGAAATGCAATGGTAATTCATTCTGAGGTAAATAATGTAATTAGAACCCTTCCAAATAATTTGTGCATGTAGCTTAATATGTCTTTACTCATTTTAACTGTAGTTTAATCAAATTAAATAACATTTTACAATATTTGGTACCATTACAGTTTTTACAAAGTCAGATGCAGTAGACCGTTTTATGTCTTTAGGATGCCATGTCTTTATGGAAAGACGAGAACATATGATCAATTTTTCTGAGAGAAGTGGAGACAGTGAGGGCAGCAGCTCAGATAATATAATAAAGGTGAAAACGAGAATAAACGGGGAAACGGAATTTTCATACAAGTCAAATGAGATAAATTTAATTATTTCATAATTATATGAATTTAAAATCCAAAGTATTTTAAAGTACATTATAAGAATAGTTCAGATTAGAAGATCGTTTTTACTGTGGTAACCTTCGTTACATCTAAGTGTTGATGCGACTAACTTTCTTGTAACTTACAATTTTAAGTTGGCAAAAGAAAAATCCAGACAAAGTTCTGTTTAATGTTATGTTCAAGATGTTATTAAGGTGTTATTTTAACATCTTACATATACTACAATTATTTTTGTATGGCATTATGACATTATCCCTAACGGGTAATTGATAAATGACATCCAGCCAAAATTCAGGTCAAAGTTTAGAGAATAAAACTGATCACCGAATTTGGGTTAAAGACAATTAAAATAACTAATTTTTTAGGACCTCAGTTAACAGAAATTAATAATCTCTGTATATCACTGACACCATCTATCCCTTTTACAACTATGTAGCCCATGAAAATACCCCTTTCCTGATACAGATTGTGGGGTTGTTCCATATTAAGTAGTAGCTGTTTTTTGTATTTCGATACATCTGAATTTTGTGCCCTTGCCCATGTCCACTGGGAATGTTGTAAAATTAGGTATCCTTATTTTGTCTGATTTGCTCCATGTTCTACTGTGGTAAAAGTTCCATGACACCAGATGGAGCCGCAAGTGGCCCCTCCATTTTTACCCAGCCAGGGTTAGACTCATAACTTCCCCAATGTCTCGCTTGCTTATTCATTTGAAATCTATGTTATATAATTCCAGATTTTGGACAGCCTATCCATCACTGTCTCTGGAGGCAAAGAGTTATTTCAGACCAATTCTGGGCTTTTTTCCCATTCCACAAAATATATGTGGAGCAATGGCCTTCTTAACAATATTAATTTTTCCCCACATAGTAAAATGTATCAATTTCCATGTGTCCAAATTTACCTTAATATTTGGAATTAAAGGAGCCATATTAATAGCAATATGGCTATGGATTAATTTTTTAGATTTGGAATACAATCTAATACTTTCAGTTCGTTCCACTTGGGATCCACTTAAACTGGAATTAGGTGACTGCTGATTGGCTGCAACTTTTTGGTGTTGGCACACATTTTTTAGTAGGTTTTTTAAAAAAAAAATTAATACAGGTTTTTTTAATATCGGTTCCAGAAATATGGGGAGTATACTATAAAAAGCCCCACTTCACCCTATCAAATGCCTTTTGGCTATCCAAAGAAAAGGCAACTATTGGGCTGCTTTCATCAAAATCATGCTGCATTATTGGTGGGATAGGCATCTGGATAGGCATCCTTGGAGGACCTTACCTTTTTAAATCCTGCTTGATCTGAATGTACGGTAAAACGTTTTCCAGTCTCACAGCAAGAACCTTCATCAGAATTTTGCAGTCCACATTAATCAAACTAACAGGTTCAAAACCTCCTGGATCAGTGGGGTCTTCATCTTTATTTAACATTTCGGGAGATCAGAGTTTCATTAAATGTTTCTGGCAGTTTCTTATGTGAGAATAATTCTTCTTTTTATACACAGTTGTTAGGAGAGAAGCCAATTTTCTCCACATACATCTTACAATATTCTAGGAAAAACCACCCAGACCAGGCAATTTTTCAGCCTTCATTAATTAAATAGCATTTTTGACCTCATGTAGGGTTTTGGAACTGTAGCAAGTAATGAAAGTGAACCCACTCATCAACCACTTACACAATTTGACCTCCACATTTAACTCATCCATGCAGCAAAACACACACAGTAGTGAACACACAGTAGGGGACAATGAAGACACTTCATTGTCAAAGGGGGATAACCACTATCCAATAAGCCCAAGGGAGCAGTTGTGGCTTAGGTGCCTTGCTAAAGTGCACTTCAGTCATAATGTGTCAGTTCTGGGGATTGAACTGGTGACCCTCCTGGTTACAAGGTTGCTTCCTTAAGCACAAGTCCACAGCTGGCCCTAGACTTAACTCGTAGCTTAGCCCACAGCCAAATATTAGAGGCCTTTATTAACTGTCTGGTTCCTCTATGAACAAAATTATTGAACTCCGAACTCTGAAACAAATATATTTGACATCTATATGTTTTTCTTCACCCTATTACTGAACCTCACCCCATTATTAAATCTGGGTGCACTGCAGCATGGATGATCAACACTACAGGTGCTTCTGAGATGCCCTTCACCAGATTCTTTCTCATCATAAAACAATCTATCCTGGGGTCAGATTTATGATTATGAGAATAGAATGTAAAGTCTTTTTCTTAATCTGCTTAACAAGAGTCCTTATGTTCATCAATCGAAGAGTCTTCATCAACAGGTGAAATGTCATTCTTCTTCAGCTTCTTATGCACCAAAATATCCACTCCGTGTTTTAATGAGAGTATAAACTATGATGTATTTGCTCAAGCTAGTCTTTTTTCAATATAGCAGCCTCTGAATCAGTCAAATCTAGTACAAGACTGAAGTCTCCTGTACATGGGCTTATTGGGATTTCAGGCATGATAAATACTTCTTTCTCTTTATAGGATTTTGTTGACCATTTACATTCCCCAACACTATCATAGATAAACTACATGTTTTGGATAAATAATTCTATAAATGTATAACCCTTTTCGTTATTTTCTGTAAAGCTGCTTTGGGACAATGTCCATTGTTAAAAGCGCTATATAAATAAAATTGAATTGAATTGAATTGAATGTACATGTTGGGTGGTATTACAAATGTTTTATATGTAGGGTGCTTTTACGTCCTCTAGGGGTAAGACGCAATAAAGGTGCCAGGTGAATGCCTGCTCAACCTCAGACCAAACAAACTCAACACCAAAAGAGCACAATGTTCTAATTTATTGTCACATAACATGCTTATATGCCGGCCACTATCATAACCCTAAATCCATGGACATCACGCCACCAAAAGGAAAACATGACACCAGAATACTCAGGGGAAAAAAACCTTAATCTAAAGATTGCATTTATCAATTTCAAGAAACTCACAGTACGATATGATGTCTAGTAGCTGAAATGCTTTCATGAGTGTACACAATATTTTCAAAATCAAGTAACTAATCAAGTGCTAACCAACTTGAACTTGAACTACAAATTTTTCTCACCAAACCTGCCTACTTGCGATACTCCAGTCCTTTCCTGCTGCCTCCACAAGCTTGTTATTGGGCAGGAATTTGTTGTACATCTCTGTACACCCTTCTGTGAGGTTCACACAGATCTGAAGCTCTGCCTTGACACTATCCACCTCAAGACGATTTCTCTCATTTCTCCATGCTGTGCTCATCATTGCAAAAACACGCTCAGTGTGAGCATTGCTGCATGGAATGGAGAACACATAGGGTCTCAAAATCTTGAGATTCGTGAGTGGCACCTCAGACTTGGTGAGTAACTTCAGATTCTGTTCACTATCACAGTTCTCTACCTCTGGAGAACTGAGAAATGCCACCACAATCACATATTCTTCATACAGTCCATCCATATCAGTGTCCTTTAGGTGGCAGCTTTGAAATGCTCAACAAGATTCTTCAAAAGTCTGGCAAAACTTGCAAAAAAAAAAAAAAAATGTAGATACCTGGCTATAAGAAGTCGTACCTGTCACTTAAGTATTTCTTTGCCTTTTTATAGAAAAAGATGAAGTCAGTCTGACACTTCCTTGCTAGATCTGAAGTAAGATGTGGTGTTCACAGCATAGCCAAAAAAAGTCTTCTCTCAAGTTTATCATACAGATCTGTCATTAGTTTATACACAGAGGTAATGCAGAATGATTTTACTTCCAGTGCCTTAAAGCAGTCAGTTAGTAACTTCAGCACATGGCTGAGGAAAAGAAAACAAGACTCAGACACATCACAGGTAGGGCTGTGTGATATGACGATATATATTGTGTGACGATAGAAATCTATCGTTTAATGTTACACTCCATTGTCTGTATCGTTGTGTTGCAAAATACACACTTAACTGTAGTCGTTTTGTTGTTTGGACGACACGTTAAGGTGGTGCACACACAAACATGTAATTTCACGTATAAAAATCCACACCAGCCTGATCTGTGTGGAAAACTCATTCGTTATGGCTTCAGATGTTTCATTGGTACCGCTGTAAAATCAAGCAGATGATGTTGAACAGCCTTCTCAAAATTTGAGAGGCATTTGAGGACTGAATACACTTTGCTGTACCTTTGTTAGAAGCATCTGTTGCCACTGAAAACGGCAGGCTGTTTTCTTTAATGTAGTCCACATGTGTTTGGAGTATAGAGTTAGCATGTTTAGCTATGAGATTTTGCTTTGGTTTTCTGCTGTTAGCCGGTTGGCGAGTTATGAGATCATATGGTAATGTTGTTAAACCAATTAATTCAATGTATTTGTTTCGACATTTTGGTGAACCAATGACATGTCAAATTCAACCTCAGCTGTCATCCAAAAGGAGAACTAATAGATGTCTGGACGGAGGACAGGGAGAAGAAAACCAGACTGTCCGAGTGAAAACCGGACATCTGGCCACCCTATTTATATGCCACATTGTCATATCCTTGAGGTTAGAGAAAACTGGTCTTGTGATCAGAAGGTCACTGGTTCGATCCTCCATACCAACAACACACGACTGTGCCCTTGAGAGCAAGGCACCCAAAAAAACCATGCCAACACTAGACGCTGGAGCAGTAGAAACACACCTTTCTATCTGGCCACCTGATGGGCAAGTCTTGGTTTGGCATTTGCCAGGAAAATAGTTACCTGACTCTCCTAATACTTTTGTCCATATAGCGTACCTCATCAATCCTTTTAAACCTCTCACACACCGACATCTCCTTCACCAATATCATAAACTCTAAATGCAAAGGGAATTCCAGAAACTATACTGAAGACAAAAGGGAAACGTCCTTCACCCACCTGATAGAGCCATTTCCACTGGAAGGGGACGATGACCTTGATGAGGATGGCGATGATACGGGTGAAATAAATATAACACACGATCTGTGAAATAGAAATATAGACATTAATAGCTCAGACACTCAGAATTTCTCACATTTCCTCGCACATCACATCATTTATCTTTGTTATCTAATAATTAAAAGACAATTAGAGGCATCTGGAGTGTGAATAAATACGTAGGCATATGAAATTTCAGATCAAGCAGATCGAAAGCAAAGATGGCTGTAACATTAAGAGTGACATACTGAAAATTAAGTGCTTGAATATCTGTAACTGATCAATTAGCCCAAGATTCAGCAAGCAGTCATCATCAGATATTATTCATAAAAGCACAATAATGGGCTGCTACTTGTTAGTCGACAGCACCAGTGACACACAGGGTGGCTTATAAACCATGCAACTTAAGCCTCCATGTTTATCTGAATAATTACACTACAAACCAATGATTTATAGCTTCATATTTATGTATGGTGAAGGTGAAGGAATGTCCAGGGCTGCATAATGGAAGAAAAGTATTAGCTAAAATATTTCAACAGCTTAGTTAACAGATCATTAGCTTGATTAGTCAGTCATTAGCTTAATTACCCAAATGAATAATAATGCAGAAGCATTGGACCGATCCTATTTTACCTCTTTATATGAGCAAACCTACAAACATACACTTAATCATTCACTACCAAATACTTAGTAGGTGCTCAATACACTGAAGTGCCAGAAAAACAGGTACAGACGAGCAGATGCAAAATACAAATGCTGGTGGTGGCTCCATAATGGTATGAGGTTTGTTTAGCTGGGACCCCTGGGACACCAGCACCAGGACAATGCACTCCCACACAATGATGCTAAATTACAGTTAGAAGAACTGGGTTTGCCATTCACACCTAAGATCTTAATGTTATTGAACAGATCTGGGATGCCATGCAACGTGCTGTGGAACAAAATTGCGGACCGTTTTGCAGGAAGTATGGTGTTTAATGACTGCCGAATATTTCTCCAAGCTTGTGGAGTCCATGTCCAGTGGGGGACCTACCAAGTATTAGACTGTTTTTTGGCATTTCAGTGTATATAAATAATATATTGTATAATATACAATATACATGTATTGGTATATAACTATATTATGCAAGTACAGTGCAACCATGAAGTCTCCAAGAGTAAAATATAAGATATATTCTCCAAAGTGTAGAGAAACTAGCAATCTAATCATCAGAGCCACTCGGCTCCACTCACTCATTTCACATCATCTGACTTGTTTCAGTAGAATTTCAACAAATTCAGATCTCTGAAATTAATACAAGAATCTCAGAAACACCATGCGCTGGTTCTCCAAAGAAATGATAACCCATATTCTGGTACACGGTAAGTCATGAATAGATGAATATAAATCACTTTGTCATTGTCCAGGTCAAGCAGAACCGACATCTAATATAAATCCTGCAATGAGAGGAAGCTCTACAAACAATGTGATATTATGTTGAAACCTATTAAAGAGAGAGCAGGTGTCAGGAGTGGGGATAAAGAGGGAGAGAATGAGATTGGAAGAGAAAACGGGATTAGCGATGCATGAGCGAGAAGCTTTTAGGGTTCACGGTATTTCACTACGTTTCACACAATGAGGATGGAAGTGAGATGTTCGGATTTCACAGAGGTTTCATGTACGGGTGCTTTCACATGTGTGGTGTAAAATAAGACTTTTTTGCTGTACAGCTGTTAAAAGTCCCAGTGAATAATATAACATATTTAAAAGAACAATAAAAAATTCCTGGCATTAATGGAAAGGGCACATATACACATACCACTTAGCCATAACATTAAAACCACCTGCCTAAACAGGACTGACTGCATAAGACTTGTGGTTCAAGACACCGAGCCCTTAGATGTGTTAGCCTTCACCCCCACACACACTAGTGAGTCTTGGGCTCTCATGACACTGATGCTGGTTCACCAGTAGTCCTTCATTAGACCACTAATGGGAGATATCAACAACAGCACACTAGGAACCACCTGACCTGCTGGTGATGCTCTAACAGTTCTTAAGACATCACAACATGGCCTTTGTCAAAGTCACTCAGATTCTTACACTTACCCATTTTAAACAGATATATACATAGAGAGAGAGAGAGAGAGAGAGAGAGAATCATAGGTCTGATGAATCACAATACCAGTTGTTTCAGGCTGATGGCAGGGTTTGGGTGTGGCACAGAACCCATGAAGTCAGCAACTACTGCATGCTGGTGGTGGTGGTGGTGGTGGTTCCATCCTGGTGTGGGGTGTTTTTCCATTACATCAATTAGTACACATGTCACTGATGTGAGTCATTTGCAGACCTTTATGGACCTGATGTACGCCCACAGTGGGGGGATATTCCAGCAGGACAACACAAAGTTCATGTCAGACGAAAGTGCAGACCACACCATTCATCTCAATCACAATTCATCACAACTCTCCAGAATGCTCCTTCGGCCAGATGGCACAAGCAAGCATTTATAGGATGTGGTGTAAAGAGTCCGTTCCCACCAGAGATCATACATGTACAGCTATCACCCAGCTGCTGGTGGCTATCCAGAAGGCATGGCTTAACACTGCTCCGTCCACATGTGGAACCACTGCCATGTCAAGGCTAGATGAGGTCCTACACAATACTACTTCCTGTCCTTTGAAATTTGGCATGTTAGTGTATGTTCACTTGCACTTTCTATACTAACCAGTTCCTGAGTGAATAATCTGACCTGCTGCTATAATCCTCAAGACTGCCTCATTCTCATCTCAGGGCTTCATAATATGCTCACACCAAACATTCTTTCAGGACATTTAGTACAATTCTTTAATTCAGTGTTTACAGTGTTTTATATTCTAACAGCACGGATACTGTTATATACACAGCATTATTTAAAGGTAAACGGTATTTAAAATGCATTGTTTTTTGCAGCGGCAATTCAAAAGTGTCTCACGTAAATTGTATTGGATTAAAAAAAAAAAAATCTACTGAATGTCCAAGGCTGCATTTAGGAACACTTTGATGCTCTGCCTAAAGACACAGTGAGAGAAAACTAGTTTTGAAATGGCCTACAAGACAGAATCCCATTTCAAAGCAATACAACACAGTGTGTGAAATTTTGATCCCCTCTGGACACCAGGGAGAGAGAGAGAGAGAGAGAGAGAGAGAGAGAGAGAGAGGTGGGTATTAAGAGAAGAGTGTATTAGACAGTGAATAATGTCAGTACTTACCATCACGTAGTAATGCCGGAAAAGCTTCAGCTGAGCCAGATTGATGGCAGCTTTAAAAATAACAAGACATGACAAAAGGAAAGCTATTATCAGTTGATCTGAGCAGAGAAGCAAAAGCTCACAGTACTTCAAAAATCACATAATGTAAAGTGTGTAAGTGGTTGTAATGTGTTTGCTAATTAAGTACACGAAAGAGGAATCAGCATGTCGTTTACAGCAGATATAAAGCAGCTGAGTCTGAAACACAGGGTGACATCGTTCTTTTACTTTTATACCAATTTTCTTTCAAACCAAGTTAAGTGGGACAGACACAGAGGGGCTTTGGGAATAACCTGTTCCCATCCTGTTTACACACACACACACACACACACACACACACACACACACACACACACACACACCTCTATGATGGGAATGTGTCCTCTCAGTGGGATAGCTGGATTAGCATAATGATGAAGTTCTAACAGGGGGCTCTAACAGCACACGGCCACTGAATATCTGGGTCAATACTGGTGGATGAACAGACATTTAGGTCCACTGTGTGTTTTTTTTTTAAGTAAGTACCTTTTACCAACTGACTGTTATTGCAAAAGGGTTTTGAATTCGCTAGCCACTACACTACACTTCTTATTGATTTGCATCACCATCAGTCATTCCAACCCAAATCCCAACACAAAGTAGCCAAAGTCTTTAAACTTATGATTGTCATGAGGCCGTGTGTTGTCTTGCAATAGAAAGGTGTGTGGTTCAATCCCTTGTACTGACAAGACATGACTGAAGTGCCCTTGAACAAGGTACCTAACCACCACAGGATGGAGAACAAAGTATTTCAGGGTGAACTCTGCTGTGGACGTTTTGTTAAGGAACCATCCATAAGACTGTAACGTTCGATCCTTGAAACCAATGACATGATTGAAGTGCCCTTCAGCAAGGCACCCAACCCCCAACTGCTCCCTGGGTGCTGTGAACGGTGTTGCCCACCGTTCTGGGCAAGTGTACTCACTACCCCCTGGTGTGTATGTGTGTGTTTCACTGCAGAGAGAGGTCAGATGTGAAGGTCAAATTCCTCTGTGTGTGCAAGCACGGTGGGCAAAGAACAGTTCACTTCACTTTATATTTTAGTGCTGTGGCAACGTTATTAATATGAATAGATTGTTGTTGACAAAATATTAAATGCTGAGTCTAAAGAACATTGATATCATTACATGTCCTAATGCTGTCTGACATCCACATGAAATACACAAAGCTGGTCACACTTAACAAAATGAGTAAAGACAAAGAAAACAACCAGAATATTATTCTATACACTTCCTCATCTCTTAGAAATGAAATTCAGGCTGTACCACTGCCACCAGTGCCACCAGTGAGTGTGTCTTACATCAAGTGCAGCACACAGGCACTGATATTAGACTGTGTTTTAGACCATGCTTAAACCAGCTGCAGTAGAAAACAAAGACCACGTGTATATACAGGGAGGTTTACAGTAAGAAAAAAGAAGAAAAAGAAAAGTGAACTATTTTGCCTTACTGTGTTTGCACACAGAAGGAATGTGACCTCCGCATTTAACCCATATGTGCAGTGAAACACACACACACCGGTGAACACTAGGGGGAAGTAAACACATTTGCCCGGAGCGGGGGGCAGCCCCAAACCACTGTGCCCGAGGAGCAGTTAGGAGAGTTAGGTGCCTTGCTCAAGGGCACCTTAGTCGTGTCTTGCTCTGGGTGGGGATCAAACCCGCGACCTTCCGGTCACGAGACCGGTTCCCTAACCACTAGGCCTCGGCTGCCCTTGGATGGATGTACAACAGATTTGCTTTAAATTCTGAATGGTTTGCATCCACTTAAAGGTTACTGCTAGTCAATAAAACACTTTTTCATCTGATCACTGTTACAATCTCTCCAGGATCATAAGGGCATAAAGGCTCATTGAATGCTTTACAGAAAATAAAAATGATAGATCACTCAATAGATCTCAACCCAGTTGAACACCTACAAGAGAATCTGCAGTCATGTGTTAAAGAGCATCTGTACCACTATCATCAAAACACTAACTAAAATCTAGGAGGAACACAACAGTGTTCTTCAGCGTTCTTCCAGATCAATTCCACAGACCTGCTGAATTTTTATGCTAATACACAATTAAGCTGTTTTATGTGGACTGGTCCGGTACAACGGCACACTGATTTGTCCTTTAATAAGAAATAAATGTAAAAGAGGATAAATCAACAGAATCTTGTGAAAAAGAAGTCGATTTTCAGATTTCCAGATCTGATTTGGGAAAAGCAGTACATGCCATCTGGAGGTGTTAGAACAGATAACAAGAAGTACATGCTGGGCCACAGGAGACCGAATATTACATCTAAAAGGATCCAAAAACCTCTCAGAGAATAATAAAATAAAAAGAGAATAGATGTGGTTATAAAAGGGAGAGCATAAAAGTTATTAAACAGCAGCTCCAGTAGAAAATGGAACAAAAACAAAGAATAAAACCATACAAAAATATTCCCTTATTTAGATTATTTCCGACTTTAACCGAAAATAATGTCCCATTGCTCACACATTCCACAGAAAAGTCATTAGATGCTAGTAATGCTCCAAGCTGCACTGACATTGATGTCCTGTCTGATATCTGAAATCTCCCCCGAGCTCAGTGTCGCCCGCCTCATTTCTCCCGAACAAAGCCATCATAGAGACACCTGAGAAATGCAGACCTGCAACACTGCACTGTAACTTGACTGAGAAATTGGACTTTTACGAGAAGTCAGATCTCTTTTGCGGTCACGTTATATCAGACGAATACAGGTTTCAACTCAAATCTGATTGAGGAAAGGAAGCCGGAATGTTGGGGAACGGTTATAAAATTCCTTAAGATGCCTCGATGTGATAAATCTCACTGTTCTGGTGTGACACAGCTTCAGCAGAGCTGCTACATATGTGCATGTTGTTATTTATTAATTTGTTTGTTTTTCGCACGATTGTGTAGAATCTAAAGATGGCTGTGTGGGAAAATCTGGAGACCCAACACCAAGCCACAAGATCACTCATCCAGTCTGAAGAGTAACTGAAGCTTTTGCTTTGTCCCTGCACTATTGTGCAACAGCTACCTTCTATGCTCTTACCTATTTTATTATTGTGCAATGGGGACCATCTATGCTAACATCCTCCAGTTGTAACTTTAGGGCAGCTGTGGCCTAGTGGTTAGTTAACTGGTCCCGTGACCGGAAGGTCCCAGGTTGAGCCCTTGAGCAAGGCACCTAAGCCCCCCCAACTGCTCCCCAGAAGCTGTAGTTTGGGGCTGCCTCCCACTCTGGGCAAGTGTGTTCACTGCCCCCTAGTGTTCACATTCCTATGTGTGCCAGTAGAAATAGTGCGCTTTCACTTTAATTGACACTGCATTGCTTGCACCTCTAATTATTACTATTAATATATTATAGGGAACTGGTATTAGGTTGCTGATTTGATTCCAGAGTTTTTAATTGTTTAATTTGACTACAGAAAGTGACTGAGGGGAAAGTTATATGTCTCCTGTGATGTTATGAGGATCTGCAGTTTGCTTGTTTCAACGGTTCAGAGATCTCCTGAGTTACAGTGAGAGAACGCACGAACACTACAAAAAGCACTCGAGTTAGTGCTAGTGCTCCATCTTCAGGGACTCGGCCAATCGAATCTGTGCAATCAGATCAGCATTGCGTCTCGAGTCAGTGAGTGAGACACACATACAGGAGAGAGGAGATGAGAATCAACAGTACTAATAATAACTCAGAGAAAAGTCATTTAAAATGATGTCCTCTAGAAACATACAGCTAAAAACAGAGCTTTTAATCACAAACAGGCAGACTTACATCTTCATTAATCCCATAGACAGGTTAAAACTGTGTGTTCTGAGACTGAGGCAATGTGAAGCTCTGTTAAACAAATATACCCACTCAAATCTAAACAGAGGGCACAGAATCTGACCAATCTAAAAACCCAATAGGATCAGTCCACCAGAATCTTAACAACTTCATCCACTAGCCAACAGCGTGCTAATGATGGGTAAACATAAAGACTATTTTTTTACTTTTTACTCAATATTCTATTAATTTACACTTCATTTTAAGCTACACATTTTTAAGCGAAAGTAAAAGTGAAAGTGAACTGCTCATTGACCACTGGGCAGCAGGATTGACCTCCGCATTTGATCTTTCTGCAAAACGCACACACACACACACACACACACACACACACACACACACTAGTGTACACTCGGGGGCGGTTAGCCCACGTGCCCAGAGCAGTGGGCCGCCCCTATCCACAGCACCTGGGGAGCAGTTGGGGGTTAGGTGCCTTGTTCAAGAACACTTCAGTCAAGTCTTTTTGGTTGCACTGAGTGAACCAGGGACCTTCTTGCCCCAAGGCCAGTTCCTTAACCACAAGTCTGTGGCCGGCCTATAAGAGTATTGTTTTTTCACCTATTAAATTTTTTAAATTTAACTGTTGTTTTATTCAAAAAGAAAAAAGTTTTATCATTAGACTACTTATTATTTATAATTCCAAATGTGGTTAAAATATATTTGAATTGTACTTTCTTTGATTTGACAATCAGACACTGACATTAGGCTACTTTAAAACATAGAAGGCACTGAATCATAACACAAGTTAGACATTATGATGTTCCAAAACTTTTCTTGGGGGCGTTTCTTTGAATTTTAAATGAATAACCCTGGTGTAGGATGATGGATGTTAACATAACCACAGCATCAGCTTTTGCACAGATGAAGCTAATCTCACTGAACCACTGCCACAGCACAATCACACACATTTCCATATAAAAATACACTAAAATCACCTCAGCTGTGACATATGGGTTGTATGAAAAGATGTAGAAGAGTTTTTCTACTGATTCTTATGTCGCAACAAAACAAAACAAAACCGACTTATGATCATTCGATTGATTTAATAGCTAAAAGTATTTCCGAAAGAAAGCTGAAACAGAGAGATATAGCTAACATACAGAGTAAAGCCTTTCTACATCTCTGACTGTATAATAGGCAAAACTAAGCCGTATTTAAGAAAAGGTCACAGTAAGACTTATTAAGAGTTTTAAAACCTAACAGCACCTTAAACAGGATCCTATAATAAACAGAAGACGTGCTGAAGTTGTGGCGACTCAGCACAGCCGAGCTGTTTCTACTGTAAACGAGGTAAAGGCTTACAATAAGCTGAGTGTGCTGAAAAAAATCACTACTTAAAACCAGTGAGCACCATTTCATTACAAAACGCTTACCTTACCTTAATTTACCTTACACTTAACTTACATTAATTCATTACTGAAAATATACCAAACCACTAATATTTGTATTGCGTGGCCCTAATTATATTTAATAAGTTTATTCAGGTCTTTTCTTCCTTTGTTAACATTAAGAAGAAATTACAGACGTTAAAATGTCCTAAAACGCAACCCCTAAAACACCTTAAAATAAAATTAAGTACTTCAGTATCTAAACTACCAGAAAGTTATGATGACATGCCAAGCCATTGGAGATTGAGTGGTTTTGCGAAGTGATGCACATACAATGCTAAATTAATGCACAGAGAAATTAAAATTCAGTATAAAAGATATCAGTTTTTACCTAAATTTCTGTGTATAAAATCTGAGCAGTCCAAATGGAAGATAAACCCTAAATTAATCAAAATCATTGGCTGATAAAAGGGATTTTTAAAAACTAAAATAAAGCTGTAATAAATAAATAAATAAAGTGAATAAGAATCCAGAATATTTCTACTTACAAAACTATTTAAATTTTAAACATGGAATATAAAGGTCAAAGTAAGGAGTGAAACTTAAACGTTTGGTTTTTCTGGTTTATGGGTTGCAGATGAAACTACACTGGTAATATTCATATTTAAACATTTGATTTAAATCTAAAAGACTAAAAGAAGACTGAAAGAATAGACACACATTTTCTAAGGCAGTCATTTTCAGTCTGACTACAAATACTTCAGACCGACTACAATTAGCATCAGTCTGACTACATTTCCCTGGTAGCATCATTTGAGCAACACTACAATAATTTATCTTATTACTATAAACAATACACATCTTGAACCCTCATACACATCTGTGAACCTTGGTTGCGCATGACCCAGTGCTGGTTCACCAGCTGTCCTTTATTGGACCTCTTATCGAGGTATTAACCACTGTATATCAGGAACACAAGAAGACGTGCCGTTTCAGAGACACACTGACTCAGTCATCTAAACCATCACAATTTGGACCTTGTCAAAGTCACTCAGATCCTTACGCTTGTTGGTTTCTGCTGAACAGAACTGACTGTTCATTTCCTGCCTAATACATCTCACCCGTTGACGGATTGCATTTGCAGTGTGATGACCAAAGAAACATCCATTTCTTGGTTATTTTGGTTAATTGCCAGTGAATGCGTGTCTCTGACTGAGAATAACTGCACTGGAAACTACTGTTTACTAGGAGGACATAAATGCAGTGTGTGTGGGATGGTGTCAAACACACTGAATTTGTTTCATGCCACTGTTCATTTGGTTTTGTATCTCTCATTCAGAAATTTCTTTAAAAAACATGAGCGCGCACACACACACACACGCGCACACACACACACACACACACACAATAATGATTTGGTCACTGGAGTTGAGCTGGATTCTGATGCTCGCCTGAATCAGATGCACTGTGCAAACCAATGGCATGTGAGGTCATCTTTAGCCACGCCATTAGACTCTATAATGAGTCTCCGTACAGCCGAGGCAAATCAGACCTCTTCTTGCTGAACTGATTTTGCCTGGACTACAGAAATATTTGGTTCCACACAGCAGTTCAACCTCTGAAGGTGTTTTGTGGTACATTTGCAACAGATCCTTCTGTGGCTCTATGTAGGATCGGACCAGACAGGCTAGCCATCACACCTACGACCATCAGTGAGCCTTGGGTGCCCTTTGACCCTGCTGCTGTTCCACTGCTTTCCTTTTCTAAAACACTTTTAGTAGGTACTAACCACTGCAAACCCACAGGACCTGCTGTTTTGGGGATGCTCTGAGCCAGTCAATCAGCCATCACAGTTTGGCTCTTGTCAAACTTGCTTAGAGCCTGACTGTTCCCTCGCTGCCTAATGGCACCCTGACAGTTCAACTAGCCATGTACTTGGTACAGGAGGCCATTTCCTGCTGTAAAAAAAACAATGTTATGAATAAGTTATAGAGAACAGCCAACAGTACAGAAACAGACCTGACCTACATGGGTCACTTCTATCTGTTGTGCAGGTTTTAGGATGATTTTAAGTGTAAATTCTAGGTGTCCAATTATTCAAATAAAAATGCTATAGTAATATTTTCTATTTCTATAATATTTAAAGTGGTCTACAGTGATATACACTAATAAACAGTGATCCCTGGAGCAGGGCATTAAGATGATAATTGGTCACCCCTGAGGATCTCTTATTGCCAGCAGCTCACACTGAAGCCCTGGTTTTCTCCTCACTCCTGACACGGTGACTCATACTACACTGGAAAACTGTCACGCCGTCGACGCGTTTCAAATGGGTAGAAGGTGTCATGTCACACCTAAAGCTTGAGTTTTTCATCCGGGGCACAAATGAGAGATTTTGGTCTTGGACACTTTTCTCTTTGATTTGTATCTGAACATGATTTGTTACAGGGGGAGCGAATTCTCACATCTGATTGGTCAGAAGGCTCAAACGGTAGTTGGTTACTCAGTAAATGAACAATCCGTGTTGAGAGGAGAAGGAGGAGATGTTTATCTGTGCTATAACATAAGAGATAACAGGAACTGACTCGTCTGTAACGTGTTAATAGAGTTTGTAAAGATTGCTAACAGGTGGCTAATCTGTGAGGTATAAGTGAAATAACACACTCCAGGTGGCGCTGTTATATATTTTGCGTTGGTCTATTGTGTGGAATTCCTTGAGTATGTATGAAGACATGCTTCAGGCCATTAACCACTCACAATAGCATGTAATGTGAGGAAGAGAAAGACAATTCCTCTTGGGAAAGAGAAGATGTGCTACTGAACAGACTTGTTCTTATTCCAGCGATTACAACGGTTATTACTTCTTTAACGTTAATCGAACTGACCTGAGATCTGAGCAGCAATCCTGATGACTGAACTGTTCTGTGTCTAATTCATTAAACTACTCAATGACCTTGAAATAAGCATCGACCAGAGCACAAATGACACCTCAGATTTGTTAAAGAGATGAGAAAGACTCTACAGGTTTAAAGAAGCAGTGTAATGTTTAGAGCCCTCTGTTGGCAACAATCAGAAGTGCATTAGCTTGTCTTTCTAAACCGGTTAGGAAAAACACATATGAAGCCGTCTACCTAAAGAGCCATCAGATCAGCTCTGATCAGTCGAGGCATGAACTCCACAAGAAGACCAACAGATCTTTCTGTGTATCTTTTACGAGGTTAGGACCCCCTCCAAGAACAACAGTGAATCTTAACCACCCATGACCCTGTCACTGGTCCACCATTTGTCCTTCCTTAGACTATTTTGCTATGTACTGACCAGTGCATACAGGGAACACCCCCCATAAGACTTGCTGTATTTTATAAATGTCTGAAACCTCAAAATCTTGCCATCGTCAATGCTGCTCAGATTTTTATGCTTGCTTTTTCCTGCTTCCGACACGTCAGCTTCAAGAACTAACTTATAACTAGCTGCCTAATACATCCCACCACCACGACCGGGTCTTAACGGCAGGTCGGCAACATGCCGCTCCAGAGCCATATGCAGCTTTTTTAACGCCCTCTTGTGGCTGATTTGGTAAATTGACAGTAAAGTCAATTTTTAACATTTTCCCATTGTCATGCCTGAAGCGCCAACATCTAACTGCTGCACTATTTAAGGTGGAACAGGACAATTCAAGGCTAACTTCAGCCTTGTACAATGTCAAAGGTTGAGAGATATATTACAAGAAACTATTTCACTTGTGAGGAAAAGTATAGGCAGCCGTGGCCTAGTGGTTAGTCAACTGGTCTTGTGACTGGAAGGTCCCGGGTTCAAGCCCCACACAGGGCAAGACATGACTGAGGTGCCCTTGAGCAAGGCACCTAACTCTCCCACCGTGGATTAGAGCCCCCCTGCTCCAGGCAAGTCTGTTCACTGCCCCCTAGTGTTCAATGGTGTGTGTGTGTTTCACTGCACAGATGGGTTAAACACAGATGTGGTTGGTGAGGTACAGCGGTAACATTATTGGCTCCCATATGAGAGACCTGGGTTTGATTCCTGGTCTGGGCAGCCAGTCTGTGCTACACCAATAAAGGTCCTTGGGCAAGACTCCTAACACTACGTTTGCCTACCTGTAATACCAATAACCTTGTAAGTCGCTTTGGATAAGAGCGTCTGCCAAATGCTGTAAATGTAAATGTAATGTCACTTTCACTATCTTGCCAGAAATAAACCTTAAAGTCTGTGTTTTCTTTTATATTACATTGTTTAGCCTATTTCAGGACATCAGCACATACTGAGACATACATACAGCCAAGATGCAAAGACATTAGGCCTACTTCACCAAAATCAACATAAAATGTTTTGGCTCCTAATATGGTTTGATTTTTGATGAAAGGATAAAATGTTTTTTTTTTTTAACACATGGGCTGCTGAACCCTGGTCAAATACTTCATGTGCTTTCTGAATACACGGATGTCAGTTCCAATAAAAAATCACAAAACTGATCAATAGCAACAGTTCAAATCAGTCCAAAATCAGTGCTGCATCTGCTCAACAAAATGTTTCACATGGATTCCCAGCCTACCTTTCCCATCAGTCGCTGATGCTTCTTGTAAATGCCTGATAGACCTGCCAGAAAACACACACACACACACACACACATACACACACACACACAGACGTCATGCCTACAGCATTCCACTCCACAGAAACATGAATATTTAATGTTAATTCAAGCAACCTCTAATCATTCATTTTTCATCTGTGTTTTATCAATATTCTAATCTAACGAGCCTTAAACAGATGCAGCAGATCGAGGTGCCACAACAAAGCTCTGCGTAGCACGAAGGCAGGAGAGGAGCAGGAGCTCGTACCAGACGACGGGGAAGAGGATAGCCCCGCAGCACAGCAGATCCACCAGGAACAGGATCTCCATCCATAATCCATACTCGCTGGAGCCTTCTTCTGTCGACTCGATGATGATATACGCCACGTTCGCCAGGACCTGGAACCAAATCACACCTCAGATCACTACGTTCACTTGTATACAGTTTAGTTCATCTTGTATCTGAACACCACATTGTACATCCTGCTCCAGATCACCACTCCTTAGATCATATATCAGTGTAAGCAAGGCATGTGTGGACCGCAGAACAGACATAACAACAGCATGGAAATGAGGAATTATATCCAGGCTAATGTGCATGAAAATGGTTTAGTGTGAAAAAAACACCCACCGAGATGTAGACATAACAATAACACTGGGCTAACAATAGCCTCTGTATGGAACTCGGTTATGACTAATGGAAAAGTGTACAAAGCCTCCACTCGATAAATATTAATCATGAGCCCTAAAGAACAAAACATGACACAGTGTGCTGTTAATAATCAACAACAGAGAAGTGTGAATACTTCCTTCTTTCTAGCATCATGTGCCAAATTGTTTTATTTATTATTTCTCTTGTAGCAAAGAAACAAGCTACCTTTTTTATTAACTGAAGTCTGACTTTTTTTTTTTTAAATCTGTTCATAGTTACAGTTCATGATCAGTCGTGGGCTTGTGGTTGAAGGCTCAGAACCACCTAATAAGAAAGTGAATATGAAACATAAATACAGAGTTCCTAACTTGTGATAATCAATAGTCAGAAACTGTTTTATTTTTTTACAAATTCAAGTAATCCAATGTTTAAAAGACAGTTGGTTAGCTCCGCCCACACTGTTCGGAAACTGTCATAGGCGTCGCCTGTGATGTAGGTGGTGGAAACAATGCTAGTAGATGCACTCATGGTAATGCAAAAATGACAAAAAAGGGGGTTTAATTTACTTATGATATCCAGTCAACCCCACTCTCACTGCACATTCATGCTCTTAATCAGAAATATCACCAGAATCTAAAGATCCAGCACTGGGAAATTCCCAGTCCAAGTCAGTCATAATG
>JAOVVF010000030.1:9316134-9332955 GCA_028565595.1 Duopalatinus emarginatus | reverse complement strand
TCTCTCTCTCTCTCTCGCTCTCGCTCTCTTTTCCCAGAGCCTCTGCTCACTGTTCAGTACAGCGCACACACAGAAATGGATACACGGACACATTCATGTGAGCACGTGCATACACGCACACACACACACACACACACACACACACACACTGAAATGGATCCATGTTCTCTCATACTTTAAGTATTGTTATATTCATCAACAATATAAGTATTACACAAGCTGTACACTATAACAGTACTATTACAGGATTGTAACAGCAGTATTACAAGTGTATAATACTGATATTACACTAGTATAACACTGGTGTTAAATAAGAAAAAACTAGCACAAATCCTGATTGTCTAGGAACCTGAATCCTAACTGAAGCTGTCTTTACTTATATGAAGTGTTTCAGCTTTTTTATTCTCAACCAGTCCCAAGCCCGGCCCTTTTCTGAAAAAACATCTAAACATAATTTACACACGTCATATACTATTTTGCTAAACATAAACTATTCTCAATAGTAGGATTAAACAGGCCATGCTGTGTCTTTGTCCACCAGAGGGGGAAGCAGTGCTATAGTGAGCGACTAGCTCTGAATATACAGATCTTGTTTTCGTGAATCGGGTCTGAAACAAGTCTTAAACTCTATTCTATTAGTCTGAACTCTTCAAAATATTCAGCAAGGACAGAATGTGGCATTACAGCAAATGGGGGCGTGGCTTACATCACTTCATCCTTTTTAGATCAGTCCAGCTGCTATGCCCTGGTACTCAGGTGTAACATGAATAAAAGGTGTATAGTGACATGAATAAACTCAGATTCTTCCATTTAGTTCTATAGACCTTTAGCCAGTGATTATACACAAAGTCCAGCCACTCATTAGCCAAGTGACTCAAGTAGCTAAATTAGCTAGACAGACTTTAATTTAAAATGTTCAGCCAGAAATGGCTTATTATTATTATTATTATTACTATTATTATTATTATTATTACTATTATTACTATTATTATTATTATTACTATTATTAAATCTTATTTGTGCATTTAACAATGGACATTTTCCCAAAGCATCTTTACTGAAATACTAAATAGAGATTTTAAATTAAATAAAATTTTAACCCTGAGATGACAAACGGAGATAACCATACTTAAAAACCCCATCCTCATGTGGGTGATACAGTGCATTTATAAATAATCATATAGAAAAGTGGAAATGTATAGCCAGGAAATTTCAACTGTTCACTGTTCACTGATGGGGCAGCTGTGGCCTAGTGGTTAGGGAACTGGTCTCGTGACGGAAAGGTCATGGGTTCGATCCCAAGGCAAGACACGACTGAGGTGCCCTTGAGCAAGGCGCCTAACTGCTCCCTGGGTGCCGTTGTTTGGGGCTGCTCTGGGCAAGTGTCTTCACTGCCCCCTACTGTTCACTGGTGTGTGTTCCCACTGCACGGATGGGTTAAATGCGGAGGTCACATTCCAAAATAGTTAACTTACCTTCTTATTATTATTTGTATTATTTATGTAGAAATAGCATGTTGTTAGGAACACTATAGTAATACTGGGTCTTTTCTCATCGATTCCACAAGATAGTGAAAGATTTTTTGAGGTTCTGGTTCATGTAGCCAGTAGAAGATGGTAAACTGTGGCCGTGAAGGGATACACGTGGTCAGCAACAACATGTAAATAGTCTCTGGCATTTAACTGATGATTGACTGGTATTAATGGGCCCAAAGTGTACTAGGAATACATTCCATCCACCGTTACACCACCTCCTCCAGCCTGTGCTGTTGACACAATGCAGCGTCAGATTTCTGTTCCTGGCTAACAGAAGTAGGAACCTGACGTGATCTGTTGTAGCTTCACTGCCTTAAGTATAACAAGTTTTGCATACTGAGATGCTTTTCTGCTCATCACAGTTTTTCAGAGTGGCTGTCTAAGTTACTGTAGCCTTTCTGTGAGCTCAAACCTCCATCAGCAACAAGATGTTTTTATCACTGGATGTTTTTTTACTTGATTGAAAATCCCAGGAGGTCAGCAGTTATAGAAACGCCTAAACAAATCCAAACACTTAAACCAGCCCGTCTGGCACCAACAATCACGCCATAGTTAAAATCACTTAGATCACATTTTCCCTCCATTCTGATAGTTGATGTGAACATAACCCGAAGCTACTGGCGTGCGTCTGCATGATTTTATGCGTAGCGCTGCTGCCATGTGATTGGCTGATTGGATAATTGCATAAATGTGTATGTGTACAGGTGTTCCTAATAAAGTGCTCTGTGTTCAGCAAAGTCAGCCTGGTTTATTGCCAGCATGACTTTACTCAAATGCAACACCCATGTAAAGAATATGGGCAATGTTTACTTTTTCTGGGAGACGTATAGTTTTCTTTATACATGGGTTTACACTTTGGGTTTCCTATGAAATTCCACTTTACTTTGTTATAATAGCAAAGATCCTAGACCAATTCCTGAACATGTGGGGACCCAAAGCTGCCAATTAAAGACCTAGCTGGGTAGCTAACCTTGCTAGCTTGCATTAAGCTTTAAGCTTGCATTCAACTTTTACCAAAATATAAACAATTCTACCTCTATCCTAGCCTTAAAATATGTAATATCATTTTGTTTTCATACATCGTTTATCATTATTGAAAATCATTTGAACCAAACATTTTTTTCCTTGATAAGGAGTGTGATTGACAGTCTACACGGAACATACAACAAATTAACAATGACACACCCAGACAGTAGCCAGCAAGTCAGTCTCACTGAGGACTTACACACTTTTATTATGCAATTAAATGTTACATAACATCAAATGACTAAGATGACAATCTAATCTAATTGTTTACTGATGACCCAATGCCTAATTCTGTGCCACTCTTGGGCCTCCAGCTAAAATTGGCACCGGGAGATTTTAGTGAAGAATTCAAGACTGTCTGGTTCAAACTTTCTCTGCCCCTGCGCCATTTGGCCAATTACTGAAATAAGTGGGTGTCAATTGTGAAATGTGGGTTTCAGACAGCGTTACATTTCTTCTGTATGTGAATAGTGCAGGCTGACGATGACAGTGGGAATCACCCTGCCATTTCACTGAAATGTTCAGAAAGCATTTTTTTAAAAAGTATAAATCGATAAAGGGTATAAAGTTTACATCTTAAACAACATTTGAGTTTCTGGACATAACATAAAGTCAAGAGCAGTTATAGCTAAATATCTGTGTTCACAGTTACATACAGACTATAGGTGTGGTCAAATCCAACTCCTTCAAGTGCTTTATGTCCTGAGGACATACAAGTGCTGATGAATTACAGAGAAAAGATCTGGTTTTGGTAATTACAATATAATACATGTCTGACTGATAGCTACCACCCTATTATAAAGTCAGCATGTTATAAAGTCACAAATTGTGTTTCCCAGAAACAATTTATGTCCACGTCTCACCCTGGCTTCAGTAGATAATCTCACCTGAATTTTCTAGTCTTATACCTAGGTGCTGCTTGTGTAATCATAAACACTGTCCTGTGTTTGCGGTTGGTGTTTGTGTCCTTTGTTTGTGGTTGGTGTGGTACATGGGTAATGTCATTGGTTCCCATGTGAGAGACTTGGGTTCAATTCCCAGTCTGGGCAGCCAGTCTGTACTACACCAATAAGGGTCCTTGAGCAAGACTCCTAACACTACATTGGCCTACCTGTGATGCCTGTCCTGCCTGTAAGTCGCTCTGGATAAGGGAGTCTGCTAAATATCGTAAATGTAAATGTTTGTATTCGAAGAACAGTACTAATGTATTTCTTTATCCACTGTCACACATCGGTTGGGTTTCTTTTTGATTCTGATTTCTAGCATGGTTTCTTCTTCTGTCATCTACAGTTACCAGTGTAGAGTCAAGCTTAGTCAGTACATAGATATCAAACTGTAAATTTAAACAGTATTAACTGTGTTGAATGCATATTTTGACATTTTAAACAGAACAATGTCTATTACTACACAAGCAGTTCCTGAAGGTCTACATTATTCAAGTGAGATTATCCACTGAAGCCAGGGCGAGACATGGACATAAATTGTTTCTGGGAAGCACATATCTTTAGAGTGTCCATCTGGGACATCCACAACAGCAGTATGTGAGTCACAAGAGCAGCAGCTCCAAGCAGAATTAGAGCATACGGATGAATCAGGCAGGTCTGAGAGGCAAGACGAAAGTCTGTCGATATCTGTTAGTCAAATCACATCAGGCAGTAGGTTTACATGTATAGCTGGACAGAGAGAGAGAGAGAGAGAGAGAGAGAGAGAGAGAGAGCTAGCTAGGAGTACATAAGTTAAACGAAGACCCGAAGGTAACACATGGATGTTAAGACATGGCCACCATGAGACAAAGTGTTTCACTGTATGGCTGAATGTAGACAATGCTACTGGAGATTTCTCTCTATTTCAAAACAGAAATACGTCATAGCCTTGAGTGCAGGTAACCCACTGGCTCGAATGTTTCCTCAGACCGAACACGGTGCATGTGGTCCAGCTTATTTTTATTTATTTATTTTTTATTTCCACAGCTTTAGTTCCTACATGCAATTACTTTTTAAGTATTGCTTGACTTGGAATGATGGACAAACTGACTTGTTTCATTCGATCCCTTCTTTATACACATAACATGGAACTCAAACAACCAATTTTTTACACTGATCTGTGCATTATTTAATTTATGTTACATTAGATCAAAGAATATACAGATACATATGGTATAGACGAGATGGTGTCTCTAGGAACAAGTACAGTTAGCTTCATTTGATCTGTTTCACTTGAATAAAATGTTATGGTTTATTTTATGTTTTAAAAACAATTTAAAACCCTTTACACTAGTAAATTGTGAACAGTATGTAATATATTCTGGCTCTAATGTTTTATAATTGATAAAAACTTAAAAAGTTGAATAGACAGTACACAAGGACTTGTCAGTCTGTGTACTATGAACATAGTGCAAAAGACGAGCTGTTTAACAAACACCTGACTAAACAACAACAATTTGTACCACCAAATTGTAAGAAGAACATTTGCCAAGTCTACTGCTAAAAAAATTTACCCCTGAATACAGTCTTCATTATTTTAGGTACTGATAAAGATACTGCACCTTTGGATTGAAGCAGATGTGGCATATAATTAAAGACCAATATTTCACTCCGGTGTTGTGGTGTAAAGCCTTTATAAGTCTTAAGTAGTATTTTATAATCAATGTAGAATTTTTTGGGTATCCAATAAAGTATGGGTAAGATAGACATGATGTGATTGAACAGTAAATTGACCTATTTGAAAGGTGATATTCCATCACCCCTTGGCTGTTTCCGTCTCCTCTCACAGTTTTTCCTGGATGCAGTCAGAGTAACCTTAAATTGACCTGCACTCTTAATCCTGTCCTCCTGGCCCAGCAGCAATTAAAGACACGAGCCCAAAGGTCAGTGGAGTTGCCAGTCATGAATGAGATCAATAATGGGCCCAGTGGAATTTGAGTGTTATTCACATGATGCTTTAAAAATGTACATATTACGGTCAGAATCTAGGTATAGAATTGAACTGTGTACAATAATAATAATCCTAGAACGGAATAATTTCATTATTGAACATTGAATCCCTTAAATAATAATAAATAATAATAAATAATAAAATAATAAATGTTCTTTCCACCCAGAACAAGCTTAAATACCTGTGACTGATTGTAAAAACAAGCCAGTCTTCTGCCTTCTGCTAAACTGACCAGGCAATATTACTTTGATTCAACTGATTCTGGAAATGATTGTAAAGTATACACTAAAGTAAATGAGTAGAATCCAGTAGAATGTTATGAACATTGATACTGTGTTATACAACAATGTTTACAAATCTATCAAATGCTCTGATTTTGTCTGTTTATGCTGCACTCCTGATAACATAGATATTTTCCCCCAAAATTATAAATTATTAAATAATCTGCATGGCCACAAAAATATACACTGACATGCCGGAAAACTGTTACATACTGTACAAAAAAAACGGTATTGTTGGCTCTATAATGATATGGGGTTTGTTTAGCTGACATTCCATGGGACCCCTGGTACATCTACAAACATGTACCAGAGGTCGATAGGTGAAGGCTATGTGTGCCTCCTTTCTGATAAACCCATTCATGTGTTGCATTCATTCTGATGGGTTTGCACCACCACACACGTCTAGACAATGCACCACCACACACGTCTCGAGATGCCAAATTATGGTTAGCGGAACACTCATCTTTATGAGTCATTCTAACAAAAGAGAATAATTTTGTTGGATTTTTCTACTACTACGTCCATGTTATTTTTGTGTTATCTTATTCTCTTTTTGAATATTTCAACAAGACATATTAGACTAGGCCAACAATGTTTCACCAACTACCTTGGTATTTATGTATCTGTTATAATTTGAAGTGGGTATACCTCATGCAGATGATTAAATGCTCTTCATTATTCTGTCATGTGTTTCTGTTCTGATGTCAAAAGCTAAATTACTTTTCAAACTTGTACTGGATGTTTTGACTTATATTTGAAAATACTAAATTAGCCTTTAGCAGTCATTATATAGTTCAAACTGATTTGAAATTCCACACTGATTTATTGTGCAGTGCAAATAGTAGATATAGTAATGATTAAATGTTGTAATTAACTGAATAGTTTGCAAATACATATTTTGTCAGAAATTGTACCGGTTTGTTTTTATTTATTTATTTTGATTAATTCATAAAAATGTCATGGCATACTGTTTGACTAAGTCCTTCCATGGATTGAGACACTGTTGTTGGCCTGTGAACTTTGGCAACCATCATGGGTAAAGCTATCAGTAGGGACATGGAGAGGAGAGATATAATAAAGAACAATCCCAAAATCCCCCAGGAAAAGGTACAACAGACTGAGTGGACCCTGCTGGTGACATGATCATGTTGTAACTTGGTCAGGTTCACCTCGATATGTGAAGTTGGACTGGCTTTAGGAATGTGGAATAATACTTCCTTACACAATAAGAACCATTCACCTTGACTCAGGAGGCTACATAGGACATAAGCATCAGGTGGTTGTGCGGTTTTCTCAGTAGACAAGAGGGTTGCCTCTATGCAATTTTTGAGCTCCTTCAGGCAACAGGAATGTTTGAGATACTTGGTGTTGTGGTTGCTACAAACAGCCCCTGAACCTCACATGACTCTAATACAGTCTCCTTACCTACTTTTTGTTGCACTTCATTTTCATTCTTACAGGCAAAAAGTTCATCAATGGCAAAAATTTAATTAGACTCCTTTGTAAGCCATTGTTAATAACAAGTACTTTACTTGAATACGAGGTTGCTTGTAAGTAGTACAAGTGGTACTTGGTACAAGGGCACTTCTCAGTTATTACATTTTGTAAATGTTTCATTAAACCTCAGGACATACATATGTTTTGGACAGTAAAGTGAGTAAAGAGGTGTAAAATGGGTAAAGAGAGGTAAAGTGGTCAGTTGATCTCCATTCGGTGGTAAGATACATTTGTTTCACAGAGTACTGGCCAGATTTTCTTGCTAAACACAGAAGAGTCTATAATTTTTCTTAAAAACACTTGGCCTCAACTTCAGTGAAAGACAATTTGACTCCCACCTCCGAAAGGATTTTTCTCCTGTACTGTGCAATGCTGGGTAGCATGTATACTGAATGGAACAAGTTCAAGTCTTCAATTGTAGGAAATTGTTTAAAAATTGGAAGGAAGCCCTCTTAGGAAGCCTCCCAGAGGGCACTCCTGCTCTGCTGAGCATTTCCAGTGGTGTGTTGACTCCTTCTAGGGATAATCTAGAGTGGTGGAAGGAGAACTTTGAGAAACTCCTTAACCCAGTGGACTGGTCTTTCTTTCAGGATGCTGTGCCAGAAATTCTGGAGTCCATCTCTGTAGCTGAGGTTTTAATGGATGTCAGGAACCCCATAATGCTCCCAAGTGGTACAAGAGAAAATTGTTCATCCCTACATGTGCTCTCAAATTTAGCGGCAAATAGGATAGCAGTTCTTCAGTGTGCAGAATCTTGTCTGCAGGTTTCCCAACCCTCCAGGCAAGTGTGCTCACTGCCCCCTAGTGTGTGAGTTCACTATCATGTGTGTTTCACTGCGCAGATGGGTTAAATACAGAGGTCAAATTCCTTTTTGAGCCACCATGGTCGATCACTTAACTTCACTTCAGTTTCTGATTGTTGAGAAGCCTGATAGCTTGGGGGAGGAAGAGGTTGCACAGCCTGGATGATGAGATGAGAGAGCCTGAATGCATCAGTACCTTTTGAAGATGGTAGGAAGGTGAAGAGTGTGTGAGGGGTGTGTGATAGTCCACAATGCTGGTTGCTTTACAGATGCAGCATCTGGTGTAAATGTTCATGATGGATGAGAGAGAGAGACACCAATTATCTTTTAAGCTGGACTTTTTTGACAGCTGCTCAGGATGCTCTCGATATTTCCTCTATAGGAAATGGTGAAGATGGGAGGTGGAAGATGTTATTTTCTCAGAAGGTAGAGTCACTGCTGGGCTTTCTTTGTTATGGAGCTGGTGTTAAGGGATCAGGTGAGATTCTTTGCCAGGTGAACACCAATGAATGTTCAGTGGGGATCACAAGTTCATCTGAAGTCAACAACTATCCTTTTACTTTTGTCTACATTCAGAGACAGGTTGTTGATTCTAGAGCAGTCCGTTAGCTGTTGCACATTCTTTCTGGGCGTTGACTCGTAATTCTTGCTGATAAGACCCACCATGGCCATGTCATCTGCAAGTTTATGATGTAATTTGAGCAGTGCATAGCTGTACAATCATGAGTCAGCAGAGAGAGCAGCAGTGGACTGAGCACACAGCCCTGGGGGGACCCCAGTGCTGCGTGTGGTGGTGCTGGAAATCGTATTACCAATCCTGTTTGAGTGAGGTCTCTCAGTCACCTGAGGATCCAGTTGCAGAGGGAGGTGTTCAGGCCTATTGGGTTCAGTTTTCTGAGTTTTCAGGTGCTGGGGAATGATTGTGTGAAATGGGGCTAGCCCCTCTAGCTGAATGGTGGTATCTGAAACTGTCACTGAGCCACAAAATCAAAGATGCAACGGTCTCTAGATTCTCGTGATTCTAGTTCAGTGAAGTCAGATGCAGCCAAGAGCACATGGTTGGCTTCAGCAGATCATTGTTATTAGCCATGTTTTGAGATGATATACATGGACAATGGTTGTTCTGATGTCTATGTGCCAATAAAGTAAAACAAAAAACAACAACAAGCAAACAGCCGCTGTGAGCTACTGCCACAGTTATGGTTCATCCTTGTATTTGAACCTTGTAAGGAGGTTGAAGATTAAGGAGGGTCAATGCAAGTTTCACCCAGTCCATGGAACAGTGGACTGGCTGTTTTCTTAGTGTTATATGGATTTGGAGGAATTCCTGTGTGTCTGTTGTCTCCACTCCTGTTTGTGGGATTCATGGACTCGTCAACAGGCAGCCAAGGTTGCAGAGACGTCCACTGGGGGGACTAGATGTAAGATACCTGCTTTTTGCAGATGATGTTGTTCTGTTTGCACCACCTGAAGCAGACCTCTGACATTCGCTTGAATGTTTCACTGCTTGAAATAGCTGAAATAAAAATCAGCACCTTCGAGTTCCTTTCCCACAAGTGTGGGGAACATCCTTTAGGTAAGAGGTGAGACCTTGCCCATGGATGAGTTTAAGTACCTTGGGACCTTATTCAAGAGTAATGGAAAAAGAGAGCAAGAGATTAACAAATGTGTTACAATGATGGTATCAGTCTGGGTGGTGAATCATGATCTATTTCCTTGACAAATCTCCATGTTTACTGGTCAATCTGTGTCCTTATCCTAACCTATAGTCATGAGCAGTTGGTATAGATGGATCACCATTGTGGTGACTCTATCCCAGTGTTACCAACATGTAAGGATGAATGAACGAATGGATGGATAGATGAACTGGATGGCTGTTCTGTGTAGCAGTGATTAGATCCCTATTATCACTTCTGTATATTTTGCATTATTTCTAGCCTTAACTTTGTTCTGTCAGGACCAGGCATGGTGCTTTACATTGCTAGATTTGTGGAAATGTTTGATGTCTGATGCTTACTACACCTGCTGATGGTTCACGTGACCTTTATGATGTCTTAAACACATTTAAGTAGTGTGGCTTCTCAACTGACCTCCTGTTCAAGCTAATATAACACCCAGTACCTGCTTTTGTCTGCTTATGTGTACATGCCAGGGTTCATGGTAACCTTGTTCCTAATGTTTTACAAACATGATGGCAGTAGCCTGACCTTAACCTCAGGGCCGGATTGGATTTGTCTCAGTTGACTGCTTGCTCTCATTATACAGAACTGAAGCTTCAGGAGCATCTCCAACAGCTAACCCTCAGTGTGTTTGTATCTATATCAGTCTTTATAAATTCTCGTGTCACCTTCTGTACCTCAGAATTTACGCATGTGGATAACAGCCATCCATTTTTTTTACAGTATCATTGTCCCCCTCCTCTCGCTGTGTTCTAGTCTGATATCCTACTAGCATCATCAATAATTCATGTATGCAAGGCAATAACAGTATAATCACAGATACCCCAGCCACATTTACATCTATTTATTGGGAATGAAAAAGTGAAGTTACAAAAGAGGACCAGATAAGCAAACAGAGAGAAGCCCGTCTGGGTTTGACAAATAGAAAGCACAGACAGGCTGCCTGCGAAAGCGTTCTCCTCGTTTTCAGTGTTTTCAGCATGAACCTCTCAATCTACTTGTCTTATGCTTCACTCGCAGTCTCCATTACCCTCTCTGACTGCTCGCTAGCAAAATCCTTCTTTGGATGCAATCTTCTTTGGTTTACTCTCTCTCTCTCTCTCTCTCTCTCTCTCTCTCTCTCTCTCTCTCTCTCTTTCTCTCTGGTGAAGAGTCCAACATTTGGAATCACTTCTGGTCCAGGGCGTTTCACACTGAAACACTCTGTGCTTTTCCATCCTCAGCACAGGCTGTTCTCATTCTCTCTCCCTCCCTCTCCCTCATGCTCCCTCCCTTCTTCCATACTCATATCCACATAAACATGCACATGGCTGTGTTTTTAGAGTTGCTTTCTCTTGACAGCTCTGCTTAATTCCCATAGATTCCAATTATGAGCAAAACCTGGGAGTTCTTTTTCATTTGCTATAGAAGGTGATACCTATCTATAGATATATAGCTAGAAAATTTAAACCTCTGTGTTTATTATCTCTTATATATCATTATTCTACATAGAATCTTTCTATTTATACATCTATCCATGTATCTATATTTATTTATATTCTATCTGTCTGTCTGTCTGTCTATCTATCTATCTATCTATCTATCTATCTACACAGTCTTGTACCATGTATCTATATTATACTGAGATTTTGGTTAGTTTACCCTTCATATGTATCTGAGGCCCCAATGCACTGTGGGTGATAAGTGGGGTAGGGGGGTGGGAGGACAGATGCTCGGTGTCTGGAATGCCTTCAGCAGCCTGAAACAATTTCAGCATGGGGGGAACAGCGGAGCCGGGCGCCTCTATAAAGGCACAAGCACGTCCCAGCCGAGATACGCCATGCATTTAGTTTCAGATTTTGCCTGTTTAATACCCGCAATTGTAACGCATTACACATGCTAACGCACATGCGGGGTAGAAATCCATAATAACACGCAAAGGGCTGCTGAACTAGTCATTATGTTACTTTAATACAAAACAGGCTGCCAAAAAACTAGGGCTAAAACCATGCAGCCTGATCAGGGCTTAATGCGACTGCATGAAAGGGTGTGAGTCGCAGACAGGAATGAGACCGAACCGGTTCTGATTAGAATCAGTGGCATTATTATTAAGCGCAGCTCTATAATGTTGAGCTCCAGAAAAAAGAATAAAATTGCACTGTTAGTCTTTATATCTTGGTTGGTAAGTGTGGCGCGAGATAGCTGGCCTAAAACATGGCTGACTCCTCCGCCCGATTCGCCTGTGTGGCTGGTGCCTTTGAAATAACAACCCTTTTCTGCGCTCCACTCAATCACCCACACACACACACACACACACACACATACACACACACAGATACACACAAACTGAATCTCTCCTTCCCCCTTCTCGCCTTCTTTCTCCCTACCTCCCTCTCTTGCTCACTCACTCTCTTCCCTCACACCCTCCCTCCCTTCCCCTCCCGCTCGACTTCTATAATTCAAATCCTGTCAGGCCTGTTCCAGACTGCTGGCGCCAGCCTCTCTCTCCAGGAAAAAAAAAAGAGAGAAGAAAAAAAAGCAAAAGGAAGAAAAAAAGCTCTTTGAGGGACAAAGCCGACGGAGCCACACTCACACACACATACACAGAAACACACACATACACAGACACACACGCACAGACAGGGCCAGGAAACAGAATGAAGTTTTTTAAAGAGGGAGCTGTGGGTGGACTTTTCAGGGCCCAATATTTTCCCTATTTTTTTTTTTCCTTTCTGCTTTTCACTCTTTTGTTTTACTCCCCCGGTTTCTCTCTCTGTGTCTTTGATCATTCCACTGCCTTAACTGGTCAATGCCTTTAAATCCTCCCAGTCATATTTCCTTGGTTAGTTTTATTGGCCGTTTAAAATGACTTACAGTGTTGACCGATGTTAGATAAATGTTTTAGATTTGGGCAAATGTAACATTCGTCCTGTTAATGTTAATCAGACAGAGAGAAGGGACAAGATCGTGTGAGCCGAAGGACAGATTTCAAACCTCTCTGACTGGGTTCGCAAACTCACATCAGCATTTAAACTTGGTTAAAAATAGCCTGACGACTGAAGCCATCTATTTTAGGTCTGAATGTGCAGGCCAGTCATGTGACATACACACATGGAGGCAGAGATGTCAGGCAGCTTTTGCAAGTCCATATTAAACTCCTCGCATGCAGCCATCATTCATCCTCATGCTTCCTCTGGCTTGTAAACACATACAAACATTCACATGCATGCTCATTCACAAACAACAAAACGGATGTCAACTCCAGAATTATTGGCACCCTTCATAAAAAGAATGAGCGAAAATAATACATAAAAGGAGCAAGACTTCCAGTAAGTGGGGTTTTGAGTCTAAACATGAAAAATCCTGCGTAGTTTTTATTAAATAATGTACATACATACTTCTTTCCATCCAAAGACATGCAGTCAGGCGAGCTGAAGATGCTCGAAGTGCCCTTAGGTGTATGTGTAGTTCTCCTGTCTGCCCAGTGAGTGCTGGGGTAGACTCTATTACCCCCGTGGCCCAGTTAGTAGGATAAGCAGCTTAGATAAGGACTGAGAGTGAGTAAGGGATTTATCTGACCACAACATACAATTTCAGTTGATTGACGTTCAGATGCTGTAAATTTCTGTCAGGAAGGGATTTTATTGCATCTAATGCTTATTTTTTTTTAATATTATTATAACTGTGTTATGTATTCTTATATCTCTTACTTTGACTACGACACTCCATATGTTATATGTTGCTGTTTGCTACTTCTACGATAAGAAATATAATGCCACTACACAATGCAAAAAAAAAAGTTCATGATTTTTTGTTTCCTCTAGGTTGGATAATTATAATGCCTTGTTGTCTAAATGTTTCAGCAGGTGCATAAACAAGCTCCAGTTAGTCCAGAATGCCACAGCCAGTATCTTTACTAGAACCAGAAAATATAAACATATCACACTTATCTATACTGCACTGGCTCACAGTCAAATCTTTTGTTGAATATGAACTACTACAGTTGACCTATAAAGCTGTAAATGGTCTCATGCCACAGTACCTGAGTGCACTTCTAGTCTCTTATGGTCCACCACGCCTACTTCGAACAAAAGGTGCAGGCTCTTTGCTAATACCTCGAATAACAAAGGCTACAGCAAGGGGGCAGACTGTTCTCTTTTTATGGAACAGCCTTTCAATTAGTGTTCAGGACTTAGACACTAGTCTATGCTAAAAACATATTTGTTTAGTTAAAACATTTTGGATGGTTCATGGGAAATCAGTGGTAAACTTGGATGCTGTATATGTAACCATAATGCAGACATACTGCATGCAATCATATATATCGGTTTGCTGCTGTTTGAATCCAAATCTTGGTTATATACCATATGTAGCACCTTGGTCCTGGAGGAACGTTGTTTCACCTCACTGTGTACTGTACACCAGTGTATATGGTTAAAATGACAATAAAAACTACTTGAGTTGAATAGATATTCATCATTTTTTAAATAAAAGAGCAATAAAGGAACAACAGGGTGTAAGATGACCCAAACAGAAGCAAGAGATGTTCAAGATGTGCAAAATCTTGGAACTATTTGTCTGTCTATCTCTGTAGTACACACATTCTTTTTACTTTCACTATAGGTTTTGTATGTTGACCCTACAACTCCCCTTAGTTATGGGCTGCATGTGTAAAATGTGTCTCCCTCTTGAAAAAGACAGCACTTGTCAGAGATTTTCTCATGTATAGACACAGTCCCTCATACCCTCTCTACTGTTACTCTGGCCTACTGAATTGTGAGTGTACCGTGAACATCACCTGCAACTGCAATTGGCACCAAATGGAACACTTTTGGTAGCTGAGCAGTACCTTTTGGCCCCATCGCCCCCTGAACCTCTTAAAAATAGGCCCATGGTTGATTGCAGAAGAAAGGCACATGCACTCGCACACATTTGGAATGTTTGATTGAGTATCTTGGCAGCCTTTTCTCAAAACAGCACAGATCTCAGCTGATGTATCTTTTATACACACATTCAAGCACAAATACACAACTGTGTATATTTTGATTTATTATTTGTCATCTTAACCAAGCCCTTTAACACACATACAGACACACACATAGCTGAACTGATTTTTTTTTCATCTTCTATCTACTTGGAAGATACAGATACCCCTAAGAGGGAGGACAGAAGTTTGATAGTCCACTGCTATGAAACATATGTAAGCTTACATAAGCTAATTACTTCTGTGTATCAGTTCCACGGTGGCTGTTTAATGAACATGACAATAAAATGAATATATTTTTATTTGTATTCACTGTTGATAATAGAACAAAAATAGAATATTTAATAAATATAATGTCAAATTTTAAATAATGTAACAATATAATAATGAAATAATAATCTAATACTAAATAGTTAATAATATATAATAAAAAATATGATATATAAGTTGAAGTTTAATATAATATGATGTTTTGTCCAGTATAATCAAAAAAATTAAGCATTTTGTTTCTTTATGCTGTATTTGACATCTTATACATCTAATGATAAAGTAATTAAACAGCCAAGCAAAGCTGTCATGACCACGCCCCCAGGTCCCCACTATGTCCAGCAATGAGGAGGTAGATGCAGGATGCGTTTAGACAAACATCCTTTGTTTCTTGCTCATTTTTATTATTGTCATTACTGCCACTCCACAATGAGCCAATACCATTTCCCAGAATCCACGGTGGCCATCAAAATGGCTGAATTGTAGTTGTGTTTTTTCCCCACCTGTTTTAGCTATTTAATGTATTTAAGCCTGTTTTTATGTTCTGTAGTTGTTCTGTAGAAGTATTTAAGAGGTTTCAATTATTGTTTTTTTTTTCTTTTTTTTACTTTGATTTTGCCTTAGCCCAGTTTATTTCTGTTTGCAGATACCTGACCTTGTGATTCAGGTTTGGACTGTGTTTTGGATTAAAATGTCACCTGATTTTACAAACAATCATTAAAATACCTGCGATTGTGTCCAATCTCCACCTCAGCAAGTTTTAATACTCATTACAGCCACAAGTATAGTAATTCTTATTATTGTAAACATAAGAATTTCGTGAAACTTCATATATATGATTGAAATTTTCCAGCCTTTTATTTCAGAGCTGTTTGTTCAGTCACTCCTAGACAGTGATCAATAACCAAATTGCTCTTTGACAAGCATTTACAGAGCCTTTTCCTAACTGGAGCCTAATGTAAATGCTGCTTTAACTGTTAGTGCCTGATCTCAGCATGGTGGTGAAATTAAAAGCAGCTGTGGCTGCAGAGGCCACTATAACGAAAAACATATCTATCTTTTGCCTCTTTGTAGCAGTGGGTAAAGAAATGCGCAGAAGACTCCAATGTTCAGTAAAGTGGAACAGGAAGTGTGAGCCAGATAACAACACTGAAAGACGGCTTAAGATGAAGTGAAGAAATGCAACAGCGCATAAAAGTGCAGAAATCAGGGGCTTAGTATAGCAGATCTGCATTCAGAGACAGACCCTGATTTACTCTAGCTGCTAAACTTCAATAATGAAACCACATTGACAGAGAGCGCTGATGGTCCACCCCTAGAGCATTCTGATGATGCAGGTGCACAGAAGGAATTCTGACCCATCCCACCTGCTGCTTCAGATGGTTGACCAATCCCACCTGCTCCTAGTTTTTGTTTGTACCAGCACATGATATTTTTTCCCAAAAACTAATAAAATGGCAATGTAATAAACCATTATCTGGACCACAGTTGACTAAAGCTGAATGAATGACAGCATGACATTATGCTTCATTGTAATACTCATTCTACCTGCATACATACCTGCTGAAAAATCAGAACTTGGTACAGACACCATGGATTTCACTAGTGGTACCGGCCAATGAACCCCTGCATGTAAATCCATGTGGCATGTAACTGCATGTAAAAAATGCTGACCCTTCATTGAGCACTACGGTATACCCAAAAGGTCAATTAGGTCATAGTGGGAAGGAAAAGTTTGCTGAAATTTCTCCAAGCAATGGAAGACATAACAGTGAACAGTGCAGAAAGTACTGATAAGGCAATTGGACTGTCTCAGGATTTTGGTTTGCCCAAATA